>MU001494.1:2530868-2854739 GCA_010093485.1 Karstenula rhodostoma CBS 690.94
TAGTAGTATTTTTATAAAAAGGGTATACTTTATACTTATATTAAGTAATACTATCTAAACTACCCTATTACCCCTAAAAAGACTAGCTAAGCTAGTTTTATTTAAATATTAAAGGCTATTATTTAGTATATCTAGTTTATAACTTTAAGCTTTAAAAATATCTATAGAGAGGGTAGCTATATAAGTATAGTTAAATATATTCTAAATATATTTAAACTAGTATAAACTATACTAGTTAAACCTATTTAAAATACTTCTAATAAATAAGATATTAATTATTTTCCTATTTATTTAGTAACTCTAGAGGAATAGTATTAATAGGTATTCCTTTAACCTACTCTCTTTTACTTTACTAATTATATAAAACGCTAGGTAAAAGGAAAAGTAAGGAAGTATTACTTCTTTTTAAGAAGTAACTAATTATTCTAGCTAAATTTAAAAACCTACTAATAATTTCTTTTAGCCTTAAAGTTTCCTTCTATATATTTAGTATATAAAGAGAAGAACCTATCTATTTATTCCCTTTAAGGAAAATACTAGAGATAGTAATACTTTAAAATAGCTAAGTAAATATATTTAAAATATATTTAAGCTACCTAATATATCTATTTATAGTTCTTTTTTATATAAATCTATCTTCTTTTATAGCTTAAATTACTACTTATCTAGCTTAAACTACTCTCTTTAAATAGTAATTTAATCTTTCTATAGCTATAGTGCCTCTTACTTTACCTATAACTCCTAGTTTTAAATAAGAACTTATTACTATATAGATTAATTTCTATTTAAATATATTAGAATTAATTTTAGAATATATTTAAATTAATATATTTAGGATTTAGAAAAGATCTAATAGGAGATATTCTTACTAAAAAGGATTTTATAAAAAAAGTTCTTATTAGAGAAAATCTTATAAAAGGAGACTTTATAGAAGTAGTTTTTCTAATCTTAGTTAAAAATAGACTATTTAATAGATACTTTACTCTTTCTATATTAATAAAGCTAAATAAGTTTAATATATAGAGTACCTTATTCTCTTCTATAATATTTTTAGGTAAATTATTCTCTTTTTACCCTAAATATATTATAAATATATTTATAGAGATTTTACTTAAAACTTACTCTTCTTTACTTATTTACTAGCTTCTCTTTATATATTAATAAAGAACCTCTAAAATAGGCTTAGAGAACTATAATTTATATATTAAATTCTATATATATTCCTTATTTTATACTCTATAATATTTTAAAGATCTATTTATTTTATACTAGAATATATTATAAATATATTCTTAATAAGTTTATATTAACTTATTTTAGAATATCCTTAAAAAGAGGTTACCTCTACCTTATTTAATATCCTTTATTTCTAGCTTATTTAACTATATTAGAGTATAATTCTATTTAATTCTAAGTAACTTTAGATATTAGACTTATATCTTATAGTAAACCTACTATAATTATAGGATATTTCTTATATCTAGTCTAGTTCTTAATACTATTCTATATTAAATTTTCTAGAATATATTAGAAATATATTCTAAATATATTTAGTCTTTACTTTTTACTTATAAGAAAATTATATAGCTTTATATATTTAGCCTCTATTCTAATATATAAAAGACTCCTTATTTAATTCTATATTATTCCCTAAATATATAGTACTTCTAGAACTACTTTATTAATATTTTAATAGAAGTATATATAATAAAAGTATATTATACTTTAAAGTTACTAATACTAGTCTTTTAAGTAAGGGTCTAAGATATAAAGTATTTCCCTAAAATCTATAAATATATTTAAATAATATTAGAAATATATTTACTTAGCTTATCTTATATTTATTTTATATCTATATTAACTATAGTACTAAGAAATCCCTAACTATATAGATAATTCTAATAAAGGTCCTTTTAGATAGCCTTACTACTTTCTTAGAAAAAGTAGAGTAAGCTATCCCTATATACTAATAGGGATTTAGAGTTAATAATAATTTAGCTAAAAGTAATAACTAGAATTTATTAGGAATATATTTAAGTAAAATAATTAATAAACTATACTTTTACTATACTCTTTATAAAAGATAGTAATAAGAATTTTAGATTATTCTTTTTTAAGTCTCTTATAAAATATATCTATTTAGAATATTATCTATAAGAAGAGAATCTTTACCTATTAGTTATAAAAATAGACTATATAATTAGTTAAAGCTATTATAGTAATATCTTAGATATAATACTAAATATATTAGAAATATATTTAGATAAATATATTTAGAATATATTTATATAAATATATACTTCTATTAGGTTTTATAGGTATTTTATATACTACTTATAGAAAATACCTTTAAAACTATATTTAAATAGAAAGGTAGTAAGCTTTTTATATTTTATAATTTACTAAATTTAGTCTTTATTAGTAAAGGTAGTATTTAGTTCTTCTAAATATAAGATATTTTACTACTATAGATAGGCTAGTAGTTATAAAGAATTTAGAAACTAGGCTAAACCTATTATTAATATATTTTAAATATATTTTTATAAATAAGCTTATATCTACTTAGTATTAGTATAAATATTAGATAAAGAATATTATAAATCTCCTCTAACTAGTCCTTTAAAAGAAAGTATAGTAATAGTAGGATATAAAAGTAAATTCTAAATAAAATAAAAATATAGTAGGGAGTTTTTACTAGATTAATAGGAATAAGAATAAGAAACTTTACTAAGTAGGTCTTCTTTACTATTTTACCCTAACTTTAGAAATAATCTATACCTAAATATATTTAGAAGTTATTTAGAATATATTTAAGCTTAAACTTACTATACTAATTAATCTAAGCTATTTAGGGTTCTATAATATTATAGTATTCTATTAAAAGAGGTAGGCTATTTTAGAATAAACCTTTTAGATAATTAATATCTACCTTTTATAATATTTTTTAAAAGAAGTAGTTTTCTATTTTTATCTTTTACTATATCTATATTTTATACCTAATTATCTAATATATAGAATTAAATAGATTCTACTATTATTAGCTAGAATAAGTTCTAAATAAGTTATAAATATATTCTTATATAATATAATAGTTAAAGAACTAGACTATATCCTTATAAATATAGTATATAATATAACTAGTTTTACTACTATTTTTACTTTATACTAAAGTAATACCCTAATATCTTTTTCTCTCTACTTCTTCCTCTATTTAAGATACTAGTATAAAACTATTTTATTTCTTTAAAAAATTAAGGAGTAATTTTAGTATATAAATAGGTTTAGATTATATTCTAAAGGTATTTATAGTATTTAATCTCTATATATATATACTTCTACTTCTATATATTTATATTTAAAAATAAAGAAAAGGTTTATTTTAGAGGGTATACTTTTCTTTTAGAGTATTATATCTAAATATATTAGAATTATATTTAGAACCTATTTAGCTATATATACTATTAATACCTTCTTTAATACCTTTTTATTAGTTAGATATATATTACTAGCTAGCTATAGTATATAGATAATATATATAATACCTTTATTATAGGTCTTTAAATATATTAAAAGGATAGAGGAATAGATTATTTCTTTAATATATAGTACTATATTAAGCTTCTTATTTATATTTCTAAGTATAAATAATACTATCTATATAAATATATTATAAATATATTTAGAATATATTTAGGCTAAAAGTATATTATAACTAGTAGTTTAATACTCTCTTATAGCTTCTATAGCTAAAGGTTATTATTAGATTTAACTATTATATCTAAACTAATATCCTAAAGTAGATTAAGGTTTTTAAATAATAGAATAGATTATATATATTATAGAGATTCACTATAAGGTAGGGTAACTTAATAAAGTAGGGGGGATAAAAAGGCACGTTATACTTTACTAATATATAAATAAAGAGGGACTAAAAAAGTAGCTAAGGTATACCTAGTATCTATATATAAGCTAACTAAAAAGGGTATAGTACTAAACTAATTAAAATAGGAACTAGTATATACCTACTAATATATAAGAAATCTAATAATAAAGAGTTAATAAGGTATTAAAAGGATAGTTCTTATTAAGACTAGGAGAAAAATATATATAGGTAAGTACTACTACCTATATTACTTTCTCCTATCCTATACTCTATTAGTTATTAATAGTATATAAGAAAATATAATTAAGATATCTATTTCTAGTATATTATAAATTCTACTTAATAATATAATACTTATAGTTCTAGACTTACTAATATATTACCTATACCTTAGGATTAACCTAACTAATAATAAGCTAATATAGGTAGTAATATACCTATTTCCTACTATCTATCTAGGGATAATAATAACTAATACCTATAAAGTAGCTAAGGAGTATAGTAAAGATATTTAAATAATAATAGTAATAATAAGTAATAATTATAATATCTAAGAAGTTAAGAGCTAGCTAGAATCTAAAGTTATATATATAGGTATAAAGGAAGCGCTTAAACTATATAA
The DNA here is from genome assembly GCA_010093485.1 of Karstenula rhodostoma CBS 690.94. Taxonomy (NCBI): domain Eukaryota; kingdom Fungi; phylum Ascomycota; class Dothideomycetes; order Pleosporales; family Didymosphaeriaceae; genus Karstenula; species Karstenula rhodostoma. The sequence goes on from MU001494.1 coordinate 2,535,374, forward strand.
ACTAGGCTAGCTAGTAATAAAATACTTAATAACTACTAGCTATATATATATACTATAGTAATAGGAGTTATAGGGTATATAGAATTACTACAGTAATAATAAAGAGGAGACTAAAGAGGATAAAAAGTTTATAATAGAGATAATAAGTAATAAGATAAGTATTTACTAGATATAGGAGATTCTATATAGTGTGGCAGCGTAGGTATAGGCGCAGGTAGTAAAGGTAAAAGTAAAGGTAAAGTTATTTTAAGTATAGAGTATAAAGGGTAGTAAGATAGTAGCTATATAGTTAGTATTTAATAATAGTAATAGGGGCGTATAGTATTTAATTATAAAATACTAAGGGAGCTTAGTATCGCGTTAATAATAGAATAAGGTAATAAGGATTATAATATAAAGTTAACTAGTATCTAGCTATAATTAGTAGTTTTTAATAGATTTTAATAACTAGTTCTAGGGAAAGATAGTAATTAAATAAACTTAACTTAATAAAGTAAGGATTCTAAATAAATAAATAAAGAAGTAACTAACTAATACTGGCCTAGGGTAGGTTATAGTAATAGATTATAGATAAAATCTATATTTAAATATATTCTAAATAGGTTAGCCCTAAAGAGGTATTAGGAAAATAAAGAAATAAAGAGGATATTAATAATAACTTTATTTTTAAGGTAACCTAACCCTAAAAACTCTATAATTACTATTTTAGGTAAGGTAGTCGCACTAGTAAGGGGTATAGTTAGCTAAGGTAAAAACTATAGTCGGGTGAGCTGCATCCTCATGTGAAAACAACCGATTGAGGGCAAAGTTTCCCGAACCGGGCGGTAGCTTCGTGATCAATTATACGCGCACTGTGCTAAAATTCGCGCAAAGGCGTGATTGCACATTACACATTACAAATCCACCATCCAACATCACTATAACAAGGCCAGCCTTGCAACCCGAATAGCACAGCTGGTACTGCATCAACTTCCCGATTCAATTATTTGGAACAACCGCCTACTGCCTTGTCACTTGGCCGCGTTTCGTCACGACTCCCCGCATCCATATCCGGCCATAACCCATTCAATTGACCAGCTTCTCAACAAACACCATCGAAAACTTGGACATGGCGTCCGCCCCTACACCCCTCCGCACAGCTCTCATAGGCCTCTCTTCCTCAGCAACAACGTCGTGGGCATCGGCCGCCCACCTCCCTGGCCTTCTCTCCCCAATCGGACGGGAAAAGCTGCCCATCACAGCGCTCCTCAACAGCAGCGTCAAAGCCGCCCAGTCTGCAATCGCGACGTACCAGCTCTCGCCGGAAACAAAGGCCTACGGCTCACCCGAAGATCTCGCAAATGACCCCGATGTCGACCTCGTCATATGCAATACCCGCGTCGACAAGCACTTTGCCACGATCTTACCGAGCGTGAAAAAGGGCAAGGACGTCTTCGTTGAGTGGCCCATCGCGGCGAATTTGGAGGACGTAGAGACGCTGGTTCGAGAAGCGGGGAAGAGCGGGAGCAGGGTGGCTGTGGGGTTGCAGCGGAGGTGGGCGCCGCCGGCGGTGAAGCTGAGGGAGATCATCAAAGCTGGTGTTGACGGGAAGAAGCTTGGGAAGATTCTGAGCGTGGATGTGCGCGCATATGGCGGGACTAACGACAGGGACATTGTGCCCGAGGGGTTGGCGTATTTTCTGGATCGGAAGGTGGGTGGGAATGTGGTGGTTATTGGGAACGGGCACCGTAAGCCTTTTTCTCCTGCTGACGTGGGCAACGCTGAAAAAGCACAGTATTCGACACAGTCCTCTCTGTGGTCGGCGATCTGGAGCCGGGAGCCGTCAGTTCAAAGCTCCAGCTCCAGCGACCAGATGTCCGCGTGCGAGACCCTTCGACCAACGAGATCATCAAAACCGTCCAATCGGACGTTCCAGACTTGGTTTCCCTACACGGTACGCTGAAGCACTCCTCAGCAACTCTGTCGTACCTCTTCCGTCGCGGCCAGCCCTTCCCAGGTACGCCCGCCTTGACCTGGACCATCAATTTTGAGCATGGCGAGATCCGCCTCGTGTCTCCCTCAGGCCTCAACCTGGAGTTGGGAGAGCCCGTAACTATACACGTGCACTGGTTCGACAGCGATGAAGTGGAAGAGGTCAAGTGGGAGTGGAATGCGGAACAGACTGCGATACCGCCTTCGGCGAGGAACGTGATAAACACGCTAGTTGCGTTTGCCGATCGCAAGGCACCTGGAGATGGATGGGTGAGTCTTGAGGATGCGGCGAATCGAGCGAGGCTGATTGAAGGATTCTTGGCTGAGTGGGAGAAGAGTCGGAAAGACGCCTGAAGGAGTACACAGGCCCATAGAGGGAAATAGCTATGGATTTACTCACCATCTCGCTCCGTTCTATCGATTTGTCCTATAATCGAGTTGGACTGGGTGCTTACTGTCTGCGCTTTCCCTCTCTTGTCAATTGCGACTGTTTATCTGCCAGAAACAATAACTACTTAGATACATATATACTCCTTCCGCACGCTATCTTCCATCAAGACCACGGGTGCATGGTCCAGTGGCAAGCCGCTCTGATAAGATACCTGTTTTTCTCTTGTCTTTATCTCGCCATCTCAGGGCTTTCCCTGTTCGCAGAGCCGGTCACGTTCTCATCTCGGGTTCCATCAGAGAGACCCAACTTCGATTCCTGGCGCGCCCATCCTTTGCGTCTCTACTTTCCTTTTCGCCGCATTTGCAGCGCTGACTTTGGGGTCAATCCATTGGAAATGTATGTGCTCTTCAGTAGCATTCACAGTAATAAATTACGCTTCATTATTCGAGCCAAACCTGTCGTTCCCAATCCACATCTCCACTTTCTATTCTCAAAGCTCATCTATCGAATCCACCATCGCCTGCCCTTCCCCCTCCTTACAGGCCCTCTCCAGCGCCAAGAACGCAAAATGCCCCCCGACAACTGGTCTCGCAAAGAAATACGGATTCGGGAATCCACCATCTTGCTCCGTGTTATACAGATCTGAGAACGGCCTATCCGTAGCCGTTTCATTGACCCACTTGGCGACCCTGTCCAGGATAGCCTTCCTCACGTCAGACGACGCGACGGCTGCGGCGTAGAACTCCCAGTCCGACTTGGCGTACAAGTGGCGGCTGTCAAGGGGGAGGCCGTACTTTTGGAGGGAGTATGAGTACCAGATGGATTGGTTTATGTAAATTTCGTGGGGGATGAAGTCTCTAGCCTTGCCAGGCTGGATGTCAGGGTCAGGAGACAGGTGCTGTTGGCCGTCTTGCGATGCTGCTGTGAAGAAAGATGTGTTTTTGGAAGAAGCGTTGTTGGTGATGGAGGGGTGGAAGCAGAGGAGGGCGTCGGAGTAGAGCGAGTACAGCGTGGTCCAGCTGCCGTACCAGTCGTATGCCAGCTTCGCGTGCGAACCATCCACCGAGATACCGCGCATGCGCCAGTGATCGATGTACTCCTCCGATATCTTCCGGTGCTCGTCTGCGTCGTCGGTGAGGCCAAGGAGGGAGGCAAGCTCGCTGAAAGCTTTGATGCCAATGATACCTTTCAACGCGAGATTGGTCTGGAGAGGCAGCCAGCCGGCGAAATCATCGGTGCATACTATCGACTACAGTTAGTAAGGATGGCCAGATGAAAGACCCGACTTACGCTGATTTGCGGGCTCTTTTGCAAATTCCACAAGGTAGCCGGTCCACTGTTTCCAAAGTGGATAGCTCCTTTTCAGCCACTTCTTCGCTTGCTTGACGCCCTTGTCTCTGCCACCCCAAGAGTTGTCGATGAAGCCGACGCCATCATGTGTGCCAAGATTCGTCAACGTGAAACGGTGATCGTTTCGATCACTATCATCGTCTGTGCTGCCAATTGTGGACCATATGGACTGCGCAACCTGGTCCGACTCGTACTTCAAGGAACTAACCAACGCCAGTCCCATGATGAGCATATCGCCACACTCCTCAACAGGCATATATTCGTCCCGCCCATCGGCGTGTCCAGTCAAGTTAGGAAAGTGGGAACCAAGGTCGTGCATCGAGTATTTGTTCGGATACAAGCCCTTCAATTGGTGCTCCAGCAGCGGCTCCAGAAGGTAAGCCGCCCATCTTGGGTTTGTGTACAAGAAGAACGGGAAAGCTGGAAATATCACGTCCACAGTCTGAGAGTTCCCGTTCGAAGAGATCTCCTTGAGGAAGAGGAGCGGATCTTCTGGCGTACCGGAGAAGCTTGTCGCACCTAGTGTTTGGCGAGCCGACAGGGCGACTATGTCGACGTAGGTGTCCGAACCGGAGGCATATGCGTCAATGCGAAGCTGTTCAGAGTAGTTGGCAGCCAGGGTATGTGCGTTGGAGAAGTCAAGGTAATGGAAGCTCAGGAGATCCTCTTCGGAGTGGAACCATGACTTCCACAGCGGTAACATGCGTGTGAGGCCACGCTCCGAAGCGAACTGTGTTACCTCATCTTGGACATGAGATATGGTGAACAGGATGCTTTCATTTCCTGGGCCGTCTGACCTGGCTAACTCAAATGACTTGGAGAAGGCGAATACAGGTTCATACTTGTTGATCGCTCGCGGAAAATATGGGTCGATCTCGTTCTGCAGCGTGCCAGTCCTGGCAAACCGCTGGCGAAGGGATTCCGAAGGGCCACTCTCGTGTCGCACATTTTCAGGTGCAGTGAAGTGCAGTTGTCCCCATTCCGCCTGGTCTCGCTCCTCGGCGAAAATGATCTGGTCCTTTCGCTTCACTGTCCAGGTTTTCAGTCCCTCTACGGGACCGGCATATTTCTGCTGCGACAATGTCCACTCGATCTGGCTGTCCGGGAACCCACTGACCCACTGTCCATTGACATCCATGTATATGTTCACATCGAAGCTTCCTTCCACATACACCGTAACGTATGTCGCCGGTAGCGATTGCCTCAGAGTCGACGTAGGCGTAACAGGCGAGAGGAACGAAAGCGTGATATTGAGGTCCTCTACGTCGGAGAGACCTTCCGGGGCGGGTAGCGCATACGTCAGATTAGTTGTAGAGGCGTCGTACTGCGCGCCTTTGTACTTGGGGTACGAAATGCTATATCTGGTGCCAGTCCGTCAGCCATGAAAACTCAGTCGAGAAGGAAGAGAACTTGCCCCTTCTCACGCGCAATATAGTCTCGTTCATTCGAGTTCAGAGAGTCCTGGGGACGACCCAGCAACGGGAATACCTCGTGCGTGTCCGGAAGGTGTGCGAGAACACTGAAGCCGAGCTGTGTGGCATTGTATCAGTATTAACATAGCAAATGAATAGACAGAGGAGCTGATTACCCATCCACATTTAGATGCGTGCAGCTCAGCTCACCGTACCTCGGTACCATACCAAAACATAGGCCACTTCTTCCACGGCTCCTCCCTTGCATTGTCTAGCCACGTGCTCAGATACGGATTCCGTACAATTAACGGTAGAACTGGCGGCGTGAGGGAGGATGCTGTTACGACTGTCGCGGCGCTTGCCAGCAGCGCGGCGGAGATGGTGAGGCGCATGGCGTGCACGGCAAGCAAGCACTATAGAGGAAGACAGTGGAGTGGAAAGGGCAGGATATTATAGAAAATGCACGCAACGGTTATCGCGTGCCTGCCAATGGCACGTTCATGTGAGCTATGGTGCGGTGGGTTGTCGCTTGCATGACGCGCGTAGCTAGAGCTGTGAGACGACGTGGGGAGCTGCGGTGGAGCCCCGGACGTGCTGGTGCGGGGGCGGGACGGCGGACCAACCAGCGCTTCGTGCCTTGCAGATAACCTCCAACCTCAGAATCCCCATGCCTCCAGTATCCTCCAACACCATCCTCATCCGTCCATGAGCAGGAGAGACAGTAAGGCCGTGACTCTGGTAACGACCTCCTACCCAACTCCCGACTATGACCTCTCTCGTAGTCACCTTCCCAATCCTCCCCTAACGAACGCCTCGTGAGTCGTTTCGAGACGCAGTCCTACTGCCATCATCGCTCGACGGTGTAGCACGACGCCGCCACGCGTCCGCCACCGCATTCAGCCATCCCGTGGGCGTCAGTCGACTCTTAGTGCTGCGGCCGAACGTGGGTGTCGAGATGGTTGCCCTTAGTGACTGCACCGGACTGGGCGTCTTCCTCTCCCACTCGTCGATCGGGTAGATGGGATGAGGCTGGTAGCTAGTGTCTGCAGCTGGGTCGCGCTTCTGCGGCAGCGTACACAAAGCTCGTTGCGATGGCTGCGGTGGATCGAATGTGCAGGACGGTGGGACTGCTAGACGATAGTCTGAGAGGGCCCGACCGAGGCCAAGACGCGAAGTTGCCGGGTCGTGCTCATCTGAGGGATTGCTCAACCAACCAACGCGGATGCTTGGACTTCCAGTAGACATGCATGTCTTGTGCGGGTTGCCGGGAGGGACATTCGCCCCGTCGTACCTCGCCTGAATGTGCGCAACCTTCCCAACTTCCGCTTCGTCGCTGAGCCTGTCATCCGTATTGCACGGCTCGATCACTGACAGTTCATTGGACTCCCCATCTTCTACGACCTCGTCTTCTGACAATCCCATCTCGCGGATTTGCTCCCGTGTGCGGTAGTAGTAGCGAAATGTCACATACGGCTTGTCCACCGGGTCAACCAAGGCGAACTTGTAGAAACGCTTCGGGTGCCCCGAGCCCGCAAGACCAGCGTTAACAAGGCTGCTCTCGTCAGTATCGCATCGCACACATGATTCCAACAGACAGACTCGCCTGATTCCCCTCTCATCGCTCCCATGCTCCGTCGCCCTGTGCTCCTCCACCTGTCTCTGCACTCTCTTCCTCCCCAGCGCCCTATGCACCCTCACCTCCAAACAAGTCTTCTCGTCGAAACACCCTTCCACACCACCTCGGTCCCCAGTCCCATCCCCCTTTGCAAAGCACAACACCCTCTTCTCCACCCTCTTTCTCCCCTCTTCATCCTCCACCTCAAACAGCGCAAACATCGTCTTCCCCTTCCACCCCTCCTCTTTGCCTGTGCTCCAGCTTACCACATGCGCGCCATCCACGTACAGCTTGAACAGGAAGTGCTGCTCCGCGGGGACGGGCGGGAACACTGCGTATGAGAGCCAGAACTGGGAGCTCGGGAAGGCGCGGATATAGACGCTGCAAGTCGAGGTTGCGGCGTCGTCGAAGGGCGGGGTGTGCGCGGGCGTGGGGACGCCGCGGGAAAGGTAGTGCGAGCGTGGGCGGGGGACGTACTCTGGGAAGGTTTCGATGTCGAATTGGGAGTGCAGCTTGATGCTGATGCTGCGGTAAACTGGCATCGCGGTGATGATAGTGGTGGCGACGTGAAAGTGTAGACTCGAGATCGGAACCGGGAGCGTTGGAGTTGCGAGTTGCGAGCTGCGAGTAGTTGATGAGTGCAAAGTGGAAAGAAGGTGAGCGGGTCCTTGTCGCGCCTGCCGTGTTCGTCGAGGTTTGCAGCTTCACTTGGTCAACTTTATCTGCCTGCCTGTTGAATGAGTGACGCTAAAAAGGTAGAGACGAATCATACAGCAACGGATATACACAGCAAGGACCCAGAAGAACGAGCGCCATGAAGTTGGTTATCTACATTTGGGCAATCTACGGTATCAACGTGTTTGGTACAGAGTCTGGCCGCACTTCACCATGAGAGAATGTCCAGAATGCAAAATGCAGCGCTGAAGTGAAAACGGGGTATCTTAAATTCAAACACAACACACGAATACACCTCAGCCTTTGATTCTGCCCACGCCCACCACCGTCCAGAACGCTTCCTCCCTCTTCTCCTGTTCGCCCTTACTGCCCCTCGAATCACCCAGTCCCCTCTCGTCTGCACCGGCATCTGTCTCGTACTCGATCCTCACAAAGATTGGGATCTCCAACACATCCTCATCCTCTTCAAGCTCATTTTGACCATCAGAGCCGACAGCATCTGTGAAACCAGGAACGATTTCCACGGCTACGCTCGTCCAGTTACGTCCGCGATCCCAGATCTTGCCGGCTTCAATCTGCGGTGCCTGGTCGGGAAGCTGAGAGCCACGCCTCATGGGTGAAAGTGAGGAAGAAAGGGCATCGTCCCAGATGTCTGTGTTGGCGCCCACATCGAATTGTGGGCAAAGAATGGTGACGCGGGACTGGACCCGGCCCGGCGTAGTACTAGGCGTTGCCAGTGTGACTTTGATGGGGTCGAAGAGCGGATTGCTAAGATGCAGAAGAAAGTGCGACGGCATGCCAGGTTTGAGCGCGTTGTAATCGAAGCTATCAGCTGGGCGACTGGCAACGGGAATGGGTGGGGTCGCGTTGAGGGCGCGGATGCTGAGGCGAGGGATGTGGTTGAGTGCCAGGAGCTTGATCTTGTAGCGGGTCGAGGTCATCTTCGACTCGGGCTTTGTGAGTATCTGGCGACAGGAGCGGCAACGCTTGGAGCGCTTGGTGCAAAGAAGCGTTGCGAGAGGGCGTAGTTGATCCACGAAACGGACGTTTGGATTGATCTGGGCATGTTTTTGCGCAGGCGATAGGGTGACCCCCCAGCCCTCCTTCTTGATGCGCTCGATTGCTGCGGCCTCATTGGCAGGGTCATGGAGGGTGAGGCCTTCGAGTGAGCTAGCGGCTTCACGCATGGCGCTTGGTTTGCTGCGCTTGTTCTTCTTGGAGCCAGTCGTGGAATACAAGTTCATGATCCGAGAGTACGCCGAGGGGGATGAGAAGTTGATGTCGTGTGAGGAGAACGGATTCGATGGCGTCTGAGCGTCGACCTGAGATTTGTAAAATGCCGTGAGGTTGGAGAACAGGTCGTCGTGGCTGGGCGGTTCATCGTCGCGATCTGCGTCGGTATTTGTAGATTCAGTCGACGGCGACAGTACGTCTCTGGCCTTTCGCCCCTCGATCTCCTTCCTACGCTCGCGCTCTTTGTCGCGCTCCTTGTTGGTCGGGATGTGTTTGCCGCCGTTCCCCAGTCGCGCCAGCTGGGCTGCAATCCCCTGGCCCTTCTCAAACTCAATGCCAATCTCGAGAGTGCTCCAGCGGCAGTATTGGCACTCCAAGATGAACGGAGGGGCACTCTCACCCGTCGTGTCGAGCGAGAAGGTCTGCATGGGCGAGGTACATAACGGGCAGCTAAAGCAACTCCTCGTGCATCTGTTCCCGTCGCTCTTGACCACCGAGCTGGGCACCTCGAAGAGGCAGCTCGGACAGTACCAATTGAGGGTTTCCTCGATGATGCAGCGGGGGCACCTGACCTGCTGACAGTCTTCGCAGTACAGCAGATGCTCGAGCGGGTACAGCGAGTAGTTTGCGCGCGGGCTGCGGGGGTCGAAGGTGCGCTCGTCCTCTTCGGCTTCCCGCAGCAGCTGCGAGGCGCGCTTGGTGGAGCTCGTGCCGTTGCTGTCGTAGCAATCGCAGGCGTAGTATGTGTACGGAAACGGTTGCGCCATGTCGAAGATCGGGGGGCCTCGCGGCCGAGTCGTGCGTATGACACTGTATCTATCGCTGCCCGGAGTCGTCCTGAGCTTCAATGTTGCTGGCGCCGCAGCCCACGTCGGCCTTTTCGCGCCACCAAACGCCGACGCAAGAAATCTTGACATCACGCACTCTCGCCCGAGAACTGTCTACTAAACGTTGGCTGTGCCTTCGCAGACCGAATGCACGTGTCAACGCCTGGCTGCAAATCACCATGAATACCCTTTCCATCCGCGCCTTCATCCCGCCGCTGACGCGACGAGCAATCCCGCTCCGCGCAACACGATGCTACGCCATGCAGGCTCCCGGAGCGCCTACCGTCGAGATCTTCAGCCAACAGCACAAATGGATGCAAAAAGAGCGTGCGGCCAGAGATGTCGAAGCGAGCCGCAGCGTCGACTATCTCCGCGACGAAGTGGCATCTCGGCTGTGCGAGAGGCTATTGGTGTGTACCCATCCTCACATCGAGGAAGCTGCGTCTAAGTGAGCCTAGGACATCAATCGCCCCTTCCCACGCGTGCTCGACCTGGGCGCCAATGCCTGTAACATCGCTCGCCAGCTCACCTTCCCGTCCGAAGACTCCCCCGACAAAGGGCCACGCGGAATCCGCGTAGGCAAGCTCACCGCCGCAGAGTCATCCGAAGCCCTCCTCTACCGAGACGCAGACCTCCCTTTCAACAGCGAGATAAACATTGAGCGCCAGGTCCTACCTACCTCGGAGCTGCTTCCATTTGAGCCAGATACCTTCGATGCCGTCTTGAGCAGCCTCAGCATGCACTGGATCAATGACCTGCCATCCGTTCTGGCGCAGGTGAACAGTGCCCTGAAGCCAGACAGTCCCTTCATAGGCGTCATGATGGGTGGAGACAGCTTGTATGAGCTGCGCACATCGCTACAACTTGCTGAGCAGGAGAGAAGAGGGGGAGTCGCAACACACACGTCGCCCTTGGCTGATGTCCGCGACGTTGGTGGACTGCTGCAGAAGGCAGGCTTCAACCTCCTTACCGTAGATGTCGACGACATCGTAGTCGATTTCCCTGACATCTTCGCGCTGATGAAGGATTTGCAGGCCATGGGTGAATCGAACGCTGTCATCTCCCGAGAGAAGGGCCCCATACAAAGAGACACGCTGCTGGCTGCCGAGGGAATCTATAGAGCGCTTCACGGGAATGAAGACGGGAGCTTGCCCGCCACCTTCCGTCTGATCTATATGATCGGCTGGAAATCAAGCCCGACTCAAGCGAAACCTCTGGAGCGTGGTACAGGCATGTTCAGCATCAAGGACTACCTCGAGAAGAATGGTGAAGAGAAGAAGTAGATACCCACTTTCCATCTCCGTAAAGGATGTAACAGGCAGGGGCAGCTTTGCCGACAAGCAATTTCACACATAAAACCAACCACACACGCAAGGAATAGTACAATTATTCGACCATCTTCAACGAGCTGTGCCCAATCATCGCCTCAACACAAGTAAATCCACTCACACAATTCCAAGGCATGCTTCGTGAACAGTGCATTTTTCGAAGCTCCCCAAACTTTCAGCGTGCTATAACAAAATTGTCACTGACACATCCTAGCTTTCCAAAACACTCGTAACCCCAGGCGATATACTCTCGAGTCTCGGAAACAGTTCACTGATCCACCGTTTGCGCAAGTTCTGACCCCGTTTGCTGGTGACTGTGTCCCAATCCCTGATGGCCAGGTTAGCACCGCATACTCCATAACCAACAAAGCGACTTACTCAACAACTCTACAATCCATCAAGAACCGACCGTGAGCTTCCGGTCCTAATTCCGGGTTCACCGCATGAACCAGTGCACGACTACCTACTTCAGTTGTCCGTGCAACCAACTTCGTCAGAATAGACTGTACGATCGACTGCAACCACCCTTGCTCATCACGGAACAGATCACTCTCGCAAGCACCGGGCGTGACGTCGCTGATGATAACGCCAGCACCTGCGTCCAGCGGGCTCCGAGCAGCGAGCTCTTGGATGGCGTAGTGGAGCAGCAGTTTCGAGGTGTTGTATCTAGCCTCTGGTCAGCAGAGCACGTGCTTGAAGCCCAGCAGCTCCGCACTCACCTGTCGCCCATATTGGCGCTCTTCTCGTCGCTGAGCACATCCAACAACGCGCCTTCACGCTCAGCCTCTTTCAACGCAGCAATGAAATGGAGGTCCGATCCCACAAACGAAAGCCGCGTGCGCGCCCCCGTCTTGCGCGCCGTCTCCTTCAGCTTCGGCAACGCAAGTAAGCCTACCAAGACGGCAGCCACGGAGTTGATCGCTATATGCGATTCTAGCCCCGAGCCCTGGTCTACCTTCCACTGACTCGTGAGCACGCCCGCGTTCTGGACGACAGCGTCGAGCCGGTCTAGCGTCTGCAGCCGCGCCCCAAATGCCCGGACAGAGTCGTAATCGGAGAGATCGAGGGGCCAGACTTCGATCACATCTTTTGTGGCACGGGTGGTAGCGATGATGTTTTCGGCTGCGGCCTCCCCTTTGGAGATTGTGCGCACGGCGAGGATGACTCTCGCTGCGCCGAGGCGGACGATGTGCCGCGCGGCTTCGAGACCGAGTCCTGTGTTTGAGCCTGTGACTACGATGGTTTGCCCTGCGAAACTGCTGGTTGGGTAGGGTAGCTTGGCGAAGAGTTGCGAGCGGAGGAGGGTGAGGTAGAAAGCCATGGCGGGTGAGTGAATGGCTAGCTCAACAGCAAAGCACGGTATAGGTTGAAATGGTTATTCTGGATGTACTTCGACAATGCGGCCCTGGGTCAATATATACCGCATGTTCGTATGCTGTAGTCCCACATTGCCGCATGCAGCGTAGCGCATAATGTAACTCGGGCGAGTTTGAGGGCGGATTAGGTACACCAAACTAGCGGGTCGCAACGGCCTCCCGAAATGGAAGCACACATATTAACATACAATCACGTGCCGGACGAAAATCCGTGGATCCAAGGTATTCTAGATCAGATACAAATGATGTCAAATCTATGTTGGTACTAATAACACATTACAACTATCTCTACATTACACGTCTCTCAAGGCCGCCCCGTCTATAAATAACCATGCAACGCCAATCCAATGCTCACGCGACGCCCTCAAACCACAACCTACAACCTCACCCTCCCCTCCTCCGGCCGTCCCCCAAACAGCGCCAGCAACCCACCGCTCCTATCCCCTCCAGCCGGAGCTGCAGCCCCCCTACTCCGCTGGCCCCTCTGCACGTCATCCTCACCACCAAGCCACCTTGGCCTCTCAAAGTTCAAGTTCCAATCCCTCGCTTCGAACGTATTCTTGACCCTCGTGCCAAAGCTCTCAAAGAACCCACCATCCGCCTCATCATCAACAACCTGCCTCCGCCCCAGCGGCGCCCGTCTCGAGCTCGGCTCCGCGTTGGCCGCGAGCGGCGGGTTATCGCTGTAGCGCTCACCAGGCGGCGAAGGGTGGCGAGGCGTAAGCCCGAGGCTGCCGTTGTTCGACGAAGCCTGAATCTCGCGCTCGATGAGCGAACGGCCCTCGCGCCAGCCGCCGGTCCCAGCCGCCTCGACAGCCTCGTCTTCCTCGTCCTCCAGCAGATCCCCGAACCCGCTGATGTTTTTGACTTTCTTGTACAGCCCGAACGCGGTCGCGAGCACGGGCACGAGGATGATGATGGGGAAGTAGTCGCTGAATTTCTGGCCCGCGGGCGTCAACTCGATGTACTTCCCGAGGAGCTTGAAGAAGCTCGTTTCGTGGACGATCATGCGTGGCATGAAGGTGACGAAGTTGTAGGAGAGCGGGACCGTCAGCTTGGCCAGCTGGAGAGAGTACCACGTCGCAGATTCTTGGTATGTGTTTCTCCTAACGAGCGCGCGGTTTCCCCAGATCTTGACTTCGGTCAGGGAGAAGAAGGAGCACGTGAGCATGTAGCACAGCCACATGGCGGCGATGAACTGGCCGCCAAATCCTATTTGGCCGCGCGATGAGGGTGGGTGATGCACCACCGTGAGACCGATGACAGAGAGCTTGGTGTCCCGGACGAAGGAGCGGATGCATTCGGACCATACCACTGCGAGGGACGCCAGGCATGTGAGAAACCAAGCGAGGTAGAACAATGTCGGTATAGCGTGTACGTAGAAGAGATACCGGGTGTAGGGCGTGAGCAACGTGAATCGATCCGAGAACCCACCAGTGCGCGCCTGGAACTGCGACGCCTTAAATTCCAATCGTTGGCTCGCTTTTGAGTCGAGGATGGCCTGCGTTTTCACTGCCTTGTGGAGCAGGCGATCCCACTCGCTCTCAAATCGCAACTTTGCATGCCTCGCTCTCTTCAACTTCCGCGTCAGATCCGCCAGATACCTCTCCGTGATGATCGGCGGAACCGTTGCCGTGCTCGTTCGCCCCACCACACTCGCCCTGTTCTCGGGCAGACTGCTTTTCTCTGCTAACTCATCAATCCATTCCTGGAACTCCCTCGCCGTAGCGTTCTTCCTCTGCTTAAGCTGCACGACCTGCCATTCAAGCTGATCCAGCTTATCCATGCTCTCTGTCAATCTCTCATGAATCTTTGGCGCCTGAGCTTGCAGTCGCTTCAGCCTCCCAGTGATGCTCGCATACCGATACAGACTTCGCGGGAACGCAACAAGTCCATGTCCCATCAGGTAGATTGCCAGGGCGAGCGACCACGCATACGCCAACGCCATGACCGTGCCCTTCAGATCATCCAAATGGAACCCATTGTACCAGATGAAGTACAGCAACCCAAGTATCCCGGTCCCCAGCATGATGGCCCAATACCGCCCGTTGCTCTTGACGCTGTACAGCGCGCGCGCCTTGGGCTCCCGGTATCCACTATCGGTATACTCGCCCAGCAGCGGTAGGATCGCCCAGGACAGCACGAAGGTGAGCCAGTACATGACGCGCCATGACTTGTAGACGACATTCTCGCCGAGCCAGATGCCCTTGGTCCCGGCGCTGCTTGCGAGGTCGATCGGTACGAGGAGGACAATGGAGGCGGGTAGTGCGATGGTGAGGAAAACGGGGACTGTCACGTATGCAGGGGTGGTTCGTAGAGGGAGGTAGTATCGTAGGAGGAGGAGGACGGCGGCGGCGATGGTCAGCAGGGCGAGGGCGAAGAAGGCTGTTGAGCCGGCGGGTGAGGCCGTCATTGTGGAAGGAAGCGCACGTCGGCGCGCATCTAAGGTTGTTTGCCGGAGGTAGATAGAGTGCGCTGGGTTTGCAAGGACCTGAGGTCGAGTACAGTGTCGCGGAGGTGAGTCGGGATTCAGACCCGGGTGAGGCGAGGGATGGATGGAACGGTGCGGAAGCGCATCCAGCAGACATGCAGGCAGTCAATCTTCGGCACGCGGAAGCTGCGGTTTCCGCCGCAACGTTGACGCGTCCCTCTCGCTGTCTCTCGTTTAGATGGTAAGCACAGCTACATTCGCTCGTTCAAGCCTGAGCGGCTCTACAGCCGTTCACGCTGTCACTGTGCCATCACGTCCAAGACCTCAGGGTCCTGGAGCTTCCCGCCGCCGTGCATGCACCGCGTTCGTCATGCGATACGCGAATAGCCCGTTTCAGCCACGGCCGGCCATGGCTCGGCGATTAGCTGAGCCACACTCCCCAAAACCGTCTATCGAGCCTGCCGAAGTGGATGGATTGCATCATTCACGCCTCTCTCCTTCACTGCGGGGCGCGCATCGCATTTACTAATCACGATTCGAATCCTCATCTCACTAGACATCCAGACCCTCGATTTCAAATCCCACCTCCACATCTACACACCAGACCCAGGTACGTCGCATAACATATAGCACTAATTCTTCCCGTCTATCATCCGGTACAAACAAACCATACACATCCTCTGACACTCCCCCAGCGACTCGCCCAATACCGCAACCATTTCTTTCCTCCGACACTTCTTCACGCGCGCCCCCAGCCCCACCACCATGTCCGCCACAAAGACAAAGGTGCAGTCCATCATCGACGAGAACCCCGTCGCCGTCTTCTCAAAGTCGTACTGCCCCTACTGCCGCTCGGCGAAGCAGCTGCTCAGCGACAGCGGCGCAAAGTTCTACGCCATTGAGCTCGACCAAGTCGGTATGTACATGCATAATCCTTGTAGCGTAGCATAGGGAGCTGACGAGCATTTGTGCAGACGACGGCTCCGCGATCCAGTCTGCCCTCGCCGACATCACCGGCCAGTCCACCGTCCCCAACATCTTCATCGGAAAGCAGCACATTGGTGGAAACTCGGAACTCCAGGGCAAGAAGAAGGAGCTGACCAACCTGCTCAAGTCCGCTGGCGCCGTCTGACTATCCGAGTCGAAACTGTAAGGGCATACCTGGGCTAGGATAGTGGTGGTCCGTCACCAGAGTTCAAATCGATAGAACCAACAAAGTCGACTGTCAGCTGGTGTTGTACACGATGGTGAAACTCGATGGTGAAACTCGATGGTCATTTACGTGAAAACATCGCCTCAAGTGTGAAAAACGGATTGTGGGCCCCCTTGCTGTGGTCAACTTTGGAAACCAGAAACATGGTCTTCGAATCATTGGGGGAATGGCACGATACCGAACAATGCATTTCAAACATAAACCATTCGAAATCTAACAGGGGTAGCCATGGTTTTGCACTCCCACTTCACCTGCCTACTTCATACACCCTCGCCATTGCGCGTAGATATGATGCAACTGCAGCACCCAATACAACGTGGGCGTTGCAATGCTCAACCCCTAACGATGACAAAAGGCCGAGGCCCTCTTCCTGCAGCCTTTCATTTCCCTCGCTCTATATCATTACGTTTCGAATGCTTGCTTTCTGTCGTGACCTCGTCATCACTTATTCAACAGGCTCCGCACTATTTCCTTCCATGCCGCTGCAGGTTCCTAAGTCTGCATCACATCCGTGTAGCTCTGCGCCGCCGTCGTTGCAAAGTACCTTACATCCACATCGTCATCCTGCTGCAGCTTCTCCAAATTGGGCAGGATGCTCTTGGTGATGAGCTCCTGTCCCTTGGCGCACCCCTGGCCGGGGGTTCCTGCTTTTTGCAGTGCAAGTACGGTACCCTCCTCTGGGAGTTGCTTGAGGGTGTCGATAAGGACGGCATATGATTTGGCGACGTTAAATCGGATATTGGGAATGTCGTCGTTAACGAGCTTGTCCATCATGGGAAGGATAGACGTCTCAATCACGTCGAGACTAAGGGCGGGTGCGAGGGTCTGGACAAATTAGCGAAAAATACACGAGGAGGGACAGCAAGCATACTGAAACAGCAAAGCAGGTAGTCATCCGGTAGAGGTAGTTGGGGTGCTGACCCATGGCCATGACCTTAGGCACGATGGCCTCATTGGCCCACTCTACGCCGAACACCTCGGTGAGCTTCTTCAGGTTCTGCGTAGAAGCCTCACGGATGGAGAAAACGGTGTCGCCGAGCCAGCTCATGCACAGGCTGCTAAGCTTCTCGTCGAAAAACTTAACACCTAGCTGCGAGGCAAGAAGAGGGACGTATTCGATGATGGCCAATCGCACACGCCATTGCTTGTCTTCTGCGAGCTGAACGATAGCAGGAAGAAGAGATTGCGAGAGAAGTTCAATGCCGATGACTAATAACTGTTAGGAGGCCAACCTTCACATGTGGGCAGCAACGTACCGTTGTTTACGAGCTCAAGCTTGGATATTATGTTGAGCCGAACGTCTGGGAACTCATCTTTGAGCATTTGAAGGAACATAGGTAGAAGATGTGAAATAGTCCTGCAATATGTCAACAACGCACGTCATACAGGGAAGCCGGGTTCTTACTCGTCCTTGCCGAGAATTGGGGCCAGCCCGCTGATCTGGGTTCCGAGAGCAGCGCGAACGTGTTGCGACTGGTCGGAGACGAGCTCCTCGATGCTTGGCATCACCTCCTGGAGGAGAGTATCGCGTTCGAGGAGCGCGCAGAAGCCAGGAATCTGCCCCGCAATGGCGCTCCGCACCTCCGCCTCAGTATCCTTCAGAAGCTTTACGAATGCGGGGACCAGGTCTCGGTTGACGACCTCCTCATCTACGGCTTTCGCGATCTAGACTGCATTAGCTTGAATGCTGTTACATCTGCGCAATGTGCATACCTTCTCATACCGGTCAGCGACCATGTAGCGCACCCTCCAACTCTTGTCCTCGAACAGACTCCGAAGCGCTGTCAGAAGCACGCCATGGCTCGACTGCTGCTCCTTGGGTACGGCCTCCGCGATTGCGATCAAGATATCCACGGTCAAAAGTCTGACACTGTCCTGATCGTCGGCCGCAAGGTGCTGGAAGAGCGAAATCATCTCGTCGATGACGATCGCCGGCGGCATGCACTTGATGAATTTCGCGAGGTTGTTGGCAGCCTGTCGTCGCACCATGGGGGTATCATCGTGTACGAGCTGGCCATAGTGCTGTCTGAGTTGCTCCTGCGATGGCGGGGGAGCTCGTGTGTAGGGTACGCAGTAGAGACCGGTCGCCGAGATTTTTGAGGTGAACCAGTCGGCCTTTGATAGGCGTAGAACGAGGGGGATGAAGTACTCTTCGATCTGTTGCTGCGAGAGCTCTTCGCAGATCTTGTTCAGGGACTCGACAGCCTGCGAGCGTCAGTAAAGCAGCGCATCGCCATGCAAATGTCCGCGCACCTTCTCTCGCACAAGCGGCTCCTCTATCGCCGCAAGGTTCTCCAGGGGCGAAAGCAGCACGTGTCCGAACTCTGGACCGCCGACATACTCGACAAACTTGCCCAATTCCTCGCTCAGAGCTGTGAGCACCTCATCTTCGTCCTCTACCGATTCTATGCGCGAAGTTAGCCCAGGTCGGGTCGTGTTTGCGGTGCTGCAGCCTACCGTCGAGGAAAGGTATCAGCTCATCGCGCGTTCGCTCGGCGCCCAATGCCAAAGCTATCGTGTTGAGGCGGTGGATGGCGTTCAACCGCAGGAGCACATCGTCGTGCTTCAGCTCATCGATGAGGACGGCGATCGGATAAAGTTCGTCGTTTTGGCTTGCGTCCATGTTGCACGGCTGCGGGAGAGCACCAAGGTTTGTTCTTCGAGGGGCAACGGCGGTCCTCGGGGGTGCGAAGGGCGATGAAGTATCAATACGGGGAGATGTGGTGTTGTATTATCACTCCTGCGCAAGTGTAAGTCCGGTGGAGAGGGGCGCTGGGGAGCTGGGGTGGTGTGCCGCCGTGTTGACGTACCAGGTGCTAGGCGGGGAGCAAGCGGGCAGGTGCGGCGGGATGGGTCGGGGCGGTGTCTCGGAGATGGAGCGTGAATAGGCGGTGGGAAGAGGCGCACCCGTCGAGTGCAGTTCTTTTGTTTGCGAGGATGGCGTGTTGCGTTTCTTGTCGTTGTTTCGTGCTTGCAGTTCCTGGAGAGTGGGCTTAATTTGCTTGGCATCGGGCTGTGGCGGGGTGGCTGCTTCCAATTTCTCTGTTCGCGCCAGTGAACCTCCACTCCTCGCAACATCAACAGTTCAATTACTCCTCGCGCGTTCGAGCTCGCGGGGCCAGTGGGGACTTCTAGCAGCGACAATAATGGCCAGCCTGGCCCCGGAAAGAGACGGAGACCATGCAGGACAGGCACTGAACAAACCGAACAGCTCGGAAACGCAGCCACTGCTTGGACCGAGCAGCTCGACCGCCTCTCACCACTCCGGCGAGAGTGCCACCAAGCAGCTGACCGCGCGACATGCATTTGCTGTGCTGGTTACCCTCCAGATTGGATCGGGCATTTTCGCATCACCGTCCCAGGTGGACAGCAATGTGCCCTCACCAGGCGCTGCATTGGTTGTGTGGGTTCTCGGTGGGCTGCTGTCATGGGCCGGAGCTGCCTCGTTTGCCGAATTGGGCGCTGCCATTCCTCTGAACGGGGGCATGCAGGCCTATCTGGCCTATGTCTATGGTGATACCATGGCTTTCCTGATGGCGTGGATCTACATCATGGCTGCAAAGCCTTCTGCCATGGCTATCCAAAGCATTGTAATCGCCGAATCTATCGGCTCCATCAGTTCTAGTCCTACTGCTGCATGGGTCCTCAAGCTCATAGCAGCGCTTACCTTCGTCGCTACGGTCCTAGTGAACTCGATCAATACTAAAGTCACACTTCGATTGAGCGAATCCTTTACCGGAATCAAATTGATGACCGTTTTCTTGGTTGTAATCGGAGGGCTTGTGGCTGTCATTGCTCACCTAGTGAACCCCAACTCGTCTCTTTCAGGCGGCGAAGATTGGTACAGCAAGAATTGGTTCACCACTCGATCTACGTCCTATGAAGGACACACTATCGATTGGACATCCATGAGTACCTGGGACCGATATGGACACTACTCTGCTGCTATATATGGCGGCCTGTGGGCCTATGATGGTTGGGATAATGTGAGTCAGAGCGCACAGCAGGCATATCTACAACTATTGTCTTGCTGCAACAACTGGAACTAATCCTACCCTGAAGGCAAATGTCGTCGCGAGCGAAATTCGGCACCCAGGTCAAGCGCTACCTAAAGCGATCAAAGCAGCTATGGTTGTCGTGTTGGGCTCTTATGAGCTTGTGAACCTCGCATACTACATCTTGCTTCCTTGGTCGACTGTGAGCTCAAGCGATGCCGTAGCCGTTGTAGCACTGGGTTCCGCATTTGGTCGTTGGGCTGGAATACTTGTTTCCATTCTCG
The DNA here is from genome assembly GCA_010093485.1 of Karstenula rhodostoma CBS 690.94. Classification (NCBI taxonomy): domain Eukaryota; kingdom Fungi; phylum Ascomycota; class Dothideomycetes; order Pleosporales; family Didymosphaeriaceae; genus Karstenula; species Karstenula rhodostoma. The sequence goes on from MU001494.1 coordinate 2,555,475, forward strand.
TAGCTGTCTCTTGCGCAGGGTCCATCACCAGCAACGTTTTCATAGTTGGTCGATTGACAGTCGCAGCTTCGGAGCGCGAGTATCTTCCAGCCATCTTAGGCGAACGAGGATTGCCTTGGCGCCAGACGCAAGCACCCATTCAATCCGAAGACCCAGGCATTATCACTCAGGCCAATGGCATTGCTGTCCAGAATCAAGACAAGCTGTCTCATTTCGATGCGCCTCTGTAGGCCACCCTGAAAACACTCGAGATGTCTCATGCTGACCTTTCGAAGTTATGCGAATCTACTAGCACTCCTTCTCACCCTCGTCTACATTCAGACGGGCAGCTTCAGGACACTGCTGACCTTTGCTGGCATGGCAATGTGGCTTTTCTACGTAAGCACCGTGTTCGGCTTGCTTATCTTACGTCGCCGCGAGCCAGAGCTCCACCGACCGTACAAGCCCGCCGTCATACTGCCTACAATATTTGTCGTCGTAGGCACTCTCTTAGTTTTTAGATCGGCTATTTTTGCACCCATACAAGCAGGTATTTTGGCTTGCCTTCTGATAATTGGTACCTTGATCAGCAAATTGCGGACTAGGTGATCACTTCAAGATCAAGGTCCAAATGCGTAGCGCCCGCTAGTCTTCGCAATTATACACACTACATAACGCACACAGCTTGAACTATCCGCATTTTCCCAAACATTTCATCCACAATACGAGCGAACAATTATTGGTTTATTATTATTACACTGTCAGACCAACCGTCCCTCAACCTTCCAACTTTTCTTTCTCTTCATCCTCCACCCCAACAACAGTATCCTCCGTACTCAACACCGACAGCTTCTTCTCCTTCCTCACAAGCGCAACCTCATCGGCATCTCCTCTAACCATCGCACTCCCCTGCTTGTTCCCCCAACTTCCTTCGCTCTCCCCGCTCCTCCCACTCCCTCCCGACCAAAACCTCCCTGTCAAAAATCTCTCGAACGTCGTATTCCCGAACAGCTTCCTCATCAATGGCCTTAACGTCGGTAACACGCCCGCAACCATGTAAATTCCCGACTCGGCAATCGTCCAGCGCAAAGGATCGATTTGCTCGTAGCTGAAATCATCGAAGGACATGACTCTCAGGAACGACTCAAACCGCATGATGGCGGCGACGACACCGCACACGCACACGGACAGCACGACCGCCAGGCCCATCTTCGTCGCGGTGGAGATGCGCAGCTTGTACAGCGCGGGCAGGGGAATCGCGACGACGATGAAAGTGGTGATGACGTTCGGGATGCTGAGGTATTTCCAGAGAACGAGTCCGCTGATGGCGCACTGCGATTGCTGGCCCAGTGTCCAGGTAGCGCTGAAGGGGCGACAGTTGGCGAAGGGGATGACGACTTGCACGAGAAGGGTGATGAGGCAGAGGACGAAGGTGATGCGGATGACGAGGCGTGTGCGCTTGGAGGTGCGGCCGAAGATGTTGTGGAGGAGGCAGAGGATAGACATCTTGGAGAGGCTGGTGGTGAGCGGACAGATGAGTTGGAGGGATGTGTTGAGCTGGAGTGAGGTCGTGATGGTGGTGTAGTCGAGAGTCGCGGTGTGTCGGCCTGCGCCGCCCATGTGGATGGCGACTGGTGGAGTGTCAGTGCTGTATAGAAGGAGGACGGAAGGGGAGACATACGGAAGCCAAGCGTTATCTTGCTTACGCAGACGATGTATGTGCCCGTCATCAGGCTGATCATGCTCCAGTTCGCTTTCTGCTCGCTAGGATGCTTCTTGTCGTTGCACAGGAAACGCGATGTGTAGAGCAACATAATGAAGACTGTGTCGAGGACGAGAAAGGCGATGCATGTTTCTAGCAGAGGCCGGGAATTTTTCTCTTCTGCGTAGCCCGGCGGAAACTGGTCGATCGATGGGAAATATGGACTGGTGCCCATGGCGTATGAAGCCCGAAGACTATACTTTTGTTGAACGTGCAATGGGTTGCTCGAGAACGTGGTAGATCCTATGAGTGTATGCAGGTCTGCAGTTATGTCCTACTCAAAAGAGTATAAGGTGCCAAAGAGTGTAATCGAAGTAAAGCAAAAAGATGACAGTGCCTGACAGCGGCGCTCTAACGCGTGTAAATACCAACGTTCGATCCAAGACCCCAGCTCTAGCCTCCCACACGCAATATATGATGGGCTGCATGCATATTAAGTCGCGCGCTGGCCACACAGCCTTGTGCACCCTGACTACCGGTGATGATCATGTCCAGATACGATGTCGGCGTACGGACGTACCAGATGGCTGCCCGATCTGGAGATGGCCGGGATACGGACATGTCTATGAGACGGCATCGAAACCTGTTTCAGCCATAGGGACAGTAGCAGCTGCAGAGGGCAAGGAGAAGTGGGATGGTGCCAGGGCGATATGTATAGCCAGGCGCGTAAGCTGAGTGTTTTTAGAGGGCAAAGCTAGGCATGGCTGCTATATCCTGTATGTAAGACGCCGTGTGCAACGACTCCACAAGGCACGTCGGCGACGCACTGGACATGCGTTCCTGGTCAATGTGCCAGCACTCGACTTCAATGACTGGTCCCAAAGTAATCGTAAAATCTCATTGGCCGAAACATGGGTTTTCTGACAGGCGAAGAGATAGTAAGCACAGCGGAAGGCGCCGCATTCGGCGAGGTGTTCGCTGCCCCATCATGACAGTTGAGCGGGAGGCTTCGGTGACCAAGACTCGGAGATACGATCAATCGTTTGGAGTCGTTTGGAATGGGGGTGTGGACCACCTCCAGAATCATCGCGCACAAGGCTGAGTATCGTGTGCCGCTGGTGTGGGGGCTGAGCAAACTGCCGAGGCAGGGGTCCAAGGCCGGAAGAGGAATGGTGTACGCTGTACGCCCCATCTTCTATCTCCCTACATGCATAACGGATATCCAGGAATGTTTCTGGACTTTGGGAACAGCGGCTTTGGTGCGCCCAGTCGAGGTCCAGACAGCAGTTTCAATATCGGCACGAGACAAGACAGGAGCATCCTTTTGTCGTGCATCTGAATCACAGCAATACAAAGATGATTGACTGCATGTCAAGAGCTCGGCAAATACGTCTCCATATCGCAAGTCGTACAGCTGTCGCTCAATGCGCAGATCTTTGAGGCAAGGGCGCACGAAGAAGGAGCGGTTGAGGCACGCTAGCGGTACGGGCCGAGGAGATCAGGTGTACGATCCTCCCGTGCTGATTCTGACCTGCTTCCTCATCTCTTGTCCACTTCGACTGCAACGTTATCTGTGAACCGCCTCGCAGCAGCTCGCGATGAGATTTCATGTCAAATTATGTCTGCGAGTCGTTCAACTGCCGACTCGCACAACTTTGAGCTAGACCTCGGATCTCTAAAACCATGCCCAAAAAACATGCAGAAAGGCTATCGAAGATACAATAAGAATATCGATATTCGCTCTCCACCGCAATGTGCTCCTCAGGAAACCAAAAGTAAGAAGGACTCCATATAACAAACGTGGCTGGATCAGTAAAGCGTTATTAGACCAGTTGCTACCGAAAAAAGGACCTCACGGCTGGCCGTCTTTCTGCATGATCGGGCATTCATAGTGGGAAGACCAAGTCGAGACATCGGATGGCTTTACACATTCGCCCACCGCTACCGTGGGCTGCAAATGATCTTGATTCGGAGTGTGAACGGATTCGTCTTCTCTGCGAAGGTCTTCGGATGTCGCCTGCTCATGATGAAGGATCGTTGGTCGCACGGCTGATGTCAAAATCGTCGATGTCTGTACTATCCCCTTCGCGAACATCTTTTACCAGCGTCTTCTCTGCTAAAACATTGTTATGGGTATCTTCAGACTTGGATGGCGCGAGTGTAATTTCGGTGTCTACGTCGTCCTTGGTGGTGCTTACTCGAAAAGCTTCAGTCCGCACCATTTCTCCGGCAGGGTCTGCTACCGGAGTTGAGTCGGGGTGCAGGTCGATAGCTACTCCTCATATCCCGAACGCACACATTGGAAGGTCGGCGACGATTTGAAAGGTGAAGAATGGTGATATGGTTACCTCTTGAGCCGAAAGCTCCAGCTGCTCCCACACTCCGGTGATCCTCCGCCAGTTCATGAACACTTTCAATGCATCGGCTCGCGCTTGACTGTCAACACGCAAGATACGCAGTATCAAAAATGGTGCCTCGGTTACCGATAATCTCTCGTCGTCTGGAGATGAAAACAGGTTTGGAGCAGGGGAGATGTCAAGCATCCATGAGCTTTAGCCGTTAAATTTCTCTACAGATGAGGGACCAAATCGTTACCGCGCGAAGGTCCAGCAACAGCCATGCTGACGCCAAGAAAGACAGGTCCTATTGCCCAGCTACTGCCATAACCCCGCCCACTTGCTCTGCAATAATCGATGCCGCCGATTTCGAGGATAGGCTGGAACAGCTAGGTCTGCAGGATACTCAAATGTATGAGGGTGAATTGTAAGCTTTTTACACGCATAAGACTAGCTCTACTGGCTAGATTGGTGCAGCGGCATGTAGTGAGTTATGGCTATATTGCTGTAAAGTGAATGACAAAGCGTTTCGAAACAGCTGTAGGCGCCTAATAATGAGGGCTAGCTAGTATTCCTTCACAATCTCGGCGATACCGACGAACACGAAGAGTGCTTAAATGCAGTAGTAATAAGCGATTCAATACAATAACTCGTATCCAAGGCCTCGTAGGAGCGAATGGCCACGTGCGCCGTGCTACGACAAGAGCCGTGGTCATATCATCCAACCTATGTTCCGCATTTTAGCGCCCGCGAACGTTTCGAGCTCGGCTACAAACCCTTTAGGAAACGGTGCATGTACTTATGCGTGGGTCACTTGGCTACATACTTCAAATCGGGCGACAAACCGTGCCGAGTCGGATCCAGATCGGTCTTTCGCTTGTTTCCCCAGCATGTTCGTACCGTGGCCAGTCGATCGTTCGAGCTTTGATAAACTTCGCTTCCTTTGCTGATTGTGAACTTCAATGCCAATTCCGCCACTCAAGCGTTTCGTTGCATGTGATGGTGTGTAACAGTGTCGAAGTGCCTACCTACACGACTTATTTTTTGCCTCGGTAAGAGCTCCAGACTCGTGTACCGATCGATTCGCGACCGCTTTTTCCGGAAATCTAGGTCTTTTTGGTTCCTTAGAACTGTCCTTCAAGTTGGTCTGGACAACGTCGACTGCCGCTAGCAACCACAATTAAGCCGAGGACACTGGCACCAGGAGGTGCCATATTTCTATTCGTTGGGCTGAGTCTAACCGCTCCAGCCTGACCTAGTCCTGACTTACAAGTTAGGAGGAATCAATCTTGCCATGAGTGTGCGTCGGCGTTCAGCAAGCCCAAAAACGCCAACGGGGCTTCCGCAGATCTAGGACCTTGCTTGCAATTGGATTGGGCAGTGAGCTCAATCTGGGCTTCTATAGCCCGCTGCATCTACAAAAGCTTTGCTGATATTCAAATTGCCGCAAATCTCATGATTGCAGTCAACAAATACACACCGATCTACCATTTAGATTGACATCTGTCCGCATCTCGTTTCATCAAAGCACAAATCTGTCCCGGCATCGCAAAATTGAATCTAACGGTCTATGCAGATATGAATTATCAAGTATTCCAGAAACTACACTTTTCCTCAGCTAGAGATGCTACGCCTCGCGGACAAGGGTAGTGCGTTCGAGACCCAGCCTCGACGAGGATGAATCCCTTGGTGCGCCACAAAAGCTCGGTAACTCGATGGCGTTGCACAAACAAGTCAACGACAAGCGACCGTGATCAGGGATCGTATTTCGCGGCCTCCTATCCTCACAATGCCCCTAGGGTATAAAGGGTCGACTGCTTCCTCACCACAGTCCGGTCCCATCACAACTCGAGTTTACAATCACATACACTCTTCAGTTTTTGACCAGTTCACGCCATGGATCCTCCAACAGAGCCTCTTGGGCCCGCCATCAATGATCCTGAGCCCGTCATAACCCCCATTGCAGATCCTGGCACGGGGGAGGCTACGACAACTACCGTCTCCACCACAGAAGAGCCCACGGCTACGGAAGCTCCCGCTACAGAGGATACTTCGACAACTACAGTCTCCGCCACAGGAGAGACTGCGACGACTGATGTTCCTGCTACGGGAGGGACTGCGATAACTGCAGTGTCCAGCGCGGAAGACCCTGTCACGACTATACAGGGGTCGCACCAGGTCGTGCAAGAAGCAATGGGTAAAACAAGTCTCAGTGTTATTGACTTCGCCAATCAGGCCACTGACACGCTCGTAATTCATTGGAATCTTCGGAGCAAGGCTTCCATGCCAGTGAAGGAATCTGCAATCTTGAAGAAAATCATCAAGAAGAACGAATCCAAGGAATCCGTTATTGGTGCTTTCGATAATGTGAAGAGGAGACCGGTCAACGATGTGGACATTCAAGACGTCAACGGGAAATACCGAGGTAACATAACACTCATCCGTCACCACTAGGAATGACGACTAATACTGTTTAGCAATCGTTAAACTATTTCTGCGCTATCAAAATTCCAGGGCAGATGAATGGTCTATTGGCACTGGCTGGTTGATCAGCGACGATCGTGTGGTGACAGCCGGTCATTGCGTATTCAATTCCGAACTTAACGGTGGTCCTCTAGCTGAAGCGAAAGTCTACATCGGCTACAGAGGACGCAAAGCACTCACAGCATTCGGTGTGGAGATGCGAACCGTCACTTCGGTAGTGACCACGAGCGATTTCGTTGGTGGGTCCAGTCGTCAACGCGACATGGCCATTATGACGTTGAATCAGCCCTTCAATAACGTCATACCGATGAGCTGGAAGAGTACCCCCGCATCGGGAGAAGCGAAATTAGGCGTTGTTGGCTTCCCAGGTGATATCTCGGGTGATGACAATGAGCCTGGCGGAAGAATGCACGAGATGTTCTTGGAAACGCCATGGAATTTGGGAACAGCAGGTCACAATATGCTAGAATACCAGATCGACACCTTCGGAGGTAAGTACAGACAGAATCCCGCACAGAAGAAAAGTATTCACAGACTCAAGGTAATTCCGGATCCCCTGTCCTGATGCCAACGAAGGACGGAAAATTTGCTGCCATTGGCATTCATACATACGGCGGGATGCCAAACTCTGCCACTGTGCTCGGATATTATGGTGTTCCTATCAGTCCTTACCTATTGGCGTTCGAGAACAAAACTGCTGAATTCATAGAATCCTCTGCGTATCCCAATGGCGAATACCGGATTGTCACAATTCCAAGTGACCTTCCGAGTGGACCCACAGCAAAGGTTGGAGCGACCGTGCAAACAAGTGTTGGAAGCACCACCACAACTGCGGGCAAAGAGTCATTCCCTGCTGGATCTACAACTTCCCCAGAGTTCATCAACGTTGGCGATATCTTCAAAACGGTGAAGGGTGTTGTTGGAAAGATAGCACCCAAAATTCTCTCTACCGCGATGACTTCCTTGCCAAGTCTTGGTGGCCCCGTAGGATCTGTCATGGGCGCCGTCACAAACATGGCTATATCGGCTATTGCAGATGGCCTGACGGAACGGAAAGAAAGTTGGAATCCAAGCGAGACTCTTGCTGGAACCCCAGAGCGTGCAATCATGGAACAGGCTGCACTCGATGCCTTGATCCGCATTTCCGAACAGGAGGGTCAAGAAGCGTTAGTGGATGAGATCCTGAAAGCAATGGAGCCAATTGTCCAGCAGTCCCAACAGCAGTTCGAAAGCCTGGCTTCTATTGCCTCGCCCCTGCTGCAGGAATACACCATTCGGGTGGCACTTGATGCACTCGGTCGCAAATCAAGCCCGAAAGACTTTCCCACGACAGTAACTGTTGATCCAGTGCCGCATAGCACGAAGGAATCTCTTACGGAAGCGATGTCCTTGAGCAACGCTATCATTCACTCAACTAGCCTTAGTAGCGAAGCTGCACAAGAAGGACTGAACCTCGTCAACATCATCAAGCGCGCCGGCCATTTCGCCAAAGGTGCCATATATTCCGGTGCCCTCTCCGCATCTGCAACTGCCGTCGTTCAACACGCGAACAAGAAGCGCCAACTTGCCGGCTTATCAGCCTTCAAGATTGGCGACGACCTTACCTCCGCCTACGCTAAGCAAGCCATGCTCGGTTACGCAGCTTACCAAGCCATCATGGCCATGGACCAGACCAAGCTCGCTGAAGCTCAATTCTACGAGCTGATGGTGTTACTCGCAAAGAGAACTGCCGTCCAGGTTATCACGGCCTACCCTGGGATCCAGTCAGATCTTCCCAAATATCTTAATCAAATTCTTGACGAAACGAAGAAAGAATCGACCAAAATTGAACAAACACCTTTGCCTGTAACCGCAGGCAAATTAAGGAAGCCAATCGACTTACAGTCAGCGCTGGCAGACTGGGACTGAGAGGTTGGGATGTAGTACCATAGATATCTAGGGCTAGCTTTAGGGTAACATGACTCTACTAGGAAAATCTTATATCCATCAGAGCCACCTAGACATTATCCTGCGCATCCGTGAAATGCCTTTCAGCCGCAGTAGCAGACTGACTAGAAGGACTTGCGCTCGATCTCTAGAGTGTCACTTTCCCGCTCTTGGCTACCAACTTCTGCCGCAGCTCCTCAAGCCTATGCACTCTCTCGGCTCCATTTCCCTTCGATACATCGGAGTGATCCTCTGTCTCCTCAGCCTGTTCGATACTGCCTGATCTTGAATTTGTGGTAGAAGATGGTGCCTTCGCTATGAACGCTCCACCTGTCTTCGAGGAAGCGATCTTGTGCTTCCCGGTAGCACCTTGAAACTTTGTATGATGACTCGCGTTCGGCCTCGGGGATTTTGAGCTCGTGTTCCTATCAGCGGATGACGCATTGTTCCGAGTCCACTCCACCAAAAACGATTCTTTCGTTCCCTGTCCTATGGGATGAATGATGAACTCGCCATTATCCTCGCATGGAGTAAATGGGGGAGATTCGAAGAAGGCGCCCTTTTTCTCCTGTGTATTGGCTGGTGCGTACTTGCCGTACATGTAACCGCACTCTTTGAGGTAGTCGTCGCGGCTCTTGGTCATCTGGAGATCAAGAGTGTTCCGGTCGCATTCTTGAGCCTGTTTGAACAGCGCCTCTCCAAGCTCTTGAGGGCTGGGGTCTTTCTCTGGTAAAGCGAGCACGTGTTTCAACTCAGCTGCGGATAGCGGACCGGGACGACCCTTTACCATTGCGAACTCTCGATCCTTTGTTGTGTACTCCAATGGGAATTGGATAACCTGCTTGAGATACGCGGAATACATAGAACCCCATAGACTGGCAGGCGCAAGCGGGAGCGAAAGCACGTTCAGTACCTGTACCTCGCTACGTACAGGTAAAGGTATATCCTGGAATGTCTCGGTGACATATCGCGTCTCGGCAGCGTCGAAAACTGCCTTGGCCCACGCGGGAGTCCTGCCCGTGAAACGCAGTTTTCGTTCCACTGCGATATCGCTGAGTTTGAGATATTCCAGGACGGTCACCAAACCGCGCTCGGACGCAGCAACGTAGACTTTGCCGTCGCTGAGATCGAGGTATAGGTCAACGTAGTCGATAGTGACAGGGCTGCCATGTCCTTCTTTTGCCGTTGGAAGTCCGAGTTGTTCGCGACCGATGCCAGTTTTGATCATAGCGATCGCGCAGTAGTAATGTTTCCACGCGGTCGAGTCCCACTGCTCGTTCTCTAGAGTCAGGTTGAAGCTGTGATCAATGTTGGTCGAACTTAGAATCGGAATCTTGAGCGCGCTGTATGGCACGAATGATACTGGCTTGTGTTCCTGCTTTTCGACTTTCAGCTCCTCGGACTGCTGTTGTTGAGCGCGCTGGGGCAGTCCGTGCTGCTGGAGAGAACCCAACATCTGCTGCTTCTGCTGGATCTGCTGCATTGTTTGCGCGACTAGATGACGAGGTACCTGGTGGAGCTGCTCGGAAATTTGCTCGCGAGTGTGCGGTTGTTGCGTCATTGCTCTGCCACCGCGCTTGTTCTGATGTTTGCCATCATGACTCTGGCGGTACGCGCTCGGTGGGCTCTGCCGGAACTTCTTGACGTCGCGTCCATCGACGTCGTATTGAGATTTGCGCTTTGGGTTCACCATATCGGCTACGTAGAAGAGTTCGATTGGTTGGTGTGTAGATCGTGTTTTCGAGTTGAAGAATTAAAATACATATACCGTAGATAGGTGCTTCGGGCTTTTGAAAAGCGGAAGTGAAGTAGATAGGTATTATAAGATTCTGGGCGAAGCAGAGCGGGCGGGCGGTATTTATATAAGAGTTAAGTTACGGCCACAGACGGGCATCACCAGCCTCCATGTGGGTCTTTGTAGCTGACACAGTATAGTTTTCACTTTCACCGCTCGCTTATTATCGAGACTTGCACAATAGCAGCGACTCCACCTGGTAGCCTTCTTTCCTTAGTCTTTCTAACACCCGGTCTGGCATAGAAGCTTCTGCCCCCGGAACCTGTGCGTCACATGCGCCTCACTACTTGTCATTTTGCGCATTCTGTGATCTTAAAAACCACTCACCTCGACTCTGATCAGTCTGTGTCAACCCCACGACTTCGCCGCAATCTGCACACGCTACAATGGATTTCGCCCATATGGATCGCGAATACCGAATGCAGCTGCTCGACGGCATCACCATCACGCTTGTTTTGGACTATAGCGGCCTCACAACATACCACCCCCAGCAGCTTTCGGCCGCACGGAACATGGTTGACTATCATCGATACGGCCAGCTTTGCGAACAAGCCGAGAATGCAGCTATCGCTTCTTCATCAGCCCCAAGAGCGCTTGTTGTGTTCCCAAAGAACGCATTGGCAGCGGCGTCGCAATACTTTGCGGACTTGGGCCCCGACACAATCTACACACACAAAGACAAGCCCGACACATTCTTCATGGACATCGAATTAGGTCAAATCTTACCCGGGTACGTGATGGAAGTTCTATATCGGTACGCAGGTAAACTCAATGCCAAAACATGGAAAGAATTCCTCCCGGTCGAGCCGTCCATCCAGGATTCCGACAAATATTACTGGCTATTCATCTACGTCGCCATGCAGAAGCTAGGGATGCAACGCTTCGCCGCCGAGCTCGCCGTTCCCTTCATCGGAATCCTGGTCGAGCAACATCGGCTCGTGGATGAGGTATGGGTCCTCGAATTCATGCTTGAGGGATTGTCCGAGCATGATCCCCTGCTCGAACTTGTCGCCGAGCGATACGCAAAGCTCGAGATTACCCGACAATCTCCGCTCTTCCACGAACAATGGCTGGTGATCTTCAAAGACTATGCTCATTTCGGCAACTGTGTGAAGAGCATCATGGGCAGGATGAAAGAAAATGCAGACGAGTTCAACAAGGCTGTGAGGGAGGCAGAGAGACAACTGGAGGGCCTTGGAATCGAAGATGGCGACAGTGAGGATATGGAATCCTGACTCGCAAGACCGTCACACGCTCGACCGCCGTTTGTGCGCCCTGGATTCGTCGGTGAGCGCGATTGCATTGAGGCATCTCAGGCCCCTCCCTTATCATGGCTAAACCTGATATATGCCTGCTGAGCATGTTCTTTTCTCTTCTTTTACACGTTTGGCTTGTCTTGCTACCAAGTTGGTGGAACTATTTTCTTGCTTTGAAGCCTCATGCGGCGTTTTCTCGTTTGTCACACCATGTGTCCATGCCGTCATTGGTACGACCGTTTGCACGACACGTCCACGCGGGCCCTGAGGTACGTTATGCCCTGGATATGATCGTACGTGCCCAAACGGGCATCACCGGTAACTCTTTAGGCCAGGAACTTGCGATCGCAGCCTGCTCTCGGCTTTACGAACCCACAATGGTCGGAACTCTACGACGATTCCATTCACAACGACTTTCAATCTCACGGGTTCTTTGCGAAATTGATCTCTTTCTCCCAATCCTCGTGTATTCATCGATCGACCACGCCCCACGGAACCGCAACAACTCTTCTCCGTGAACCATTCGTACATTTCCGGTGAACTACAAGCGCACTGTACGCACAATGCCAGACTCTCCAAAGACGGATGCTCCTGTGGTTGGCACGTACGATCTTGGCGGCGGACGAAGAGGAGCAGTGTCGGCACCCGGTGGACAGACACCGAAGCCACCGCAACCGAATGGAACGAGCCGTTAGACGCTTTCGTTGCCTGTATGGTGTGGCGTCGATGGGGCGCGGGATTTCTGGATTACACGGTTGATATGTAAGTCCCGGTGCTCAGTCTATTCGCTGGTTGCATTGATGATTGACTGATATTCAAAGCACGTTCGATGGTTGTATACGCATGTGCGACTGCACAATTGTCGAAGGGCGTCTCATATTACTGTTCGATCTTCTTTAACACTTCGTACATCTCAACTCTATGTGTATCATTCCCGTAAGTATACGACACTTTTCACAAATCTGACGATCAATTGACAGCTTAACAGTGGATACTATAGCGTTGACATGGCAATGTGGTCCGGAACTGTAAGGATGAATTGCCTAACGGTAGACTAGTGTTCATATGAGCGTCTCGGCTGGGCGTTAGTTGAGTATCGGCTAGAGAAAATCAAACATTTTCACTTGGATCCAATCGTGTTGCGTCTTCACGCATAAGGCACTTTTGCGAGAATGATTAAAGAGGCCGGTGATATCGATATCCTGGTCAACAATGCTGGGTATGCGAACATGGGCCTTGTAGGTGAGTTGGAGTACGGTTTTCCATCCCCTCCAGTTGGTTCTCCGGCTTACGTGTGCCGGCCTCCAAACGTGGCGTGGTCTCTTCGGGAAGAACTTCTTCGGTTCCCTGAAACTGGTGCAAACACTGCTACTGCACTTCCGCTCACGCAAGAGCGGCGACTTCGTCTTCAGCCACGAAAATCGCACTGGAAGGTATGCACGACGCGCTGAGACTGGAGTGTGCACCCCTCGGCATCTGCTCATTTATTGTTGAGCTCGGACACTTCTGCACAGAAGTCGTCAAGAACGCGTTGAGAAGGGCAGCCCCTACGCCTCAAAAGGTGGTGGAGTTGCTGGCACATATCCACTCCTTCATGAACTCTTTTACGAACGCGCTGCTAGGAAACGAGGTCGGTGATTCGAAAAAGGTGGTCAAGATTATGGTGGTCATAGTGAAGGCGGAGGGCGTAGCGGAGGGGAAGGGATACCGGATCGGCTGCCGCTTGGGAGCGATGCTCTGATCGCTGTTCAGCCAAACAAAAGAGACTATGCGGAAGCAGTGGCAAGAGTTGATAGACGTGATCTCGAGCACGAACTGTGATGATGTGGCAGCGCGAGGGCCTCCGGAGTATGTTGAAATGGCGCACTCAATGGCATAGATGCAGATGGAACCGGTATTGCTCTCTGTATTCCACGTCTCTATGCAAAGATTGGTCATGGCGGAACAGTGACACTCGCATATTGTCTCGAATCCTTGTCAATCGATGTTCAGACTCGGCGGTCTCGGGAAAGTTGATTTTTGCGTGGAATTGGCCTTCACTTTTAGCGTCGCTGCCTGCCCTGGTTCGATAGGTATTTAACCCACATGTGGTTCTGTCTCTGAGTTTGGGAGCTGCTTCTTCCATTGCCACCACGCTCGCTCTTTCCACCCCACGCTCGTTTCGACTCTTGCCTTGGACACGCCCACCATGAAGCTTGCCTTCGCTGCAATCATCGTAGCGCTTGCTTCCGTCACCGAGGTCGCAGCAGCTACGACAGGAACCACATCTTCTCCGACCCCCACGCGCCGCCTCGAGGGCTATCGACGATTCTTGCCGTTCTGGAGTCCTCGTTCCCGCCGACGATCTCTCTCGCCCATCACGCCTGCGCCGACAGCAGCCGCCCGTAAACGTGACGACTCTGCTTCTTCCAGCATACCAACAGGTCCGCCCGTGACCGACCTGTGGGAGATCGTCGAGCCGTTCCCGCAGGATATCGAGACCGAGTCACCCGGCGCTTCTCCGACAGCAACTGGGGCTCCTGTATCTTCGCCGAGCGGGCTGCCGAGCTCAGCGAGTGACTCGGTATGGGAGGACGCAGCGAGCCATGGGTGCCGGCTGGTCGACGCCATGCGCGTGTCCGACTATGACGCCGGTCAGCTTTACAGCCCCACGAAAACATCAGCCCAAAGCTCTCTGATGAAATACGAAGACTTTACAAGCTGGGGTTGGAACGCAAATGAGGTCAACGGCGGTAACTTCACTGATCTCGATGGTGGCCAGAAGCAGCCCGATCCTGGTTGGGGTATTGGAAAGGCACTTAGGGATCTAGGCGTTTCCGACAAGATCAAGGCGCAAGGCGGCAAGAACGTCATCATCGACGCTGTCCATGGGAAGGCGCCTTTTACGCAGGGTTACACCAAGGACGGCAAGACCTATCCGGTACGTACCACGCACATGGGCGGATGAAAGTTTGATGCGTTGCTCACTTCGAGATGATGTGGTTGAGATTGATCGAATTGGCAATGTTGCAAACCTCTTCGGCTGGCTAACATGCGCTCCAGGCAACCGGAGCAGATTTCAAGATCGGTATCAACACCGACGATGGAGGTGAGTCGCTCACTCTTTAGTCCAATCGTCCAAGCTTACGAGGTAATAGTTCTGATGGCGGTGGATCGGATCTCGACTACCACCGCGGCAAAGAAACGAAACCCTCCAGTCTCGGATGATCAGCTTCCAGATGTACACACGTTCTCGGACATCGGTTATCTGAACTACAAGAAGATGCTGGGGAAAGACCCAACGAGCTTCAAGTACATGATGTCCCTGATGATCACGAATGAAGAGACTGCAAGCATCATTTCCCGGGCCTTGGGTGGTCAGCAGCTGCGTTCATGGCCGGGCACTTCTTTCAACTGGCGTTCGAAAGAGTTCAAAGCGCTCTTAGGTGCGTTTCCCCTACGTAGTGGCCACCGTTCATGACCACCTTCCGCTAACTCTCCATAGGGTCACCCAACGGCATGGGCTTCGGTTACCTCCTCGTACAACACAAGTCCCAGCTTGGAAAGATGTTCATTAAACAAGTTCAAGTCTTCCACGGCGACACCTGGCACCACCTGCCCAACATGGTCTTTACCCTAGAAGAACAGAGTGCCGTGGAACCACCGCCCAAGTCATCGGGCTCACCTCCTCAAATGGAGGAGCCCATGATGACCGGCATACCAAGCATTCTGCGGCGTGGAGAAGCAGACACGAAGATTCACATCCAAGGACCGAAGAATTTCCTTAGGGCCCATACAAAGCACATGGAGCTGTGAGCGGACCATCTGTTCCGGCGCGACGGTGTTGGGGAAGGCCCAGTAACGATTTGGAGGTTGGAGTGCAAGGATGGATATTCTCGGATCGAGGTACTTCGGGCGGTGGATAGCATGTTGGGATTGAGTGAACCGTTTGGGGGGCTCATAAAACATGCGGGTAGATGCCCGGGTCCAACCTAACGCCAGGACCATTCGCGCATGGAAAAGAAAACAATAGTAGCTCCATCCTATATTCTGGCTCAGCTTGAGTCTCTTTGCGCCGTGCAACCATCTTCTCCGGACTCGCGTTGCTCGAGAGATGCATTGGCGTGACGTCATCTGTGCACGCGACAGCGATTGGGCTGCGCTACGCCACGAATGATATGCAAGCCGAATGCCTGCACAAGCTGCTTTGAGGGACAACATGTGAGCTGTTTACAATGCCTTTAACAAGAGCGGTCCTGCGGCTTTCTCGTAACCGCCCGACACAATCCTCATCTGGGGATTCTGTCTTCATTCACAACCATGGCTGATGCTCCGCTCCTTGGGAGAGCTAACGACACGACACGATCAACAGGTAGCCGGATCAAGAACGCGCGCAATGTCGATACTAATGTAACGTTCTCTCTGTTCTCCACGGGCGACGCGCTGTACGTGGGCTTAATCAGTGCTGTAGACAAGCATCCTCCGGTCCATCCTCAAGATCTTCAGCGGCGGACTCATCGCACCAGCCGACACCACATATGCCACCATCATGATCCTTCTGAACAGCACAGACGCCGATGAGCAAGACCATCTCACGAAGCAATGGCGCGACCACAAGCTCAACGAGCTGAGCTTCATCGGCGTCGTAGTACGCTGTCCCCTCTTATCCCAGCTCTGCAGAAAACTTAATATGAACAGAGCCCCCTCGTAGCAGTGTGCCTCGTGAGCACCGGCGCCTGGGACGAGATCAGCGGCAAGGGCTGGTATATCCGCGCCATCTGGTATTCCGGCATCGTCTTCGCGCTGTTTTCCGTCCGTACGATACTCCCCGGTACAAAGTTGCTCTGTCTTAGACATGGACACTTCGTACATAAACCCCTTTTCTTTTTTTTAGTCAGCTGACTTTGTACCCGCGCGTATAGTCACGGCCACGCAGCAGACGCTGCGCCTGCACCGTCTCTCCGCCCACAAAGACGGCTTGCATCTCCTCCGCTTGTGTCTCGTTCGCGATCGCAAGCAGCTCGACAGCGAAGAAGGCGAGGCGAAACTCGTGCCGAAGCCGTTCCAGATTTGGAGCTGGCAGAGTAGCATGATGTTTTTGATGATGGCGGTGGGGTGCTTGCTTGTAGGCATGTTGGTGTTGGTGTGGAGCGCGGTGGCGAAGGAGACGGAAAATGTGGTGTATGATGAGAATGTGAAGGTGAGTTCGACTGTGTTTGAGAGAACATGAGGAAGATTGCTGATGAGGGTAGCTTGCGATTACGTTTACGGCGGTGCTTGCTACGACTGTGGTGTACTTTTTTGCGACACAGGTTAGTCTTATGGTTGGAGTGAGCGTGGAGTAGGAAGAATGTTGAAGGTGCGCGTTGGTGGCAGTTTGGGCTCAGGTTCATCAAAGCTGTTTTCAGCTATTGCAAGTTCACACTGTCACAGAATGTTCACGAAAATCTGGGAGGAGCTGGATTGCTAGAGACAGGAGTAGTCAGAGCCACGAGACAGGGAGAAATATAACATGGCTGCAAGACAAATAGGAAGTTACAGGTATGTGAATGGTCGGTGTCTTCTTAGCAAATGAAACATCTCTGAACCGACGCGCTGAGACATATATGTCGTAGTAATTTCGAGACAGAAGCCCACGAGCTTATAAAGACGCTGGACCCGCCATGAAGCCTAGAAAACACAACCCTATCCTCCATCCCTTACTAAAATGTCCCACCAACCACTCTCCACACGTGTCGGCGTCTGGATTGACGGAGACGTCATGCTCAAAGTCGGCGAATACAACGCAAAATCCATCACCCTTCTCACACGAGTAGGAAGACACCAACTTCTCCACGAAGGGCGCCATTCCGTTTACCTACCCACCAAAATCAGCCTACATGTCGCAAAAAACATCATGCAGTGGGTGGATCAAGCGCTCCCTCCCACAGCCGACAACTGGACCACACCCATCATGCCCTCGCAATTTTTCCTCCAACGTCGTCCTTCGCATCAACTCAGCCTCATTCTCAACTTCTACATGGCATTGCAGTACATAGGGACGCGTACGGATGTCCTATTCGACGTTGCCAGTCGTTTCTACGAGACGTTCAGGAACACCTGGC
Source organism: Karstenula rhodostoma CBS 690.94 (assembly GCA_010093485.1). Lineage (NCBI taxonomy): Eukaryota > Fungi > Ascomycota > Dothideomycetes > Pleosporales > Didymosphaeriaceae > Karstenula > Karstenula rhodostoma. The sequence goes on from MU001494.1 coordinate 2,573,036, forward strand.
GTACCATGGATCAGCTCACGATTGAACTGCTGTGCTCGTGTGTTCGGAGGGCTCGTTGGATGTTCGACGGCGACGCGCGGGATCTGCTCCACGATCCTGTCGTGAGGCTGGTTGCGCATACGGTCGCGTATGGGATCCAGCACGCGGTGTTCCCTGACTTGCAGATGGTGGTGCGAGCGCTGACTACGCGTCCTGGACTCAATGAATTCCTCGCACGGGTAGGGGTTGTGCGATATCCCATTCGTGGCTTTATTCCCCTCCCGGCGATTTATCCGCTGCTGGCGCGGAGACGATTGGCTATAGTTGAACTGCAGGGGGTGTACTCTATCGTAGCACGAGATGGTCCTGCGGGTGAAAACGATGGGTCCGCCAGCGGAGGTACGGAGCCGATTCCGCGGCACTTGGACATGAGGAGCACCATCTCAGTGGATGATATGCTCCATGTGGATGGTTGGGTCATGGTTGTAGGTGTGGATGAAGGGCAGGAGGGAGAGGATGGGGATCGAGAGGGAGGGAATAAAGAAGAAGGGAATGAGGACGAAGAGATGGACGAAGGACCGACGGGTGAAGGAGGCGCGCTCATGGATGTGGATTTAGGAGACTTGATACAGAGCCTGGGTGCGATGTCATTCTGAGACCAACGCGTATGGGGAGTTGGCAATCATGTAGTGTAGCTGGTGATGGAGAACTTCGGTTAAGTAGATCAGTAACAGGTTACCATTTCCATGATTCTCGGCATGCAATATCAGAAGGCTCTCCGAAATATGTTCAGTTAATTCAGGAATCCTGGTGTGAGCCCACCATGGCTGAAGCCAGCGCAGTGGAACGCTTCTAGTGGAGATTTCCTCCCCCAGAAAGTCATGAAGCTATCTAGAGCAGTTGCGATCGCAATATTTGACGGAAACAACAAACATCCCCCATACGACAATCGGCGGTCGACTTTGATATGAGTTTGCTATGTCCGAAGCAGTGCCGAAGGGAGAAGTTTGAGACTTGTGACCGATTCCACGCCATGAAGTAATGCTGCGAAACCTTAGGTGAGGCGGGACTTTCGGCCTTCGCATTATTGAGGGGTCCTAAGATACCGTTGCCTCTACCATGCAGCAAAGCAGTGCAAACAGGGGGGCACATTGTCTTTGTTTCTGTTGTATGCGTGGCGTGGCTGTCTAGCAGCTTGCCAACTGAAGGAGCACAGCATGCCGTTTATTGCTGTAGAGTTTTGGTACGCAACGACCTAGCCGCAACCCTCTTGGTCATGCTTAGCTTAGCGGATGATTTGAGAGTTACACGATGTGATTAGCCGTTTTGAACACAAAACCGAACAACAAGGCTTTGCAAAGCACGGCCATGACTTTGCATCGTTTTACTACGAGCATACGCTGCCCACAATCCATATTTCGTGCACAGATTCGATTTTCCACAAGCGCAAGGAAACATGAATTCGCAGTTACCTCTTTTGGAAAGAATAATAGTACCGAGACCGCGAGTTCAGCAGGACAAAGAGAATGCGCAGAGATAAATTGATGCGCAAGACGCCGGGTGGTCATGGAATGCTGACCTTGATGTTTTGGGATGCTCGGACAGAGACATTAACGCCATTTTTGTTTGGTTTTGGTGACGTGACGTTCTTGGTCTGAATAGAGAAAAGCGAATCTTAAGCGGAGAAGGACCATTGACGCGCGATTGGCAGAGGCAGGCACCTATGAAGTCTAGCCCTGTTCCTTAAGATTGTACTCTATCCCGCGCAAATACATTCCACATGCCATTTCCAGGTCTCATTTTTTGCCGAGTAAAGTCCAAAAAACCGGAAGCACATCAAAGATGGCGTGGCTTTGTTGGACAGCACCAACTCGACATGGTCTTCCTGACTTTCACCTTGGAGACCTCTTAGGTACAACGGTCGAGTCCCAGAAACCCATGCGGTCTGGAAGGCGACGTTTTGGACTTTATATCCCAGTAAATCCTGAAAGCTTTGCAGATGGTATTGTAACATCTCTCGATCCATCTTTTTATATCCAAGCCCGATCAGAAACACACATGTTTCGTGAAGAGAGAGGCTTTTAGTCGCCGCAGCCGCAGCCGCAGAACCATAAGTGCAAGCGGGCGCTGCTTTTTTTTTTTTTTTTTTTTTAAGGGGGATAGCAAACTATGACAACCGGAGGCCACATAACGCAAGAAGGGAGGATTTTTGGTCGCCGGCAGGATCAGCGTTGAAAGAAAGCTAGTCTCATGATTCTGAGAGAATTGTAGTGGATCCGAGACAATCGACATGGAAATCACAGGCAGAAGCGATCCACTCCACGCAACGAACATCAGTCGCCAGAAGGTTTATTTTTGAAGCACCAAGCACCGCCCATGGTACGAAGATAGCTTGATGCCGAATCCCAGACAACAGCCCATGATGAGTATGTGCTGCAGTTTTAGTCCGGGAGAATGCACAGCATAATAACCCCCTTTTCAATTACTGTCACAAAAAGTGAGAATAGCAGTTGTGTAGAGTGGTGACTAACGTGGGAATGCACGCTTTACATAAACCACCAACACAGACGACTTGTTATGTCAGAAATGAAACTTTGGAAGCGGCTTCTCTCCAGAGCAGACCATTTCTTCTGTGGCGTGAAAAGCACGTACTATCTACGCATGGAAGCTCAATCGGGCTTGGGCCAGCCGGATCCATATATATATCGAGCCTGGGAGCTTCTCTCCCAACGCTCAGTGACAATACAATCGATCGTCTGGTAAGTTGACACCCTCCATATCAGCATCAAGAGCGAATTCTCATAGTTGGACGCCGTTGAAGGTTCCATCTTCGGCTTTTGTACCAACATGGGACAGCTTGATCAAGTTACTGAACTGAAGGTTCTGCTCCCGTGCGCGCTTCAACAGTTCCGGTCCTTTCAGGCGATAGTCGTTCTTGTATAGGTCGACTGGGTCCATATTCTGCAAGTCTTTGGACGATCGATTGCACCCTGAACTTGCTCCCAAGCTCCCTCCAACATCTTCCCATGGTCCCGCTTTGTGGAGAACCGCGGACCGCCCATGATCTTGCGACATCCGGTTTTCGAGGCCCGGGGAACCGCTCGTAGCATCGTGGTCAGTCATCTTTGGTGCGAGGCTAGTTCCATGAATTTTTGCGTCGTCTTTTTAGTACTGAAGTGACACTGTGTAGTTATGTGGAGTGAAGGGTCTCGCGAGAGTTTGAGGGACTGTATAGTCGACCAACGCAGCCGACATGTAGAGGGATGTACGAAGTCCTAGGAATGGTATATGTCTCCCAAGATAGACATCAAATCCCATGTTGGCATATTTTAGACACCAGGGGACCGCCCACATCGGATCGGTTGGTGTATGTTTTGAACGCCCAAGCAACCACCCATGGTATCTCTGCGTTACGCTTCCTAGTCTCAGACGACGCTCTCCATGCACCAAAAGCCGATCTTTTTAGTAGCAAAGTGCCATACTTCGCAAATCGTGTGAAGAGCAGACGTGAGCGCAGCTGCCCGCTTTAAATAGGCGATGAGCAGTTTAGGTCTGCTCCGACGACGCACTCCAAATCGAAGTCGCGTCCTTTGTGAGGTTACCGCCTTACCAGCCACGTTGATGGCAAGTCACACTTGCGATGAAGCTATACCAAGTCCATCTGGAATCCAGCATAAACCCACCTTCACCCGAAGTCTCAAGCACCGCATTCCGTCATCTCCGCACCCATCTCGAAACCACCGGACCTATACATCCTACCCGAATTATCCTTTAATACCCCTTCGCAGGATCGTGATGTAACGACAACCATCTCGCACACGCTGTACGCGCTATCCACGAGTACATCGCAGCCAATCAGTAGCGGGTGGTTACTACCCCGCGCCCCCGACGCGGCAGTGGATTAGGTGGGAATATGCTGAGGGGGAAATGGCACGAGGAGTCTGGGTTGTTGGTTCGTGTTGGGGTTGAGACTTGCGTCCGGCTGGTAGACCCATTGAGAGCAGGTTCTACACCGAAAAACAAGTTGTACACAATGCATTCCCTCAACATCTACGCTTGCATCTACCATCCACTTCCACCCTCCCCCCAATCGCTCGTTCAAACCCCACATACCCAAGCCACATCGGGCCCACCAACGCCAGGACCTGTTGAACAACCATCCACCCAAGACCCAAGACGTGAAGAAAACGCCAGCCATGCAGTAAGAATATCGAAACATATACACGTGGACCGCGCTCGCACCGCTGGACCATCATCTAAACCCCCACGCAGGAAACACGCCTCCCTTCACGCTCTCCAGCTTCAAACACTGGTACGGGCTGCTCTGCGGGTCGAAATACAAACCCTCCAGCTTCCCGTCGCTGCGTCTCAGACACACGTAGTAGAACCCGCTGATCGTGAGACCGCACCCTGAGTCGTCGAAGGAGGTATGGTCGGGGTCTCCACCGCTCCGGAAGGTGCTAGAATCGCCCCAGATATGCGATGGATCTGATGACGACGCAGAAAGGGAAGTGTAGTGGCGCGTGGGTTCCGGTGGTATGGTCGTTGATGCTGGGGGCTGTATAGGATTTGCCGTGGAGCGGTTAATGGACTTGACGAAGCACCTTTCCTTCCAACGCATCAGAATCCATTCCTTGCTCAGAACTTCGTCGAACCACGTTCTACTAGTCAAGCAGCGCACCACGTCATCGTCTGTCATGCCTTGGAATATGGGTAGCTTCCTCCAATACGTCGCGTCGTTTCCAGCCGTGGACTTGAACGATTCTGTGAGTAGGGTGTGCGTGTTGAAATCCAGGATCTCGCCTTCGAGATATGTGGTGATGGATGAGGTGCGTGTAAAGGAGGGTGCGAGGTCAGAGCTGCTGAGTATGGATTGGTGGCTATGCGGATGGCTCGGAACGTTGTAGGCCTCCATGGTCGCGGAAAGAGCCATCCGGTCGTAGTCAACCGAATGGATGGTCACCTTGACAGGCCAGCGGTCTTGCTGCGGAGAGTGCGATGTCACGACGTCGGGTGGAGAAAGCGAGGTTCGATTCCTAGGCGAAGTGTACATGGTACGCGCATCGGAAAGTCTATTGCCGGTGTGGGTGAAGCGATACAGGGTTGCACTGCTGCCCGAGCCAGTGGTAGTGACGGTTGACGTGACAGATGTAGCGTGCTGGCAGCCGGATAACACGGCGCCGGGTGCCAACCACGATGTTTCGGCTGGCGGTGGTATCGTACACGGGTCGAGAACAAAGTCCTGGTGGTCCCGGACGAAGTAGTCCTTGCCAAGGAAGCCTGCGTCTATGGCATAGTTCAAGCTGTCGTCAACATTGCTCGCATGACGTATTTGCGACAGATACTTTATGGTGTGTTCCAGCATGGGCGAGACGGCGGACGGCGGGTTCGAAGCGCGCTCCAGATAGCTGCGACGATACGAGTCGACCCTCTGCAGCATGTCGCGATCTCGTGCCTGTTCTGCCGACGTCCGTCGCTGCGCTAGGCGGTCCATGGCGGCGCGCGTCGACTCGGATGTCAACGAGGACCTGTCCCTCCCGTCGCTCGGGTGGGGTGACCTGTTGGCCGCATCTCTGTCAGCATAGCGCTGGGCAAGATCGCGGGTGCGGGCAGAGAATCGGGGGTTCCTCCGCACGGATTGCAGGAGCGCTGCAGACCTCAGGGAGCTGTCGGCCGACTGCGATGGCTGCGACGAGTTCAGCAGGCGCGACACGGCAGCGCGCGAGTGCTCTCGCTCCGAGTCTAGCTGTGAGCGCCCCAGCAGGCGCAGGATCTCGGGGTGCGTGTTTGGCTGCTCGCGACGCAGCTCGGCGAGGATGCCCTCGAGCTCCGTGTCGTCGTCGCCCTCGGTGGCGGGCGACCAGTCGTAGAGGCTGTTGCGGCTGGGGACACGGTCGCCGTAGGCGGACGTGCGGGCCTCGCTGTGGAGGGATGCCAGGCGGTCCTGGGCGGGGATGTGGTCGCTGGCAGTGGTCGTGCTGCGGTAAGGGCCCCGTGTCTCGTCGTGGAGGCGTCCCAGGCGGTTCATCACCCGCCGCAGCCGGTCGCTCCGGTCGCGATGCTCGAGCTCGTTGCGTTCGCGTGCCCTGTCCACGCGCGCCTGGTGGCGATCCAGGGTTGCGTTCTGCCGGTCGAGGCTCACGCCGATGTGGGTGAGGGCGGCCGTGTGCTCGTCCACGTCTGCGCGCAGCGAGCGCAGCGCGGCGTCGTACTGGGCCTCTTCGTCGTGCTGTGTGGTGAGGGTGGCGGCCAGGTTGTACACGTGCTGGGTGACGGGGCTCTCGAGCGCTTCGGTGAGGGCCTGCGAGATGTACGAGGGCGGAGTCTGCGCTGCTGGCGAGTGGGAAGCATCGTCCTGCAGGCGCCGCACAGTCAGTACATGCCAAACGGTGGCGACCTTGCTACGCAGTCTCGTGGGCCAGCGGACGTACCTCCCGCACCTCGTCGTCTGGCGGGCTGGGATAGCGGGAGCTTGCCGGAGGTGGCATCGTCGTCCCGCAGTCGCTACCTTCTACCTTCTACCCTGCACAATCACAGTAGCCGTGTCTTAGTCGCTGCTGTCGTTTGCGCGCGCAGGCATCGCCACCAAGGAACAAGGCGGCGGCGAAGGCGGTATGTTTGCATGTACAGATGTCGCAATGGGCTCGTTGAGGTCAGGTCGCACCTTCGGCTTTGTTTCCGCCGCCGCCGCAGCCTCACCCGGCTCTTTGTGTTTGACCCTCGCTGCCTATGCACAGCAAAGCCCACATGAAACACGCAGCAATCATCAATCTCGTTTTACCCCAGCATCGTGGCCCCGACCCTGCGTGAGCCGCAGAGCCGCTGCGAGTCAGTGCACGCCTGATCCTACAAACTTCACATGCATTGCGCTGCAAAAAGACACCGTTTGGCTGATGTAGAGTTTCGTTTTTTATTAATTTACGCTATAAAGAAGCTTGCTTCTGTCCAGCATCCTATTCACCCCACCTGGGGGCGCTTCTTCCAAGACACGGTCCTGAAGAGTAGGAGATGACCCTACAGTCCCTTTGTGTCAGCCTTCAATCCGATCAACGACGAGTGACTTCCGCGAGCGCCAGGGTGTGTTTGTTCCGCAAGCAGAAGACCACAGCCTGAGAGCAGGCACGCCACGGGCGTGCTCATGTCTCTTGCCCGCGAAACCCACTCCTCCCTCATCGCATCGAAAGCTGGTACGCACGGACCAAGATTACAGTACAGCGGCATCGCGGATGCTTGTGTGTATCTTTTGTCGTCGTCTCTCAGCATGTCCTGCTGGCACTCGATGCCAGTCCGAGTAGACGTGAACGTAACTGCGTAGCATCAATCATGAGTGGCATGCCATGCTCAACGAAGAGATGCCCAGCCATCGTCCAAAACGACATTAGCAAAAGGAAAATGAACCCAGCCGAGTGTACCTGCTCGTAGCCGTGAGGCTGATCCGTCTTTAAATGCCCGACATGCATACCTCCCAGAGATGCAAAAGGAAACAGACCTGGTCCGGCCGCGGGATGCATAAAGCAACAAAGAAAACGCTCGCTATAAACAAAAGATCAAAGAAAAATCGGATATCAAGGAAACTTTGTACGAGAGAAGAGAGAAGAGAGAAGAGAGGAGAAAAAGCAAACGCTCGCTAAAGTCGATCAAACGCCGTCCCATGCCTTGGTATATGATGTGGGTGTTGTACATCACTCTCGTGAATATCGCGTATTTCGTCTCGTGTCGTGCTCAAGCCGCTCGGTTGTGCGCATCAACCTGCTGCGACGTGGGAAGATCAGGGGGGACTGGCCAGGTCCGCGCTTCCCAGGCAATGTGACAGAGGACAGGTACCACGTTTCTGACTGCACGCTCTTACGTGAAGGCGGCGTACTGTGGTGCAAATCCAGTATCCCATCCGAATCCACTGCCGTATCCGTTGTGCACGGCGCTCGACCCGCATTGCTGGGCGAGCACACTGGGCAGCGGAAGAGCAGGTATCGGAGCGACTGCCAGGGGCGGGCTGTAGTACTGACTCGTGGTGATGAATGGCTGGCTGTAGGAAGGTGTCGGCGACGGCAGCTGCACGTTCTCCATGCCCATGGTGCTCCAGAACGATGAAGAGGTTTCACCGCAGGTGGTGATGGTCGGGCTTGGGGTCGACGAGAGCGCTCTCCAGGATTCGACAGGTGCGGGTTGAGACTGTAGGACGTGCGCGGGCCACCAGTTCGTGGCACCCGGCGAGCTTGGAAGCAGCGGAGCCGGCCGAACAACGTCGACGATCCTGGGTGGAGGAGGAAGAAGCGGGTGGAACAGCCCCATGATGGCGCCCTTGACGTCCTCACCTCGGCCCTCAAGAAGTTCTCCCGCTCCTTCCTCTTCCATACCCTCGAGTGCGCGTGCTCCGGCGCGGAACACGTAGCGGTTGACAGCCTGGATGAACTCGTCCTGCAGCCTCTTGAGCTGTACCTCCTTCTCGGGCCAGTTCCAGGTGTTGGCGGACACGTCGACCGAGTAGATGTCCTTGTGGTACTCGGTAAGCGCCTCGATGGTTTCAGGCGTGAGCTTGAATGCAACCTCATGCTGTGAAACCAGGTCGACGTGCACGACGTAGGCCTCGATGTGGATGACCTGGTAGTTGAAGATGGCCTCTACAAGCGGGTTGACATCCTTGCGCAGCTCCGAATCGGGAGCCTTTGGCACCATTATTGAGCACAGCGACCAGATGGCATTGGGGCCCGACAGGGTTTCGGTGAGACATCGCGCATGTTGCTGGACGCTATTGAGCGGTCGCTTAACCCGATTTATCCTCTTGAGCGTCTGTGTTAACCACGGCTCCACTTTTGAGCTGAGAACGATGTTGACGGTGGAGCGCGGCGCAAAGGCGGCTGCCGAGGCGGGCAGCAATTGTATGGGCATTTTGCGCGTGGGTTCTGGCGTGTGCGAGACGATGCGATATTAGATGGGACGGTTGGTCAACGTAACGAAAGAACAAAAGAGAAGGCAAAGAGGTGTCTCGGGCGGAAGTAGGGTTCTGCGATGCGCCTTGTATTGACGAGGAGACAAGAAAGGGACGGGCGAATGAGAGGGGAGGAAGGCGAGGTGAGAGGTGAGGGTAGAGAAACTAGCCGGGTGGAGGGTGGGCATACCTTAAGAGCGCTGACGAGGGGACCATCACTGGCCGGCGCCGCCGTGGCCACAGGGCCCGCCAGGGCATCATGCACACTGCCCCGTTCGGAGCAGCGTGCACTGCGCATCTAGCTTGATTCATCGTGCATGTATGGCGACGATGCAGCTGCAGCTCTAGTCGGATCCAAGCTGACCGACGGCGTTGCTCGCGCCGTTGGAGCGCGTGGATAGGTGGAGCCAGTGCGAGCGAATATTGCGATGCCCTCATACCGTCTAGACTTGGTTTACTTTGCGTGCAGGCGGAGATGAAACTCATACAGCGGCGCGCCGTCGCCTACGTAGAAAACTGGAACAGCACTATTGGGGCTCTACTACAAGGCACGTCTGTCCGACTGGTTCGAGGCAGTTGAGGGCCGCGCTCACGGACGACCATGCATATGAGGCTTTCCACATCCTGATCGGGTGCACTGCAACCTCTCTGTTCCCTACGTTCGGGTTTCCGGAACGGTGTTGATGCCGCTTTGGGCATGCGCGGGAAAAAGGGTTCAAGGCGGATAGAGCGTGGTCTGAAGGGTCTGTCTTTGGATGTGGATGTTGGTGGGAGAGTTGGACGTGGTCTTGGAGCGATGACAGGCCGACGTTGCTTGGGGCTAAAAATGGGAAGCAAACACTCTCTCCAATCACGCAGGCTAGCCGGGGTCGGAGCAGGGTTTCGGCACGCCACCGAGACCCCCCCGCCGACTCCTCATGTGATGGAGCGGGTTTTCCGACGGTCCAGAAGAGCATCAGGGTGCCATCGCGAGTAGCTTCGGCGCCTGCTGAAGCAAGATTCACATCCTGCTCGCGTGTCTCTCACGGCCATGACGAGGAAGCCCACGCGCTCTCCACGCCATGCGGTACCTTGCGTGCTTGTAAACGTGGCGCTGTGCCGTGGCTGTGCGAGGCGCCATCTTGTGGCGGAACACGGCGATCATCCTCGGCGTCGCCTCTACCGCAGCCTCTAGACACACAGCCATCTAGACTATCCTCTACTGCAGTCACCGCCTATCTGATAGAGTGCCCACACCTTGCAATAGACTCGCGCCGGCCGAAACTCCGCCTAGACGCGCAGAACCGCCGTGGCAAGTGAGGCTCACGTAGAGCAGCCCTCTCCTTTTGCGCCGTCTTCATGAGTGGAGCAGAGTAGAATCCTCTACTGCGGCACACGAATGCCATTGCGCAAGTGTCCGAGAGAGCCGACCCCACATTCACCTATCAACGACCCATAGCAGCGGTGCTATCGACAGCAAACCACGTCTGCTCTGTTTCAAAATCTGCAATGCCGACGCCGAAACCTGCGAGAGGGATCTAGCTTACCGAGTGAGGCGGTAGATTTTTGACCCTCGGCTCTTGATCTTTCGCTTGCTTCGCTGGGTACAAGCTCCCGTAATTCTGCTCGCTTGATCCCCCAAGCACGGTTGATCTCGCATCTTGCGCATGAAGCAAAGAATGCTCCTTACCCTATGCGGCAAGATCTGGTGGCTTTCAGCTTGACCGGGGTGCAACTCGACTCGGGATGCCGCTGTCACGGGGTCGGTTAAGCGGCTAGCTGCGGCCGATTCCAACTCGTACTGTGTACACTGCACCTACTCCAAGATCCGCCCATCTCATGATCCCATGTCTCCTCGTCACCAGCGAAGATATGCGCCAGCTGCCCAGCTGCAAAGACTGACCTTTACCTCCGTTTCAGAATCTGCTGGTCGGCGTCATGGCTGCATACGCGGCTGCAAGCTGCATGCGCTTCAACGTGTTTTGCCGTGACTCATCCCTCGCGAAAGAACAAGGTTGAAGTGGACTGCGGAGCATTGAGTGCCCAACCATCTCAAATGCGCTGTGGACGTCACTCCCAGCCCGCGCCCTTTGCATCTTCTCGCCAGCCGCGTCCGCATTCTCTCACCTGATGCATGTTTGTCTCAAAGCCGTCCAATGCTATCGTCTTCCGTAAGCCTCGGGTTGGGCATCGAGCCGCTGTGGAAAGACTGATCACGAGTACGTAGCCCGATCACCAGCGTTATGGCTTTGAACCATCGGACACGGCAGTTTCCCTCGTCATGAAACGCCACTGTGCGAGAATCTGGGGAAGTTGTACAGGCTCGCATAAGTCGCGCAGATTCGACTCCTCGAATTGCAGCGTCATCCACGGCCTCATATGCTCTCGTCCAGTCGGGGCGTCTTCACCTGCATAACGCTCGGCTCAGACTTTGACGATTTGGGTGCTTCAGATACTGGATCAGGTCCCTATAGTCGCCGAATGTACTCCTCTGATGTCGTTGTCTGGCTGATGTCGACGTCTGGCAGCCGACAGAGTTTCAATCTTCGTATCGTCTGCTTCGTATCCTGGACGTGTATTATACGAACGCCATTCGTTCCTGCAAGCATTCATTAGCTTTCTTCCGTGCACTGTACCTGAATTTTTCTGCTTTTCGGTGGGCACAAGAGGTTGATGAGTGCGACCTGAGCTGGTGGGAAGCAAGCCGAGAGGAGGTCGTGGCGCTTGTAGGGCCATGCCCAAGCGAGGAAGCAGCGTACATGATCCATTGGAAGGCGCCAAAACTTCACCATGATCACGCGCCATTCGGGCCAATGCGAGCTGGTCCAAAGATTTGATCCTCTCTCCTCGGGTTGGTGAACACCTGCCTGGATGATGTTTTCTGGGATGTGGAGGTGCGATTACCGAAATAGGCATTCGTTAACAAGTAGTCGCACCTACCTAGACGCTGATCGCAACATCAACATACGCAACTATGCTCAAATCCTCAGCAGTCCTTCTGATTATACGGAGCTGCGTCAATGTTGTCTTGTGACAAGTAAGCGTTGTTGTGGTCTCACCACTCACAATGCGAGATAACATACTCCAAAGGAATCAAGGACTGGACTCACAAGGGTGGCAGTTGATGTAACGTGCATATTGCTCCGTAACAATCATCGCTCCGTATCGCGGAATGACTTAGCCGTTGGAGCTCGGCAATTGTACCTATCGCGACCATCTTTCAACTGCCGACTAGCTACTAAGACCTCGATCAACTCCTATCGCTCGTACGAAGCTTAGCCGCTGTACGGCAGTTCATTCTGCTCAAACAATCTCTTCGTAAACGACTCAGCGTGCGACCCGCCAAGGCAGCGTTGATGGACTGCGATAGGCATCCTGCATGGTGCAAACCCGGGAAACGTCAGACGTAAGCTTAGGATCAACACCATCTATATGAGAAGGTCAACATGAAAGGTACAATTCGTACCGCGCAATGCCAGTACAATGGCGGCGGAGGAAAGCAGAGTGGGATTGTGGGCCCCGCCCCCGCGTTGTCAGTAGTTCGCAAGCCCAGTACCCCATGCCCCGTGAGGGGATGGTGGCTTTGTCTCCGCTGCCCTGATACTGCCCTACGAGAGTTGCCCAACTGCCGACTCGCATCATCGCGTCTCCAACGTGGCACGGCTGCCATACTAATCCCCGTGCGATCACGGACGAGTATGGTACTTGCACGGCAATCATGCCTGCGGAGCGCGGCTACTCCGCCCTCATAAACGGCCCGCCGCACCAAGTAGATATGAAAGCTAAGCCGTCCCCTCGTTAATTGCATCCTCGTTTCAATTCAACATTAGCCACAATGCTGCTCAACGGAGTGTTGTCGCTGCTAGCCCAGTACTGGCCAATTATTTTGGTCTCGCTCACCCTCGGATGGCTGCTGAACAATAAATTTTGGAAGGGCTTGAATCGGTATCCGGGTCCGTGGTTGGCAGGCTACACAAATTGGTGGAGGCTCTGGGATGTGTGGGGGAGGCATCACCATAACAATATCATCAAGCTACATCGCCAGCATGGAGATGTTGTGAGATTGGGCCCGAATGTCTTGTCCTTCGCGGACCCGAGGGCTATCAAGGTCATCTATGGATTGAACAAGGGTATGGTCAAGGTATGCTTACTCACGCCCTGCTGTTGCTCGACTGGTCAGTATCTAATTGTGTTTAGTCCGACTTCTACCCTGTCCAGAATGCCGTCTCCAAGGGTCAACGACTGCAGTCACTCTTCTCTACGGTAGACGAGGACTACCATGCAAGGTATCGTCGCTGTGTTAACAGTGCCTTTGCCATGAGTTCGCTCGTCAACTATGAGCCGTTGGTCAGCTCGACTGTGGGCGTGTTCCTCGACAAGACGCAAGAGATGTACGCAAGTACTGGGAAGAGTTGCAACTTCAGCCAGTGGTTACAGTATTTTGCTTTTGATGTCATCGGGGATCTGACATGGAGCAAGAGACTGGGTTTTGTCGAAGAAAACAGGGACGTCGACGGCATCATTGCCTTCCTGCAACGCTTCTTGAGCTATGCGGGCCCGGTAAGCCAAAGACTCGCACATGGCAAGATATCCATACTAACCACCTAAACAGATCGGCCAAATGCCTATCCTCGACCTCTTCCTGGAGAAGAACCCCATCTCTCTCTTCTTCCAGCGCATCGGCCTCAGCAAAACCGTCTTCCCCGTCACACTCTTCGCGCAAACCCGCTCCAACGAACGCGCGGGAGAAATCCAAAAGATCAAAACCTACGGCCTCCCCGAAGACCAGCCCAACCGCGGTGTCGATCTCCTCTCCAAGTTCGCCCAAGCCGCCCACGACCACCCGGACTTCATGGACGACACGCGCATCCTCTCCTCGTGCACCTCGATGGTCTTCGCCGGCTCCGAAACCACCGCCATCTCCCTCTCCAGCGTCTTCTACTTCCTCCTCAAACACCCCGCCGTCTACGCAAAGCTAATGCACGAACTCGACGCCGCCGTCGCAACCGGCACCATCGAACCCCGCCCAGACAAAACCGTCTCCTGGTCAGAGTCCCAGAAACTGCCCTACCTCGACGCCGTCATCCAGGAATCCTTCCGCATGCATCCCGCCGCCGGCCTCATCCTCGAGCGCATCGTCCCGCCCCACGGCATGCATATCCTCGGCGACTTCATCCCCGCCGGCACCATCGTCGGCTGCAATCCCTGGGCACTGCACCGCCGGCCCGAGATCTTCGGCGTCGACGTCGATGCTTTTAGACCCGAGAGGTGGATCGAGGCGCCCCCGCATAAACTCAGGGAGATGAAGGCGACTATGTTCCAGTTTGGCGCTGGGGCGCGCACGTGTATCGGGAAGAATGTCAGTTTGTTGGAGGTGTACAAGTTGGTGCCTAGTTTCCTGAGGAGATTTGAGGTGAGTTTCCTTCTGTGCGGAGAATTAAAAGAACTTGGACTAACAGTATTGCAGATTGAGCTTGAGCGACCGGATGCCGAATGGAAGACGCATAATGCATGGTTCGTGCGACAAATGGATTTCAACACAAGGTTTAGGCCCAGGGAGACGGCTGCGTGAGTGGAGGTGAAGACTAGTGAATGGAGACATGGGGGTTTTTTTATTAGCGATTTAGCGCCTCGGAGTATGAAGCTTATGCACACATATTAAATATAAAGTTCTTTAATGCAATTTGACCCTGCGTTTCCGGGTGTTTGTTCCTCGTGGATGCAACAGAGTCCTGGCTTCAATGCAAACATCTTTTTCCAGGATGGTAGCACCGAGCGCATAGAGCGCATGCAACTCTCAATGGTTATGGATCAGCTTGGTACAAGCTCTAGATTGTCCGTCAAGCCGCTTTCCATAGAAGCCGCTGGGGTTGAATATGTCAAGGGGAAACAAATCCGACTCAAAACATTGTGCGAAACCAAGCCATTCAACCCTTCTGTCGAACGAGCTCGTTCCATAATGTCAGTTCAAGGAGAGAAAAAAAAGTCATCACAGCCGTTGTTGACATGCCCTGTGATAGGCAAGATGAGCGACATTTCTCGAGTTGTGACTTCGAGTTTCGAATAGGGAGACGCGCTTCCTCACGGCCGTCGCCATTTAATCCATCCTATTGAGTACATTGACAATTTTCCACCGCCCCGCATCTTGACAGGTTTGTGGGTGATGAATGAGTGTCTATCGACACGTCGTAGACCCGCAAACGCATTTGCAAACGTAGCTTCCCCCGAGTTCGCCAGTCTGCTATATATTTCACCCATCTTGCCCTTCCAGAAGTGGTTCACACCACGTAATTGTGGCCTAAGCGGATGGCTTCGCCTGTGGGCGCTTTGGGCGATGAGGCGTAGGAAGCTGGCGGGTGCTATGATCTGTGTAAAAGCGCTCATGTCGATATAAAACGTTCTCCGCATAGCTGCCACCGAATCCCCGCGCATTTTGTCGTCAATCTCGAGCAGTGACGCCCTCGACACCAGCTTGCCCATACATCGATCTGGCGGAGACACCCTCCCATAGACTGGAACACGCAAGTATTTTCTGGGCGTCTTCACCTGCGTTGTCTTCAACAACACCAACCTCGCGCCCACTCCACCTCACCCACATCGACCCGCCAAACGAATGCCTGCTGTCGTGGTTTCCACAATGCTCCGAGGCTGGTTTCAGTCCCGCGCGAAGCAGAAGCCGACCGATATCTCGCTGGGTGAGTTCGACACCGCCGCTGCTTCGCAGGAGAAGCAGATCGCAGACAGCAGCACAACAGGCTCAGCGACCGCAGTGCGCGCAAATATGATTTCTCTCAATGGGAGTTCGGTAGAAGGTAAGGCAGCACCTCCAGCAGAAAAGGCGCATGTTGAATTTGTAGCACTAGCTTCTCAAGATCCGCAGGCGCCCGAGTGCAGCTCTGCTCCTTCACCAGAGACGCAAACTGCAGACGGAAATGCGAAGCTGGCGGCTGATGTGTCGCCTGATGATGGCAGCGAGTGGAGCTTCGTCATCATCGACGGGGACGACGAAGACAGTAAGGTTACCCGTCCGTTGGATGAGGCGCATACTGACTCTGTATCTCCAGCTGCTCTAGACCCACCGCGCCGTCTCAATTACAGCGCTGCTTCCCTCGCAAAGAAACAAGCCGAAGGCCGCAATGCGACGCAGGTTACCGATCTATTGCCTGTCGACAGCAGCAACTCATCACATCCGCTCAGCCGGAGCGTCGTTACTTTGGTGGAGAAGAAAACAACAGACAGCAGTTCAACGCCTTCGCGGGATGTATCGCCCGATAGCGACAGCGAGTGGAGTTTCGATGTCATCGACGACGAGTATCTTAAGAGCCATGGGCTGGCTGCGCTGGACGAGGCGCATACTGATCCTATAGTTCCTTCTTCGGACACACCTCTCTCCGAATACAAATACGTTGACAAGAACGTCCGTGAGGCCGAAGGTGTTCCTGACGAGGCGGAGGAGGTTGTCGAAGAAGATGAGGTTGACGGCCGACCTCGTCTTTTCGACAGCACCTCTACAACAGACGGCAAGCGCGTCAACGACAACGATGCCTTCCTGACAGCCGACGCTTATTCGAACCCGGGGCCTCTTAACGGGGCCTCAGAGGAGTCGTTGAAGTTCAACGACGAAGAGATTCCTTTGAAAGAAGATGCGGATACGTTCATCATCACGAGGCAAGACTACCCCTCAGAGCGAAACGGCACGCTCAAGAACGAATTGGCTGCAGCAGTACGCTCACCTGTGGTCACCGCCACGTGGGCCGGTGAGGCTGCGAAGCGAAAGGTGGAAGACGTGCTGGCACCACACACGTTGAAGCGCGCATTTGCCGACATGAAGGGCATTGTGACGGACGGCGTCGTCACTTACGTGAACGCCATGACAGCGGGCTACGATGTCCCAGAGATGGCGGGCCGCGTGATCGAGCCCATCGTCAATGTTAAAGACAAAATCCCTTCTCGGGAAGAGACGGACAAGTTTGTGGACCAAGTCACAGATAAAGTCCAAACATGGTTCGGAAGGCGAAAGCTGCGCGGGCCCACGAAGGCGGATCCCTTGGATGCTAGCGGCATGGCGCACATGGGAGACGCACACCAGGTCTTTGCTAGTGAAATGGGCTGGAAGGCGTTGCAGGTTTTGGTCGATGATGGCATCTGCGACCAGTGGCAGATTGAGTGGGACCGGCGCGTTTTGAAGTGGAAATATTCGCTTCAGCAAGCTTTGGTAAGTACTCTCAGCGACCTTCGGACAACAGCGGAGCTGACCTGGCGGCACAGGCGGCTTTCTACCTCAAACACAAACAGAATATTCAAGCCAAGGAGCTCATGAATGCGGAACCATCCTGGTCTGCCGATGAGAACAACGATTGCTTCACCTTGAAGCTGTTCACCACGTGGAAAGTATACGACGATCCCGACGTTGGATCGCACAGCGAGTTCCTCGCGACGGACTTAGCGCTCCCAGAAGAACTCTGCAAGATCTCGACTGCCAGCACTTGTCCTGACCTGTCTCCTATGACCAAGAAAGAGGACGACGGCAAGCTTGATGACGGGTTCAAGGATGGTGATGTAGTTTGGCAGGACGTGGGAGACAGCGAGAAGGCCGATGAAGACCAAGACGACGGGGTGGTCTGGCTGCATGATGAGGACACTGAAGGAAACGACAAGTGACGACCTTCACTCTCTGTCCGGCGGCAACAGTCGTTCATACACTCCCCCTCATCTCTGCACACCGTCGCACCATCAACCACACAACCACCCCTGCGCTTTTCCACGCCGGCTCCCTTGCTCTTTTGTACATTACCCCAGGTCGGTCTCCTCGATCGCTGCAGCGGCGCGTGGAACCATCTTTCCCATCTCGTTTTGCCACGGTAACGGCACAGTATAGATTGTATGGACAATAGATAAAAGTGATTTTGTTCGTGGGAACGGATTTGATGCGGCTTCATGTGCGAGAGCCATTTCGTGGTCTGTTCCCTCCTTCCCTTCAGAGGTGTCCTCCTCGTTCAAGTTCCACTCGAATCAGCTGGTGACGGCATACAGCTTGTCGAATGGTGGGATGACGGCATTCCTTCCCTCGCTTGTTGTGGTATGAGCAGTTGAGATGTGAGGTGAAGGTGGAGGTGGAGCAAGCGGGTCGCCAAAGCAGAGTGCGGTTGCGGCTCTGCGCCAAGTCGCACTGACGCGACGCGTGTGCAGGGATGTGTGTTTGGGCATCTCCGCTCCTGCCTGCCGGTGATCTCATTGTTTACCGACCGAATTCAACATTTAGAAATCGACATTTAGAAACCATACCACCCGAATGCACGAGGGACATGCACCCCTACGACCGCTAGTCCTTCCACGCCAATGCACCCGGCCGCCTCCTCGGTAGCGGACCATGCGCGCAGGAACCACCACATCTTCGTCCCGCTGCTCTTCGTCGTCCTCGCCGCAACCGCAAATGTCCACGCTCCCGTACAACACCAGTTACTCATCGCCTCTGTGTCTTGGGCTGTCGTATGCATACCCACGCTCTTTTGGGCCGGAGTCAAATCACCAAGTGGAGCCACGAGAACGACATGTTGGCTGTCAGGTTGCTTTCTGGCCCTGTCACAGATATGCGAAAGGGCAGCATGCGACAAAGATGGCATGTGGTCGACGAAGGTGCGTGCGGTGCAGGAGACATATGCACGTACACTGACGTTGCTTAGGGATTGCTTCCCTTGCTAGTCGTCATTCTGTCGGAGACCGACGTGCTCTCAAAGCACCTCGCATTGCCAACCCATACTTCACCGACCACCCCCTCCAAAGAGGGCGCTGCGGCCACAGATCAGCAAAGTCAATCGCCTTCGTTCGGGATACTCGCCGTAACCACACTCTCTGCGAGCCTCGTCTTGTCCACGGGCTTCATCTCATCCCCAACCTTCGCCCTCGGTGTCAGTAACGTCATATTCGCTGCCGTTGGCTTCGTTTTGTTCGACCATGCCTTGAAGACGTCGAGCGACGACGGCACCTTCCACAAGCCCCCACAGATATCCGTCAATGGCAATATCCTACGCTCAGGGCCAAACGAGGGACCTACCAAGAAGCAGCAGCTCGCTGTGCTCAGGGACATAGCTGTAGTGACGGCGTTAGTCTGCGGCCTGGCGGCTTACTTCATGGAGCCGCGGATAACTTCATCTACCATCTCGTGGGAGCCCGTCTACCGGTTTGGAGGTGGTTCAGTGAAGACCGTCCGGCATTACAAAACGGTTCAGCTCGTTCTGGTCCTCGTTCTTGTCAACACTCTTGTCAATGCCATGACATTTCTTATAGTACGTCTGCCTGCCTCCCATCCTGGGTAGAAGCAACCGCCCTTTCCTTCTGCAGCCCGTCCCACAAAACGCTGTTTTCACTAGCTGAGCTCAGAACTGCCTAGAACACATTCACACTTTGCTAATCATAACCAACAGCTTTCGCGCCAAAGCGTCGTACACACTTCTTGCCTTTACGTATTCGCATATATTTGCTCCAGGTTGCGCTTAAGTGCCACCGTTTCCGGCGTCTGGTTCACGCTTATTTACGGGGTCTCGGCCCTTACCTTTCTCAATAGTAGTTCCGCATCTTCTTCGATCGTCGATATACGAATTGCTCTACGACTTAGACGAGGCATCTTCTGTGTTATGGCGTTTTCGGTTGCCTTCTTCTTCCTGCGAGATGCCCTCATGGCGCGACATGGCCTACCTCAGGGCAATCTTGCTCCTCTCCATACGTTCCCGCCCGCCTCCCTTTATGGCCCAGTCCAGATCGACATGACCAAAGGACACCCCGCCGCACAGCTGATCGAGTCCGCCGAGAAAGACTTCAGCGATCTACTCAATAAGCAATCAAAGTCCCTAAAAGAAGCAGTCGTCGAGTATCGTCGACGCAACGGGATCGCGCCACCGCCACATTTCGACAAATGGTATGAGTTCGCAACTCGTAACGGTGTTGTGCTTATTGATGAGTTTGATACTATCACGGACTCACTACTTCCATATTGGAGCCTGAAGCCTTCCACAATCCGGTCGCGGATCAGGAATGCCCTTGGCAATGAAGATAGTGCACTGATTGCTGTCCTCATACGAGATGGCAGCATAGCCAAAGTGGAAGGTGATCCTGAATGGCAGCGAAATGCAACCGCAGGAATGATGGAGAAATTCGTGCAGTACCTTCCAGATATGGACCTCGGATTCAATATCCACGACGAACCACGAGTTGTGGTACCAAACGATCATCTCTCGGCAATGGTGGCGAAAGCACAAGAGGTATTAACCGTCCTCGCGAAAAAGGACCTCCCTAAGAACAGCTTCTCTAAGCGATCATCAGACGTCAACAACGGGATTCGAATCGAAGAAGTGAGTTACAGTCGTTTCAATAGGTTCGCCCATCAGCAGACTTGGACTCATTCACGCCTGTCTTGCCCAGCGCAGAGCCAAGCACAACAATTCGAGGACCAGATTCCAGACAATCTGACCGCATACGCCGCTGGTCCGTTGAACTACGTCTTCAACCAATCCGCCTTCACCGACATTTGCAACTCGCCCTCTTTTTCGGGATCATACGGTTTCTTCGAGCGTCCAAATGCATTCAGCATCGTCCATGAGCTCACACCCATCTTTTCACAATCGAAAATCTCCAGCTTTCAGGACATTTTGTACCCAAGCCCGTGGTATTGGTTTGGCAAAGTAGGCTACAATGACAGGCACGACACCACGTGGGAGAACAAAACCAACAGTCTCTACTGGCGCGGCTCCACTACAGGTGGTTTTAGTCGAAAAGGTGGTTGGCGCCGTCAGCATCGCCAGCGCATTGTTCGTCGCCTCAATGCCCTCGACAAAGCCAATATCTCCGTACCTATCAATAGCGCAGAAGGAGCATCTCCAGCACTAGCGCACGGAATTCAAGAAGTCGATCGCACGATCTACAGGTCCCTTGTTGACGTGAAATTCAGTCACATAGGACAATGTGACCCTGGAGACTGCGATGCTCAGCGGGAATTCTTTTTCGTCGCCGAGCATGCCGATGGCCAAGACGCCTGGTACTACAAGCACCTCCTCGACATGGACGGCAACGCCTTCTCCGGGCGCTTCTATTCATTCCTCAAGTCCCGCAGCTTGACGTACAAGATGGCGGTGTTCCGTGAGTGGCATAACGAGTGGCTCAAGCCATGGGTACACTACATCCCGTTCAGCCTCATCGGAGACGAGCACTTGGATCTAGTGCGGTGGTTCTCCGGTGAGGATGTCAGGAAGGGAGAAAGCGATGGCAAGAAAGAAGCAGACAAGGGTGGCAACGGCGACAGCTTGGGTGAGAAGAAGGCGAGGGAGATTGCGGAGAGAAGTACGCAGTGGTCAGGCAGCGCGCTACGCAATGTCGATTTTGAGGTGTGGATGTTCAGGCTACTGCTTGAGTATGGGCGGGTCATTGATGATGATAGGGAGAATATTGGGTATCCGGGGCCATAGTTACGGTCGTGGGGCCGGCGGGCGTATTATGATTTGGGTCGACAGGTTAGAACGATAATGATTGAACGATTTCCGACGCAGGCTTCTCCAGCGGGTGACGTTCGATGTGAAGTCGCCTTGTCGTTTTCTGATGTAGAGACACGGAGAAGACGGGCAACTGTATACGCGCGTCCGGGGTGTTTAGGAGCGGACAAAGTGATCTGTCACGTCTTTCGCGCTTCGGAGGTGCATGATTTTCCGGGTTACACGAGCGTTTGGGGAAGGCACTTCCTAGTGGTCAACGCAATTTCCCGCTCTCACTTTTTCACGTCCCTCGACAATGGAGCGCGATGAGAAGTCATCGTGAGCGGAACCTAGTCCGATTCGCCAACACTCCACATCGCATGCATATCCGACCTTACCAGGAAGCGGCGACCAATCATGTCGGTTATCGCAGGGTTGTACCCAGTCTTGCGCAGTATAAAGACGCCGCTTCCCGTACAGCACGGCTTGAAGCTTCCTCCGCTCGCTCTTGATATCAAATCCGCCTGCAGCACCCCGTACGATGGCATGTGCACATGAGGAGCTCGGGGATCTTTGGAGGGTCTTGCCAGCGGAATTGAAGCTCAGAATCCTCGGATACGTCTTGAAACTCGATGATAAACCGAAGAAGAACGGTAAACCCACATGCGTTGTCCCGCGGATCGACAAACTGAAATTCGACCGCCTTCTGGAGAAAGACCTCATACCATACTTCTCTGAGAAGTTTGAGGATGCGCGTAAGATCGGCCTTGAGCGATTATCTTCTCTGGGTGAACACAGCTAACCCAGTCATCTTATAGAACTCGCAAAGGAAGCGTTCTACCAGAGCAACACGTTCTTCATGCCAGCCAAACGATTTGACCTCCCAACTATCAAAGACGGCTTCATCTTACCTCCCAAGCCATTACGAAGCCACATTCGCAGTCTCATCATCTACATAACCGCGGGTCCGCAAGAATGGATGGGGCTGTCCAGTCTCGACTTCAACGCTGAGTTCTCAGGCGTCCATAATTTGACTGTCGTCGTAGACTTTCAAGACAAACTGCAGTCGGATCATGTCGCGAGGCAGTTGAACACCATGGGACACCGGGAGGCTGCCCGTCATGTAGTATTATACCAGCCTTTCCGGGGGGTAAGCACTATGCTCCAAGCCGAACTATGGACTCACAACATTCCGCGTACATGCTTCAACGTCCGCAGGCTCAAAATCGAATTCATTGTCACGCCAGGCTATGCCGATCTCTCCAAAGAGAAGGATTCTTGGATACAGACAACCAAAACACTCACTATCAGCCACGCACCAGAGACCATCAGGACAATGCACGTGGGAAAAGCGGCGTCGGCGGTTCTTAAGAACGAGAAATGCGTGTGCAGGATACAGAAGGTTCGCACTCTAGGTGATGTGGAGGAGGATGTGATTGTGGATGACGACGTGTTATTTCCCAAGAGTAAGCCACGGTTCTGGCAAGATTCACTTGATGATGAAGCCTTCTCGTTGTCGGAACTAGACGACTCAGCGTTGGAATGAGTGGAGGCCGCGCTCATGAAAACGTCTAACGCAGAACGCGTTGCTCGTAGCTCTTCAGGACACTGCTAGGTGTCTCTTCTCCTCAAGATTTGTGTCTACTTGTATTTTTAATGTTGGTATAAACTAGAGCAGACGATGCCTCGCTTGTTGAATTTGTTCGATGCGTGAAGATTGCCCGCGCAGTCATTCCCACACTGTATCTAGGACTGTTACTCTCAGACTGTGGTTTCGCACGATCATTTCCATGCAGTTCACCACGTGTGCTCTCGAGAAATGGTGCAAGGTCACCTACCCGAGCGCCAAGTAGACGTCCGATCACGTGATCTTGACTCGGAAAGTACTTCACTAACAGCGACGTGTTCGTCTATGGAGCTATGCTTTCAACGAGGCAGCTGCCCTTATGTCATAATAATTAAAATACACACCTTCCCTAAACACCAAACATCACTTTGACCTGACCTGCAGTCACGATGTCTGCCATGGGTAACCAGCAGTCCAGTCGCGAGAAGGACATGAAGGACATAAAGGACAAGAAGGACAAGAGGGACAAGAGGGACAAGAGGGACAGGAATGATAATAAGGAAAAGAAGGATGTGAAGGACATGAAAGACAAGGGGGAGAGGGAACCGTGGGCGACGTCACCCAAGACCACGAGAACTACCGCTTGTTCAAAACAGCAGGTACCAAGGAGTCCACCGACAGGGTTACAGCTGCTCGACCGCCATGGCTACTGAGCAAACCTCGTCCGCCGTGGCCAGCGAACACACCTCGTTCTTGCAGGGCTACAACTCCCTGCCCGACGAGTTGAAGCTCAAAATCTTCGGCTACGTCCTGCGCCAGGAAGAGCTAGTCGACCGGAAGACTCCTCTTGGTCTCCTAGACGGTCGCGCTCAGTCGCTCCTCTCGCCGAAGTTCAAGGATGCTGGTAAGTTCCCATAAGGCAGGGAAAGCTTGTAACTCTCTTAACGCTGTCGCGCTACAGAGATCGCTAAAGAGGCTTTCTACGCGAGCAACACCTTCTTAATCGAGGCGCTGAACCCTGGCTGCTTCCTCCCACCTGCGCGTTACCGCTCCTTCATCCGCAACCTCCACGTCTACATTTTCCCCTTGAAGTCCGCGTGGACAATGCTGTCAACCTTCCGCACCAAAACTTTGTTCCAGGAAGTCCGCCACCTCGCCATCAGCGTCGACTTAGACTTGACGTTGTCTAGCAACATGTATCGTCACTGTGCCCGGGGCCGCGGAATCGCCTGCAAGATTCGCACTCGCTCGTGGATCCTGAAGTCAGATCTTGCTCCTGTGGCTTTCGATATGCGCAAACTGGAGATTGAGCTTGTCCCGATCCGTTTTTGCGAGGATGCGCGTCGCGAGTAGGACTTTCTTGGACTTGATCCGGATTTCGCGGAACGCCTGGATTCGGACAACGATGCCGCCGCAGAGAAGGTGTTCGGCCTGCTTGGGATCGCGAACGCTAGAGGCGGCCTGGAGGAGTCGTGGGAGTCTGGAGTCAGCAGCGGCAGCAGCAGCATTGGAAGCCCAGTGCTGTGCACTCGCAGAACTCAAAGGCTCGTGACTTAACATCTTCCGGGATACCTTCGTCCGTTGGTGTCTCCTAGATATCGAAGGGGGTTGAAGGGTTTCTTGTCACTGGTTAGATATCATGTTTGTGTCTTTGTTTCAAGGAAGGCGAAATAATTTGTGGAAAAAGCGTTACAGGCACTGGGCAACCAAGCGATTAAGCGGACATGCATGACGAGCTTAGCCATGAAGGAATTTGGATACGTGGTAGTACAAATAATGAGTTGAGTATGAACTGGATATCTAGTCAGCCACGAACAACTGAAATGGCACGATGTGACGCCTTTCGCGCCTTCCCCTCCAACCAGAACAACACCGGACGTTCCTCCTTCTCTACCACCCATACTCCGGCAACTTCCACCCCCCGCTATCATCCCCACCAAAAGCCCACGACGCCAACGCCTGCACCCTCAACGTCCCAAGCAGCCACAAGATGGTATGGAATATCCAATTCCCCCACGCACTCTGCGGATTCGCGATTTGCGGACCCAAAGGGAAGTCCATATTTTTCGTCTCCACAAACGGCCTGTACACACTCTCGTAGCTCTGTAACGCTTGCGGTACCTGATCCGAGGACGTGATCTTCGAGAGCTCGCCCGCAATGCAGTACGCGCCCGCCATCGCGAGACTAGTCCCTATGCCCATGGTCGCGAAGGCCGCGTCGCCGAGCGTCACGCAGCGGCCCCTGGCCCACTGCGGCGTGCGCACCTGGCACCAGTGCGTCATGTAGAAGTCGTCGGCCGCGTCGAGCCCGTCGAGGAAGCGCTTCACCTGCCATGTGCACACGGAGCTTTGGAACCGCTGTCGGAGATACTGTTTCTGCGTTGCGACGTCGGCATGCACGATGGCCTCGAGGTCTGGGTTGCGCTCCTTCTTCGCGTTGCAGAGGCTCAGGTAAACGCCCATGGTCTTGCCGTTGCGGTGCGGGCGCAGATGGATAGCGAGGCCTGGGGGGAAGGTGGCCCAGTGCCAGAGCTGGTCGTCTCCGGGGATGCGCGGGATGGAGTAGAAGCCGAGATAGAGGCCTGAGGGATGGGTGTGCGCGCTCATGTCGTCTTTGCCGAAGATGAAGCCCCGTGTGGGAGAGCCGATGCCGTCTGCGGCCACGACGACATCGTATTTCTGATCCTCGAGCTTGCCGCGCGCAAAGTGGACGTCTACCCCGGTGCCGTCTGCGCGGTCTTCCATCCCTTGGATTGTTTCGCCATATACGACTTGGACTTTTGCGCCCTTCTCTTTTGATTCGTCGACGCCATTCAGTAACATTTCCGTTAACTCTCCTCGTAGGATCTCGTACTCGCTCGTCGCACTTTGTGCTTTGGCATCACCGCTCGCGGGAAAATATGCGACAGTCTTGCCCTTGCCGTTGAGCATAGCGAGGCCTTTTTCGGTAGTATGTCTCGATTTGACTTCTTGCTCCCAACCAAGCTTCTTTATCATGTCAACGGCGGGTCCTCGGATATCGAGCGATTGACCTGTTGTGCGTGGTACTGATGAACGCTCGATGAGTGTGATGATCGGCTGCATTTTGAAGCCCGGCTGGCGGGCGAGCAGGAGGGCCAACGAAGCTCCAGCAACGCCCGCACCAGATATGAGAATGGATAATGGTTGTTCAGACATCCTATGATGGACGCAGCTTCTCTCGCCGAGGAAGAAATTCTTTGTGTAGGTAAGTAATGGCCAAGGGAATGGCGAGTCCATATATACTCATCAACGTCCGACCTTCCAACGTCCGACCGGGACCAACTAACAGCCGAGCAGCAGCCTAGCAATCTCTCAAGGGCCGAGCACTTGGTGTAAGGTCCGCGAGATATGTTCCACTTGCTCGCTAGCTCGGCGCATCTGCATAGACATCATGTCATCAAGGCATAATGACCTCATCCACTAATCGCGTCCATCGACGGCGTGGGTGCCTAAAATCTTCTCGTGTTCGGGTGCCGCGCAACATCCTGCGCAACAGGACGCGTACTGTGTATTCTGTTGCGTTCGGGTCCGACATATGCGTGGCTTGATCTGGACTGCACGAAGAGAAATCGGGATCGGTCCAGTGGAGAGGTCTGACGGCGGGCCGATCGCCGACTACCTATCTCTAGTTACGCTGCTGCAGCCTCATTGGCTACCGGCCAATTTTTGCCGTCTACAAGAATGCTACTCGAAGCCAAAATGGATCTCCTGTGCGTTGCTCGATTGGGGAGAGCATTACTTAGTTCCTGCTGCGTCTCAGTCCAGACGGCAAGATCCATCTCCTAGCCATGCCGCTTCGTTATTGATCAGCTTGTTCTTCTGCACCATCAAGTTTCTACATGGCATCCAGAGTACGTATCATTCGCGAGGGGCGGGTTGGGAGGTTCCAGAGGCGACCGGCCCAGCACCGAGAGCGTATGGAATTATGTTTGGCCAAGAATCCTCTAGGGAGCTGTCGCTAGGTGTAAGCAAGTGTGTTGTACAATGATGAACGAGTTGTTACAATTGGCGAATGGCCTTCGGGAGACAAGGCACTTGACTACGCCAATGTACATAGATGAGGGTTTCCTAACGAAGCGCTTCTCAAAACGCGAAACCCCCAAGGCTTCAGTTCATATTTGAGCTCGTTTTGTATTTTAATATACAGCGAGCTCCGAGATGGGTATTCCAGTACAAGGCCTATAGTACAATGTGTGCAGTTCGCTCGCCAGATGTGAAGCTACCCTACAACACCCTGCCCTCGACTGTGCCTACGGGCCGCTCGGTGATGCCAATGCATCCATCCACAATGCTTTTCCTCGCCGCTTCGGAGCTCACATTCTGGCCGCTCAGGTAGACTTGCCAGACAAGTTTGCTGACCCGCTCATCCTGCACGCTTCCCAGCTTAGTATTTTCACCCATCTTCTCACCCTTCTTCGTGTTGACGGTGGGCTGGAACCATACACCAAACTCCCCGTTTTTGCCGCGCGTCAATGTCAAAACACTGCCTTTAGAGGCCCTGCCTTTCCCTTGGAAGATGCCCTTCAACTCCTTCATAGCAAGCCCGAAGCTCTCGTCTCCGAACTCGCCCTCGTCCACCGGCTTCGGCAAGGCAATTTGCTTGTTCTCCGTAGCTTGTTGACGGAGAAGATCGGCCTGTCGCTTTCGCACCTCGTCAGTGCGCGAGGCGATGCCGCGCATCCAGGCGTCTCTGAGATGTGCGAAGTCGGTGCCGCGTGTTGGTACGACACGGAATGCCATGTCGACAGCGTCGACGCCCTTCCTCGCTAGTATCGCATCCCAGATCTCTGTGCTTCTTTCCGGGTCTAGTAGGGCTTTCCTCAGGTCTTCTTTTTCGCCAGGGATTAGAGCAGAGGCGGTAGGATTGACCGTGTTGATGAGGTGGTTTTGCAGGATATGCAGATCCGAGCTGCGCACGTACAGGCCGACAACGTAGACCTGCACTCGCAGAAAGGACACTTTCCGGATGCCTAGACCCAGCAGTTGATATTCTGCTTGGCTTTCGACGGCTTCGGGTCCGGTGGGGACGGGAAGGGTAATCGTCTTGGGAAAGTACGGCACGTATGATGTGCCGGTCTCGACCAACTCTATGGTGTCTACGTCTGTGGCCATAGGGTGGTCCGCGTCCGCAGGCGCGGCAATAACTTTATCCCCGGGGGCTATCACGACCTTCTTACCCTGGAACTCGTCGATTGCGGC
The DNA here is from genome assembly GCA_010093485.1 of Karstenula rhodostoma CBS 690.94. NCBI lineage: Eukaryota > Fungi > Ascomycota > Dothideomycetes > Pleosporales > Didymosphaeriaceae > Karstenula > Karstenula rhodostoma. Next base: position 2,601,171 of record MU001494.1, read on the forward strand.
GCGGGGCGAGTCGGTTTGGGTCGGCCGTGGGGTGATGAGGTCCAGTACACCCCTGCTCTCTTTCTTCTCTTCCAGATCGTTCTGGTTCTGCTCTTCTGGTGGTGACAGGTCCCAGAATCGCACCAGGAGCATTGGCGCAATCATCGATAGCGCAGCACCCAGTGCAAGCCAGTTCCGCTTTCGTTTGAGCTGCGCCAGGCGCATTGCTTCAGCGCGGTGCACTGAGACATATTCGAGGTCGGAAAGGTGTTCTCGCTGGGGCTTCGATTGTTGGGCAAGGCGGCGGAGCTGTGGGCGGGGCGTGGGCGCATTGAGACACCTGAAGATTGGGCGGCGGGCGGCGAGGCGTACGGCTGTCATCGTGCTTTATTGCGGCGATGGGCTGGCCGCATAGGTAGAAGTGAACGATGGACGTCCAACGACTAGCGGGCGATCATGTTGGTGCCAAGAACCGAGGCTTAGCGCGAAACGCGTCCAGTCGCGTTGGACCGCGGAGAAGTGCCCCACATTCAACTGATTCACTCTTCTTCCAGTTCAGTCAGTCACACAATGCCAGCCTTGTCGCGGAAACGGAGAGTGGTGAGCACAACACTTCTCTATGTTGTTTTTGACTGATCATCATAGCCGATAGAGGACGACGACGAACCCACCCCCACTCAACGGCGGCAAACGCAGGTCGGCGATGACGATGACGAAGTAGACGAAGCAGAGCAGGACCATGGCAGCGGCAGCATCGCACAGCTGTCCAAAAACTTGGTCCGATATGCACTTTCCTGCGAGTTTTCCCGAACACCCATCAAACGGCAAGATGTAGCACAAAAGGTGCTTGGCTCGCATACGCGAGCATTCAAAGAGGTCTTTGCCGCCGCAAATACGCACCTCATGGACGTTTTTGGCATGAGGATGGTGGAGCTACCTAGTAGAGAGAAAGTCACACTACGCCAGAAGCGCGGTACGTTCTGTAGATGGGATCATTCTCACCTCTGATCTAATTATTACCAGCTGCCGCAGGCGCAGAATCCCAGTCAAAGAACAGCAACATTTGGGTATTACAGAACATCCTCCCCGAGCAGTATCGCAGCCTCCCAGTCTTGGGTCCCGGCATAGCCCCCGCACCCGAAGACGAGAACCACGACGTGCCCGACCTGGAGAGCGCATACATTGGCTTGTACAGCACGGTCATCTCCCTGATATTGTTGTCCGGCGGCACACTGTCTGAGGGAAAGCTCGACCGGTTCATGAAGCGCATGAATGCGGGAGACACGACGCCGATCGATACTACAGAGAAAGCTCTTGCGCGCATGGCCAAGGACGGCTATATTGTGAAGATCAAAGACACGCAGGGTGGGGAGGAGATTGTGGATTATATAGTGGGACCGCGGGGAAAGGTCGAGGTGGGCAAAAAAGGTGTTGCAAACTTTGTGCGCGCGGTATATGGCGATAATGTCGAGGACCTAGAAGAACGCCTGACGCGAAGTCTAGGGCTCGGCGAGGACGGCGAGGCAAACGCTGTGAACGGCGAGCACGGCGAGGCACCTGTAGAGAATATTGAGCGACGACGGGCAAGGCAGCAAAGACGTGGGCAGGGCTCCGACGATAACTAGGCGTGATGCGAGAGATGGGAGCAAGGTTGGCGATGGGCGGCAAAGCACTCGAGGTGGGAAGGCGTGCCCACGTCGAAGATGCGCCACACCACACGTGCTTGCCGATATGCAGGTCGTACAGGATCATGATGCACCGGTGCAATGTGATATGTACCCAGGGCATTTGTCAGCGTTCTGCGATGCCACCAAGCCAACATGCGCGTCGGGACATGTCGTGAGTGTGAGGTCAACTAGCCTCTGGGAGAGGCGCCGCCGTCGGTCCCGCCGCCAAGTCGTAGCTCAGCTACCAGCCATCATTGACCCGGGTCCAGTTTCCTCTCCCACCGTTGCCGCTGCAACTTTTCGCCTCACCTCCGCACACGCTGCCTCGTCCTGCCCTCCCTCGCGCGCCCATGACCAGCTCCAACCATGGTCTTCGTCTCGTAGACACCGGCACCATGAGCAGCATCGACTCCCTCCTCAACCCCGACGCCAAACAGGGCGACCAGCAGACGCGCACCGAGCCCCCGATCGCGCCTACCACGTACGACGCCGCAGACGCACTTGCAACTTTGGCAACCTTGGGCAGCGGCCACCAGTACATCTCGCGCGAGCTCCCGTCTCCAACCGCCTTCACACACCCACCGCGCCGCAGCAGCAGCTTTAGCTCGCACGTCGCACCCGTCGAGCCCTCACCGCCCATCGAGCAGCCCCAGGCGCACTCTCCCACGCTCGAGCAGTATCATCACGGGTCCAATTCCCCCGAAGCACAGCGTCGCCAGTCGTTAGCACTGGCTCGCTCATCGCCCGCGCCCATTCTGGCGCCCATTCAGAACCTTTCGACTAGCCTGCAGGACCAGGTAAGCGAACTGCCAGCCTCGCATGGCCACGACGTATCGCAGGCGGTGTCATCCCCGTCACCAGGCCGCGACGAACCGCAAAATCGCGAACCGGCCTCTGTGCCTGACGAGCCGACAACATCCCAGATCCGCGTGCCCGGTTCACCACACGATATGAACGACCCACCTGCATTGAAACACGAGCCCTCCGATATACCGCAAGAAGGCTTGTCTTCCGCCGTTCCTGCGCAATCAGTAGAACGCCACCAGTCAATCACATCGGAGAGCGTGGATGCCGATACGCTGAAAGCCATTGAGATTGCAAAACAAAGCGACTTGGGCCTGCGCGCAAAACGCAACGCCAGCGTCGCCGAGAGCGTCACCTCGCCCACCGAGCAATCCAAACCTGCACCGTCCAAGAAACGCCCTGCACCCTCCAATGCATATGGGATCAAGAAGAAGGGCACTGCAACGGCGAAGAAACCACCATCCAAAAAGCGAAGGCTCGATACCGAAGGAGAGGGGCACGCACGATCAGTCACACCCTCATCGAAGACTGCGAAGAGCAGGGGTGGCAAGAAGGGCTCACAAGCAGGCACACCGGTCGCAGGGTCATCGCCGGCGCCCGATCACTCCTCCCAGGTACACCCTACCGATGATGAGGGTGAGTCTTCCGAGGACAACGCACTTTACTGCATATGCAGGAAGCCAGACAACCACAGGTGGATGATCGGCTGCGACGGCGGCTGTGATGACTGGTTCCATGGCAGCTGTGTCAACATGGAGCAGGCGGACGAAGATCTGGTTGACAGATTCATCTGTCCACTATGCCAAGAGAAGGGCCGGGGGCAAACAACTTGGAAACCCATGTGCCGACGCGACGGCTGCCGCAAGCCCGCGCGTACTACCAAAGGGAAAGAGAGCAAATACTGTTCGGACGAATGTGGTACTCTTTTCATGAGTGAACAAGTACAACGAACGGCGGGTGCCAAGGCACCGAAAAGGAAGAGTAAGAAGAAGGGCGGGAAGAACGGTGAAGAGCCGACCTCGGACGATGACGAGGAACCAACACCTCTCGGCGGCGTTCTGCGTGCAAAAGACCTCAAAGCGCTTATCGACCAAGCAAAAGACATACAAACCTTCAAAGGCCTCGGCTCCGGCGTCCTCTCGCCTCCACGGACGGCATCGCCCACAAAAGCCTCTTTCGACGGCGTCAACGGCACCGCACAGCCCGCAGACGACGGTCTCGCCCTCACAGCCGGCGAAACAGAACGCCTCAACGCCCTCCACAAAGAAAAGTCCCAACTCAAAGATCGCCTCGAGGTCCTCAAAGACCGCGAAAAGTTTGTTAGCATGGTTAAGGATCAGGTAACCCGCATCGCCGAGCGTGAGAAAATGAAGGCGAAAGAACTCTGTGGCTACGACTCGCGTCTTTCGTGGTCGGACGCGGAGTTCCTTATCTGGCGGAATAGCAGGATAGGCAAAGCGAGCTTCAGCTTCATGACGCTTGCGCCATCGCTGGATCAACTCGCTGGTTTTCCCGCTGTCGACGGCGAGGATACCGACATGCTAATGTCTGACGAGCAAGCAGCCGCGTCTGAGTCTATATGTCTGAAGAAGCGCTGCCAGAAACATGTGCAGTGGCAGAAGCAGAATCTGCAAGATGCGCGGTTTGAAGAGGTGGAAATTGCGGAGTCGATCCGGGAGTGCGAGAAGGAAGAAAAAAGTGTACGTGAACGTGCGCTTCGTCGAGGCACGAAGGACAAAATGGCGAGGGAACTCCGGGTGGGCGATGCAGATAGCGGCGAGAGGAACGCTGAGGGGTGGGTGGAGGTGGTGAAGACATAACCAGCGGTCGAGGAACAACGCAGACGCGATGTTGGATGCGGCTTGGATCGGATCGATGCGTGTCGAACTGAACTGAAGTTGATTATACCCCGTCCGAGGCGTTGGGCGTGGCCCTCTGACGTCTGGGACTTGTCATTGATAAAAGTAGTTGAGCTCTTCTTGTACCGCATGGCATGCATTTTATTGTAGTTTTCGGCACGGGATTGGGTATAGCGCATTTGATACATGAGAACTGGTTGTGGCATCAGGGTCCGCTGCTCAACTTGGATTTTCCAGATTTTGTGTCATGGGGTGTGTGAAGACGATGTAGAGGTCGGGTATAACTTTTAGCTCGTCATGCCGGAGGTAATTGGTTCCGCCGCAGGCCTTACACACCTCTAACAGTTCACCGGTCTTACCTTATTATAAGGGTTGCTTCTCCAAGAATCTTGATGATCCTGTGTCGCTGTGTGGCCTGCATGGAGACCAACTCTCGCGCGTCTATCTCGTCATATTATTAACGTAAGGTCGTTATGCGTTTCTGTGCAAAGGGCTAAGCGGGTGGCAATGCTGATATAAGCGCCACTCCACTGCAGTCTCTAGTTCTGAGTGGAGAAGGGCATACATGTGGTATATGTTGAGCAGGGAATTGACTGGCTGATATGAAGGGCGCTTATGGCATGGGGTTTTGAGTAAGCGGGTCGAAGACCTTGCGGGTTAGTCAACAGCAGCTGTGATCTTGTTCTTCGTCATAGACTGGACAGTTTCATGCATGTGGGCTGTATGGCGTGATGGTGTTGAGTTCACAATCGCGCAAGAACCTCGACCGCGTCCCCTCGCTCGCCTCGCTCGCCTCGCGCCCACGCCGGATCATTGGCTTTTCGACCCTTTTAAAAAAGCTTGCTATGTGGTCGTCCCTACTTTTAACCTGTCTGTGGCGCCTTGAACGCCTTGCACCTCTTTAACCACCTCTCTCACCTAAAGGTGAGAACACAAAAAAGGCCACGCCGGGATTCGAACGCGCGCCAAAAAAGGGAACACACGGTCAACCCTACCTGGCATCCCCCGATCCGATGCAGGAGATTGTACGACCTCTCTACAAAGGACCATTAGGGCACCAGGGGTGTTCCCGATAGATGTTGCAAATATTGAAATATATATAGGAGTATGGTTAATAGTCGTGGTGGAAGTTAGTGAGTGAAGGTGAAGTTGGATGGCGCAGTGAAGCTGCTAAGCTTTTCACGAGTGTTGCTGAGAAGCAAGTACGCGTCGACCAAAACAGAAAGACGGCAGACATATAAAGGAAACATTCCACACTTGATCATGGACATTCCTTGGTATCCATCTAGTATAACAACATGCCGACTCCCTACAATGTCCCATCGAGGCTTCGACTCCAACGACCGTGCTGTTCAGAGTGTGGGTGGAGCTCCAGGTGTGTAAGATTCGAGTAGTGGGATGATTGCCTCACGCTTGTGAGCGAACGCTTGAAGAGCGCTGTCGAGCTCCGTTCCCTGCATCGATGCTTGCGAGAGCTTCGTCCATCTCCTCTCTCTCGTATCACTCTTTAGGGCTTGCTCAATACAGTCCAGGGTATAGTGTTCGTTGCTTATTTTTGAACTGTTAGCTAGGGGAAGCACCTTTTTGTCAACATTTTTGTCTACACACTCGATAACTCGATCTTTTTGTCATTATTTCCCTCCTGATAGTGTTCGATATGGGACTTTCCATCTGGCTGAATGGGACCGACATTTGCTCCGCCTTCCAGCAACGTCTTGACTATATCGTAATCACAAGTCCCGTTGATTGCGACCTCTAATGGCGACAGTAAAGAAGAAAGCGGGCTGCCGATTGGTCTTCCTTTGGCATTTGGGTTGGCTCCATGGTGAAGTAGAAGCCGCACTATGTCTAGTTTTCCGGTTTCGACAGCGGCAATGAGTGGGCTGCCAGATGCACTCGGGTCGGCGCCTAACTCGATGAACAAATCGCACATTTTCCATTCTGCTTTTCCTCGTATCAAGTATTGAAGCGACTCTTTGTGGACAGAGAAACCGTGCGCATTGAGTTTGCGTACGATAGTGAAATGGTTGTTGGTGCCCGCGGCCAAGACAGGACACCCAAGATGGAAGTCCAACGTGGTGTTGGTCCTTTGTGCATATACTCCTTGACGCAGTAGCACATCTACGACACCAATATATCCTGCATTCGCAGCCAGATATAGAATCTTTTGTGGCATCCTTCCATGTGCTGTCGCCTCGCTGCGATCCAAGGTGGCTTCGGAAAGAACCGTCTGTTGTCGGTCAGACTCAATGTGATCCAGTACAATCGGTAAGTTGTATAATGTGGAGAGCACTGATAGGACGCTCGTCCCAAGACCGATAGACGCATCCTCGGAAGACCAGGTTGCAGGACCGTGATACAGGTTCTCAAGGATACCAGGCAGCTCTGATTGCAAGAGGTCCACCCAAATTGTTTCCTTCCTCAATACTGGCTGTAAGTGAGAAATGAAAGTCCTCGGAAACTCTGCACCTCCTTTTTTTGCTATTGACGCATGCGCAAATGCATGATTCAATGCGTACACCACAGCATCTCGCGATCCTTCACCCATGGTATTCTCCGCGGGTGAAGTGTCCCAGTCTGCATCTAGTCTGTTAGAGAATCTGTGTGTGCTATCATTGATATAAGCAACACAAGCCTCTCCCAACTGACCGTGTGAATCTTTAACAGTATGGTATCTCGAGACCAACGTACTGTCGAGAATGCGGAATCCCTCCTTAAGTAAGAAGTCTTCCACACTCGCGTGGACCAGTGCAATTCCGCCGCCGCCGCCGCCCTTATCGTCGTAGTCGTCGTGCTTGTCAAGACAAACAAGGCCACCTGACAATATCTTCACCTTATACTCCATCATTTCATCGTTCAGTATAAAGATGGAGTCTGCATTATCTCTCGATCCACATGGTAAGGTGTTCAAGTGAGGCTCGAAGTTCATGAAAGTTCGTAAGTTGCCAATCGAAAACCTCGGTCGAACACTAGAGAACGTGCTCGCGATGTGGAAACTCTCACTAATTTCATTTGGCCCTTTTCCTGGTGTTTCCCAGAAGCATGCCCACTGTAGAAGTTTCAGTGATTGAGCTGCGTGTTTGCCGCGGAGTCGTTGCAATATCTCCCGGTACAGCGCAGTAAGTCTCTCGGGGAGTTTCCTCAACCTGAGAAGCACTTCCTCAGTGGGGTAACCTTGATCGATATCCTCAATGACCTGATCAAAAACCAGAATAGCCCATAGAAATATCCCGTTGTGACGCATACCGATATCGTTGATCATGTCTCGAGCGGTATGTGGCAGGTTATCTGAAAAGTGTCCACGAAAGGCCGAATCCACGTATCGCATGATATCGTCATGGTTCTCCTCTTGTAGATCAATGGATAGACTCGGGCCGTAGTTTTGTATTCCATCTTCTCGGCAGCTGTAGCACAAAAGCAACTTGCTCTTGAGATGAACGTTTTGGAACGCCTTCCCCAAATGGTTTTTTTTTTGGTGTTCCTGAACAACCTGAAAATATGCGTTGCGTCATCTTTACTGCAATCGTCTAACCCATCGATAAAGACTACGATGTCAGCGACCTCGAGCACTTCTTTCGGGGATTTCTCAAAAAGCTGTAACGACTTTTCAGTTCCCCATATAATCTTTTCCCAGTGGGATACGACGAAGTTCATCAAGATCGATTTCCCTGCCCCAGGTGGACCACGAATCCAGAGACATTTTGGATCCGAATTCTCCCACCCGTGGTATGCGCCGTGACTGAGAACCCACTGGCAGGTTCCTGTAGCGTGAAGCTGAATACTCTCACGTCTGAGATTGATAGCGTTGAACCAAAGCGATTGTAGACACTCCAGTACATCGTCGAGAATCTTGTGTCCAATCTGCGATCCGATGTCGACGATATTATCGAGCTTTTCCCAGAGCGTTCTGCTGTTCCTGTCGAGAATTTAGTCGCGGAGGAGATGGCGGAGTTCGAGGACGTAGCTCTTCCGGTTCTGCAGCTGATTAGCCACCACGAGGAGGATACTGTCATGGAAGACGCTGCATCGGCAGAGATGAAGAAACGTGAAGAGGGAGGACATAGATTCGACAAATTCCATGTAGAGGGCTTGGAAGGCCTACAATATCTAGCTGGCGACGATGTCGGATTTGGAGCTACTCGATCAGGAGGCGGGAGCGCGTACACAAACTTTAAGATCCGTGGGTCAGGTAAAGTACATACTGGCAACAAATATCACGGGCAGACACCAGAGCATGAAGATTGAGACAAAGATGAACGCGGTGGTCACAGTGGTAGGTGCGGGGTAAGACTTTGGTTTGGATATAATAGCATTCTTGAGTCGTATATTTTTATGTTATCCGTTTCATATGGAAATTTTGTGAAAGTGCTACAGAAAGAAAGCTCGTGTCATACAGTGCTCATCTGTCATGTTCGAAAGTCAAGGAAAAGCTGGTTAAAAAAAATTAATACTTTGCGCGCATCACACTTTCGTCCTAGCTTTGACGCGCTGCATTACCGCTAAGTAATGTTGACATCTTGACTTGACTGGCATTCATCTGAAGTCGTTTAAAACCAAAGATTTTAAAATCTTGTCATTACTTCCCAATGTGATACTTTGCGCGCTTTTGCAAGCCGTGGCAAAACTTGATATTACTACCAAATATCAACATTACCACCCTATGTAGAAAAACGATATAAACCCCTAAAAAGGTACTCACTCCTATAAAGACTAAGATTTTGTGGAATGATGGAAATGACATTTGATAATAATGCAGCCTACCAAATTTAAGACGAAAGGTGTGGGTGGCGCCCGAAAAATATCATCGAAAGGTTTGTCCCAAGATTTCCCCCGATCTTCGAATATGATAGATATGCCCTTTCGAATATCTCTTCCAAAGATCTCGGGCATACACTTGCCTCGGCAGTTATCGCATATTCCTCGTTGGAAGCAATTGTCTATGTCACCGCCACATGTCATCGCCACACCTCATCCCATCGCCCCACCAGCAACTTCAAAAGCGACCTTACCCCGTTTATCCCTTCCCATGACAACCACAACATCCTTTCTACACCCTACCAATGCCTGCTTGAAACCCAAAGCGCAGATCCAAGATTAGTACCACAACCAAATACATATCTAAACACCTTCCAACCCCAATCAGAAGTAGACCTCCAAACCCCACAAACAGATGCAGAATCCTCTGACCAGAAAAAAATCTCCACACGCATCTCACAGCGCAGTCTAGGATTAGTCCGACCTAAGCACCGTGCATCCAGTCCATACACCCGCACAATCTCACGTGTTCAAAGCTCCACCTGTACCGTACAAAAACATCCCTGGAAACGATAGACGAAAAAACGAACGAGGAGAGACCTCCGTATTCATACAGCTCGCTCAAAACGAATAACAGAGCGAAGTAACCGCCCACCCAAACGTAACGTCGTAAGTAAAATATACAATGTGCCCACTTCATCTCGCGGCATCCTTACCCCCTCCTCTTCCAATCGAGCCTTTGCAATATACATTGACCAATACACAGCAGGGCCATCCGCTGCTTGCCAAGCGTCTGCGCATTACCCCTAACCATCAACACCAGAGCCCTCATTCATCATTGCCACGTCACTGCCCACCATTCATCGCATTCCCATTAAACCCACTTGTTCCATGTCCCCCATCATCGCCCCCAAGATCAGGTAGCACGCCGTTCATGCTGATCCCTTCTTCGTACCCGCTAGTGAAGCCACCTGTGCCCGTCATATCTGCCCAGTCCCACTCGAGCGTCATAGGCATCTTCCACGGATCATGCGGCACGTTGTTGTACGTCTGGTCGAAGGTGGTGCCCATGGACATGACGCCGTCCATAGAGGTCATGGGCATGTGCACGGAGTGGGAGGATGTGTGCGGGAGCATGGAGGTGTGGAGGGAGGGGGAGAAGTTGGCGGAGAGATGGGAGGGTTGTTGGAGGTTAGCGTGGGAAAAGTTGGGAGAGAAAGGGAAGGGCTGGGTGATGTCAGTATGTGTTGTGGTAGAAAGAGGAGGGACATACCTCGCTAAATCCGTGGAAATCCGGGTTGAAAATCATTGTTTGGTCCTGCTGTGGATTCGGTTGCGGGCTTGGGTTGGGCTGGGGCGGTGATTGCGGTCCGTTCCGGCTGGTGGAAAGTAGTTCGCGCTCTGTGGCAGCAATCTCTGCATCCTGTTCGCTGTCGCCTTGCTTTCGCTTGCGTCTTGATGCATGCTCGCGGTCCGCTTTGTCCAGGACGATCGCCGCTATACGCTCGAACTCGGTACATACGCTCAACATCCGCTTCACGCTTCCATTGCCTTGCTCGTTCTTGACCAAGCTCAAGAAGCTGACAACAAGCTTCATGAGCTTGAGATCTGATCTTGAGCGCGTATCTTGAGGGTTCTGCAAGATGTTTGCGAAGAGAGTGACGAGCGCTGTGACAGGGAAGTAGATTACGAGCCAAACGCAAGACTGGTCTCCTTTGGGGATGTACTTGAGGAGATGTATCGATGCTCGTGCCGCCTGTACGCAGAGCTGGGCCGACATGAAGACGCGAGGGTTCAGAGGCCGCGCGTTGAGCCCTTGGATGGCGAAGTTGGAGAGACGACTCGTCCAATAGCCGTGATGGACGCTCATGCGATGGATGGTGGTTAAACAGTTGTAGTACCCTAAGTGAAGCGAAGCGACATGGAGTATAAGGGGTGTATGTGAGGCTTTAATGTCGTGCTCGGGTCTGTACTCGAGCGGGATCTCGTCTTTCCAAGTTTCTAGTTCCTTGTCAAGCTCACCAATAGTGTTGAGAAGCTCGCCGTCTGTTTGCTTTGTAGCTTTGACGGAGTACAATCGCTTGTATACGTGACTCTGGATGATGGAAAAGGTGCACATCAGGCGGAACAGATTCATCTTGCCTTTACCGTCGGCTAGAGGGATATTGCCGATATTGTCTGGAGGGTCTTCACTGGGAAGCTCGACGTTCATGTCATCGTCATCTTGAATCGGCGGCCGACCAGATCGTAGGCAGATACTGTGAGTTGTTAGCGGACTCGTCGCATCCAACCATGCCAACGTACTCTCTATCGAGCATATATGCTATCCAAAACACTCGCTTTCGTTGCTCGACTTCCGATGTGTTCAAATTGAATGCTAATCCCTTCTTGTGCAGTCCGATACTATGCGATAATCGGATAGCAGCTGCTACAAAGAAGTATGTTGGTTGGGGGTTGGGTGTGCCAAGAAGAAACAGACCCTATGGATCCATGTCAGTCACGTGAGCACGTTGAATCCATCAGGTACCGCTTACAATGCCGAGCAGTGCTTGCACACTAAGCAGGTCAGTGTTGCGCATGGTTAGTTCCACTTGCACGCTCATAGCGTTCTTGAGATATTGCCATGCCTTCTCGTCTTCCTCTTGCGGTACCAGGTTGCTCATGACCCTCAGGCGATGGGCAAAGGCCAGTGCGACATTCAAGCTAGCCCACCATCCTGAACCCTCGTATGGGTCATTCGAATAGTGCTTGTCGACCAGATGCATGAATGTGGGCTCGTGGAACAGTGGAAACATGCAGTTGAAATTCTCAAAGTAGTCTTTAAGTAGAGAAAGCGCCTCGGCCTTGGGCGGAAGCTGTCGGTAAACGCGTCGCTTGAAGATGTCTTGGAACACATCTGGTCGCCATTGTATCCACTTGTTGTCCTCTACTGCGGCTGTCGATATCATGTCCTGGAAGGAGTCGTCTCCGGTCTTGTCGTTAACCCATTGTATGCCCTTTGGTGAAAAGATGGAAAACCCAGAGGATGATCCTGCTTTTGATTAGCGTTCTACTTGGCTAGAGTTATGGCAAGAAACCTACCAATGTAGCGCGTCTCTCCACAATTATTTGTGACTAGCGAGCACATCATCTCCGCGAGCGCATCTTCGTCCTTCTCGGGCTTGCTGCCATTCTGCTGCTGCGGTTCCGGCGATGATGTGCCACTCCGTGGGCTCGGTAGACCCGGCTGCGTAGCGGGAGTTCCTTCCCGCTGGTCCGCGGATGCATTCACCGAAGATGCTCTTCTTTGGTGCGGACTCGGTGCCCTTGGTGTCGCGCTCTGTCTGGCGCGGTCTGTCAACCGCTTCTCCAAGGTGGCCAGGTCGGTGCTGCCGTCGTCGTCTTCGGGGAGCACGCCCGAGAGGCGCATCAGCGACTCCATGCGAGCAAGGCGGTTCTCGAGGCCCTCGATGTATTTAGCGCTGCATGTGTCAGCCATGGATGGTTCCTTCCTTTGCAGGGTGCTGCGTACCCTTTTGGCGGCTGGCGCTTCTTCTCGACCTGAGTGAAGATGCACTCGGTCTTGTAGTTCAAGCAGTGGGTGCAGGCGGGCATCTTGCCGTCGCATTTGATCTTCTTCTTGCGGCACATGTCGCATGCCTGTAACAATCAGCACTCGCGTCCACCGGTCGGTCCTTCCCGTGCAGCGCGTACCCGTGCGATCCTCCGCCTCTTGGGGTCGCCCTGGTCGTGGCCATCGTCCAGGTCGTCGGCGGAGAACATGGCTGCGGCCAGCGATGCGGGGATGGGCGAGCCATTCGAGGTCGTGTTCCCAAAGATGTGCTGTGGGGGGTTCATGAGCGGTGGCGCGGCGTAGAAGGCGTTGGTGTGATCCATGGCGGAGATGTATCGCGACTGCGGGCGGAGACGGGCGCGGCGTATCGTGTCAATTGGGGGCCTGGGCGGGCAGCTACGGAGTTTTGAGGGCAGAGTGTAGAGGGGTTGTCCAGGCGCTGAAACGCAGGCGAAGTGCAGCGGCCGGGGACGTGACTCTGAAATGCAGGCGGCGTTAAGGGACGACGCGCGCGACCTCGTCCGACGCTCCCGCTGTGCTTCGTAAGGTTGTGCTCAAAGTGGGAACGCGCCGCGCCCATAGAAAGCCACACACTGCAGCTCACGGGACGGTGCAGCGTTCCTTCTGTGTACCTGATGGGGCACATGAAATCATCGGCAGCATCCGCCTCCACACCGGCCACCCTGCATCTCCTGCCTCCCGCACGTCGTCGCTGTCCGCTGTCTACGCGCCTGTATTCTTGTCCGGCCGAGAATAGACGGTATGGGAACCTTTTCCCTTTTCGTGCAGTAGCTCTTGGCGTGCCATAGGATGCGCCGCCGTCAAACCATGCTAACTTTATCCCACAGGCACAGCCACCCTCGCTTCCAACACCATCCTCGTCCCCTCGCAGCCCGTCCCATCTCAGTGTTGCTGAGTGTGCGGTTGGGGCACAGCTGGTAGACTAGGTAATCGCTCCAGCAAGATCCCGCGTTAACAAGTTAAAGGAACCCTGGGCACCATGGCCTCCAAGTCTATGACAGCCGACGAGCTGCTCAAGCACCCAGAGTACGAGCACACCATATGGGACCTCAAACCTACACAGGCCGGCAAAGTTGCCGTCGCCCAAGCCAGAGGCGGCCCTCTCAACATAGCCTACGAAGTCCACGGCCATGGCAACATCCACCTTGTCGTACGTCGATCCTCTCATTATTATTATCTTGACGCCCCCTCCATGTATAACGTCCTGCATATATTGCCGTCTGCGCAGTGGCCCGAAGAGGCACATCTTACCTGTGTATTTGTCACGCTGTGTATGATGCGCGCAGCCATCACTCTCCGCCAACTGACGACTGGCCAATACGCGACGAGTACGACTTGTTTCGTTTCAGTCGCATTGGCCGTCTCAAGTCGGCAGCCCCTACGTCTCAGTCTCATCACTACTGCATGTTCCACGCCCCTTTTTGACCACATCACGGGTGACCACTGGGACTTCGTTCCCATCTCTACGTATCTGACTCGTGGAATGTAGTTTGTAATGGGCCTCGGTGGCATGAAGTATGCCTGGCAACGGCAGACCAAAGACTTCGCCCATACACAAGGCGACAAGTACTCCGTCCTCACGCTTGACAACCGTGGCATCGGCGAGTCGGATAAGCCTTTTTTCCGCTACTCGACCTCCGAGATGGCCAAAGATGTCATCGAGGTCATGGACCACGTTGGCTGGACGGGAAAGAGGGAGTGCCACGTTGTGGGGATCAGTATGGGGGGCATGATCGTGCAAGAGATGGTGAGTCCCTTTCTTATTTCAATCATTTCTCATCTGCTTCGACTGTGCTTCAGCATACGGGGTACTTTTACAAGCCCGGAGCCCGGATTGAATGCCATCCGGCCAGGCAGGTTGGAGTGGCTGAGGTTCGACCTGAGGCGATTATGAAGCAGATCACTTGGCAGTGAAACGCTTTCGCGTATCAACGTGGGGACCCCTGCAATATAGCCGACGCTTGGCTATCCGCTCCGCTCCACCACTGGTCCGGGGGCACGTGGCGAACCCCTGCTCTTTTTGTCGCCTCAGCAATACAAGCTGTTATGCATGGCATGAAAGCTGACCATGACAGGCGATGCTGATACCAGAACGCATCTGCACCCTCTCACTCTTGTCGACAGGGGCTGGATTATTCCGAACAACAGTGAGTATTGATCCCCAATTGCTTTGAGCGAAATTTCCCTTGCAGGATCGTCAGCTACGCAGTGCAAACATTTCTGACGTACCCTAGGGGTTCTTGGAAAACCTCTACGCTCGCGCCAATCTCTTCATCCCTAAGGCCATCGACATTCAAATCGAAAATGTGAAACGCAATCTATACACCCAGGAATGGCTGGATGCTCCGGACACACTAGAGCATGTTGTCAAGCCCTTTGCTACGAATGGCGATCGGTTTGCTGCAAACGAGCTGTGGAAGCGCACGCATCCAGACTACTTCCAAAAAGGTGGCTTCATCTTGCAGGCAGCGGCGGCCTGGCTCCACTACAAGAGCCCAGAAGATCTCCAAAAGATTGCGAACACCATCGGCAAGAATCGCATTATGGTGGTGCACGGTACGGAAGATCGCATGATTACGTTTCCACATGGGGTCGTTGTCTGGCGAGGCTTGGAAAAGGGAGAGGGACGAACCGGTAAGGAGAATTGGCTGGGTATCGAGGAAGAGAAGGATGTCTGGGAAGAGGGCGACGTCGAGAAGCACTTTATTAAGGGTCAAGGTCACGTGCTGCCGATTGAGATGAGAGAAGAGTTCAATAGCTGGTTCGAAAGCTTGATCAAGAGAGGCGAAGCATTGAACGAGAAGGAAGGTATCTCAAGGTAGGCGCATGCCTAGCCGTCTTTGACGAACTGCTTCTGTCCATTCAGCGGCTCTGCGACTACCCATAGAACACGCCATGTTAGACCGTCGCATTATCTACAGCAGAATATCACGAGTTTCCCAATCGTTGGAAGCGCCTATATTGCCGCATTTCAACAACAGCTGCAGAAGCAACCAGTGGAAAGGAAGTCCTCTACGCGTTAACATTCATTCCCAGTTATCATTCGCGTCACCTTCTGGACCCACCATCAATTGCTCCCAGATAAATGCCGACTGCCGATCTCCCCCTCGCCTTTCGAATACTGCAGCACTATCGACTATGCGTGTCCGCGCTCTAGACATGCTATCAGATTGCGGCTAAATCTCGAAGAATTCACATGCAGGGTCCAGCGAACCCGCGATATTAAAAATGTGGGGGATGGGGAACAACAATGCGTCGCATTTATTCCCTTCACTCTCCACAAAATCCAGCATAACCCACGGGTGCCCGCACGAGGCCGTCGCTGCTACCAACACTCTTCAACCACACAAGATAGCAAACAACCATGGTCCCCCACCACCCCCTCACCCTCCTCTCCCTTGCCGCCACCACCGCCGCCGCCTGCCCCCGCTCCACCCTCCAGT
Source organism: Karstenula rhodostoma CBS 690.94 (assembly GCA_010093485.1). Classification (NCBI taxonomy): domain Eukaryota; kingdom Fungi; phylum Ascomycota; class Dothideomycetes; order Pleosporales; family Didymosphaeriaceae; genus Karstenula; species Karstenula rhodostoma. The sequence continues at coordinate 2,617,252 of MU001494.1, forward strand.
CCGCCACCACCGCTCTCCTCACCGCCCAAACAGCCGGAAACCCCTCCGCCCTCCCCCTCACCCCAAACACAACATACCTCGAAAACGACGCCGCCCTCCCCCTCTCCTCCTCCGTCCTCACGACCCCCCTCCCCATCGACCTGTCCCGCTCCCTCCACGACACCACCCTCTGCGCCACCTTCACCGAAATAATCGCCGCGACCGCGCCACACCCGTATGTCCTCATGACGCGCATGCTATTCACGGCGGACGGGGCCAGCATCACGCGCATCGAGAACGTTGTCGCAGATAAAGGGGATTGGCTGTTCAACGCGCAAGGGAGTCTGAGCAATGCGAAGAAGGAGGTCTGGGATGTAGTTCCTGAAGCGAAGCGGGATACGCGGGAGGTGATTCGGGCGGCGGGGGATGCGTATTTGGATAGTTGGGCGAATGGGAAGGTGAGCGTGCCGTATGGGAGTCCGTGTGCGAGGCTGGAGGGCGGGAGCTATACGACGAATTGTAAGATGCCTGAGTTTCCGAAGGAGTTTAAGGATGCGGGGGGGTGAGTTGCCTTTTTTTGTTGGTACTTGGACTGTGGACGTGGTTGCTGACGCTGCCCCTTAGCGCGAAGAACCGACGCTATGTCATCGATGAGGAGGTCGGGGGTGTAGATATCTTCAATGACTTCCCGTTTTTGGATCCGAAGAAGCCGAATGGGACGGCTAGTACGAATTTTGTGAGGGTCGAGGGCGGGAAGATCAGGTATATTCATGAGGTTACTATTTGTACGCAGAATAATTGTGCGAGGTGATCAAGGAATGTGTGGGGGAAACAACTGTTTGAATATTGAAGAGATCAGTATCCCCTGTGCGGGTGACCGACACAATACAAGTCTTCTACTTGAATGATCGCTTCCAGGGTTTTGAAATCATCGCTTATTGGCTTGCCACTTCCCTGCCTTCCACCACTGCTTTCACGCATAGGATCAAAGCCCTTTTTGGTTAGCCTTTTCACAGGCTATGGACGCGCCTTAGCCACCTTTTTGGTCCCTTTGCGCATGGGCAAAGCACAATGCCTTCTTACCACCACCCCCCCTCAAAAAAATTTCATTGATCCAACCCACCTCTCAGTGATCATGTACAATATAGGATCGAAATCCTAGTGTAAACACTTCACTTGGCGGCTTTCAAGATTCGTGACCACCCAAGCCCCATGATACCGCTGTAGTTCTTTCCATCGCCTGGGTAGGATATAGTAACCTTGATGTGGGAAACGCCATCCAACAGACGAAGGAAGCCTTAAGTCTTCCACCCCTACCCTGTGTATTCGTAGACACCCGGCTCCGCCTGCTCGTGGACGAACACATCCTTGCCGAGAATGATCTTGTATTCGAAAGCGCGCTTGTAACTAAGCATTGGAGAGATTTCCATCGATCCTTGCTCGAGCATCAACCCAATTCGAACCTTAGCACATGGCGTATCGAAGGGCCGCTGGAAGAGAAGGTCGTTGAACGTCTTGGGCTTTGGAGGGTTGCCTGGTAGGCCGAAATCAATTCCCCAGCCCGGAACTAGTCGGGCATCGATCATCGAGTTTTGAGTTGTATCGATCGTTGCCGTGTACATCTTTCCAGCGATCGTCACCTGTGTGGAGATGTCGAGTTTGGCGTAACCTTCGGGCAGGAAGTGGGTGTTATTGGGCACCAAGTGGCGTAATCGTGGCTGGAAAGAGATACGTGGTGGGTGATGCTCCAGAACTCCGTCCTTTTGCATTCTCTCCTTCTCGCGCGCCCGTTTTGCGAAGGACCTCGTCTCCTGTCGATCAATGCTGTTTGCCAGCCTGATAGCATCGCTGATCTTATTAGAGATATACTGCATGCCGATGCCAGTGTCGGGATCAACGCCGATGTTGGACATGTCGAGCGGTCGGACGAGGCGGTAGTGCATCAGGAATTCATCCGCTAGCTTGCTGTTCCGGAGAGACATGAGGTATTGGTCGCCCATTCCGAGCAGGTACAGCTTGTCTGCATCTGCCACCAGCTCAGTCGGCCCAGTCTTCACACACATACTTCTCGTCAAATCGTACAGGTGTTCGATTGGAAAGACTGCGAGATGACGCGGTGCCAGATTCCTATGCCTCAGGGCGATCAAGAACTCGAAGAACTCCCCAATCAATATTCTTTTCATCTTTGGCACTCCTACTAATGGAGACGCATTCATTGATTGGCCCTTCGGTTTCAGCGTCTCGTGTACTCTCTGCCGCTCGTCTCGAGGCAACATTCTGTAGAGCCTTGACCTGCGCGGGAGTGTATGTCGTCCGTAGTGATGTTTCAAATTCCCGGAAAAGCTCAAGGTGCTGATTTGGCATAGATGCAGACTTCTTGGCTACTGTGTGAGACGGATTGGTATCTTTTTGCGACAACAACCTCATGCGTGATTTTTTTGCTGCTTGATTGGCCGCACTAATGACCATGTCGACAGCGTTGATATAAGGAATGGCGACAAGTAACTCTTTGTCATGATTCCCTGGTTTCTGTGCAGAACATCTGCTTCCTCGCTCTGTCATTGTTGCGTTACTGGAGAGGAATTGTGCTTTCGACGTGCAGCAGTTAAAGAAGTCAGTTGTCCGTCAAGAGTCGAGTTGGCTCCCGGAAATAGGTGATGCGTGGCTCATGCAATCCGAAGGGTTTTTTATTTATGAAGGTTCACATGGCCCACCGTGCGGCGGCCCGAGTCCCTCAGCCGAAGTTGTGAAAGACTGGGCACCAGGCTTCCACAGGGCCTAAACGGCCAATCAAACTAACTCTGGGACAGTGAATGCGGAGTTGTTGCCACAAAGGTCGTCTAGGGATACAGGCACGGCTTAGCTGTTGACTGCACGTGGTTATAATGGGTCGCTGGGCCTATGTACTGTATTTTCATACATCAAGAAAACTACCTGGTGGTCGACACGGCACCAATGGTACCTTGATAACATGCCATCCCAATCCATCAGATATAACTAAGTCGACCTTATTCTGTTGTTAATTTCATATCCTTGTAGGCACAGTTATCTATAGCTTTTCCCTAGGCTCTGTCTCTCATTGCGGAAAGCTTCCCGTAAACACTACAGTACATTTTCACCGGAGCGTGAAAGTTGACGTTTATCTCGCTCGAGCCCCGAGGTCCAAGCTTTAGCCACGCTTTCCAAGGATGCATGAATCTCCCATCAATTTTCTCAAGTCGCTTCATATTCGCCACCACCCATACAGCCCCCCAAACCAACCTAGCTCCATCGCCATTGTCCAATATGGACATCCCTCAAACCAGCGCAACTCCGCCCTTGCTACCAACACTTCTCTATCCCGGATTCCCGAAAGCAATGACCAAAAAATTTCCGAAAAGCATGTCTATAAGAAATTGGCGCGTGCTCAATTCTCAGCATTGCATATGCTGGAATTGTATGCCTAAACTATGGGACCAGCTCGCAAACCACATCACCCGGTTTCATCCAATTATCGACAACGACGAGTCCTCCTATTGGCCCTATGAAGCATTCCGGAAATCTTGCGACATCCGAGCAGTGATCAAGTTCATGGTCACACACCTTGAAAGCCTTACCATTGACACCCTATCGGCGGGCCAAAATGACGCCCTGAGTAAACTGGAGATGTTAAGAGAAGAATTCATCTGCACGGTCTACGGAGAGCGGAATTGGAATCAGATGCCACCCCTTGGATCGATCGCCGACTCAATCAATGTGCTCTTCTTCCGAGGTTGTCTTACCGGGGTTACCAACTACTGTTGGGTCACACATGACTTTGATGGGAATCCCCAATAAGGCCTGCTCGGCTACCATTTGCCGTACGCGCACGATGATCGTGTGAATAGGATATCGGTGGTACCACTCGGTCATCCTCATTCGGACGGAGTGATGCCTAGCCAAAAATATATGACACCGCGAGACAAGTTCGACATAATGATCGCGACTCTCCTCCACGAGTAAACACATGCGCTTCTGAAGTGCTATCTTTGCAACGGAGAATGCAAGAACGCCACACTGGATAAAAAACAACTTTGTGTTTATCTCTATGCACGAACAGTTTATTTATTTGGCGAGGGTATGGTACCATGACAAGAAACACTCCTGCAAGACCTAAGCTGGACACGGTCCCGCCTTCCAGGTCCTCTGCCGTCAGCTTCAGACGGTGGCTACGAAATTCCTGGGGCTAAAGAAGCCTTTGCCTCTTGTCGGAGGCGTCGTCACCGCCTGCGAGTGCAAAGAGCCACAATCGTGTCTTTCTCACTGCTGCCGAAGCTACTTGGACATGCATAAAGAGTGCGAGAAAGTAATGACCGCCTCGAACAAGGCTACATACACGGAGTAGATCAATCATATATCTCTGCACTTACACTTGTATCCGCGGAACGTTATCAGAGATATCGATAACAAGCTTGGACTACGTGGCTACAATGACACAATACACTCATAATTGAATTTGGTTTGTTGAGGGATACCACATTGGATGGTTGGTTTTGTTGCGGGATACCACATTGGATAGTTTGCCTGAATCATGCTAGTCGTTTCATCTATTGGCAAAAGTCGATCGTCTTGAGAAGCGGCGTCCTTGCTTCCCAGATACACCACGTACTTTACTGTATGAGCCTAGTTAAAAAAAATAGCGGATTCATTTCAAGAAACTGTTGCATTCACAATTGCACACATGAATTAACACTTTGCAAAATTCTCTCAGCCATTTTCCGAATTGAGCTATGGTCGCTTCCATTGCGTTGCAGTGAAATTCGGGCGGACTAGTTGTACCAATCCCGCAGTGGGCTCTCACTTAAATCCTTGAAAAGATCATTGCCAGCAGGACTATCTGGGAACGTGATATCAACCTTGACCCTCGTTCCATCACGCAATCGTATAGTCCCTTGCGTTTGACCACTAATCTGGTAGTGGTCAACACAGACGCATGTCGTTGCCTGTTCATCCAAGAACACGTCTCTTCCTAGCATGATAGTGTACTAATTGCTTGCCGCAGGCACGGGATGGTTGAGGCTATCAACCTTCAGTTGTATCTCGACTTCGCCTATCGCACAACGCGTCGGACAGTACAAGTCTTTATCAAGCTCCCAGGGCTGGAAGATGGTTTGGAAGGTCAGTGGCAAAGAAGATGAGCTCTGAGCGTGGTACTTCATCCATTCTTGGGATAAGAACAACCAGCTATTTGCATGTTTTGGGGGTCTCTTGTGATCTTGAGTTGAATATTGCGAGATCAGTCGAAGGTCAAGGGCTGAATTTCGAGTTTGATCGACCTTGGCGTGGTACCACTTTCCCGCAATGCATACCTTTGTGCTGATCTGGTAAAGATTTTGGCAACTCTCGTTACTAACTTCCGGGAGGTTGTAGAAGCTCGGCAATTCGCGTCTATTCGGAGGTAACAAAGGCTGTGCGTATTGGCGCGATTCCCTTTTCTTCTTCTTGACCAATGCTCGGGCCTCCTTGTGTTGAACCTTAGAATGCCTCTTCTCGTTACGACCAAACCTCAATGCCGATCTGAGGTCCTCTGCAATCTGCCCTGAGACCAGGCCTTGGTTCAACAGCCACCGCATCTGTGCCTTTTCCGCTGCTTCCCTCGTGAGAACCTGTTTCATATATTCAAACTCGGCAGCATTGAGGAAATATTGACTTTGCTTCATCGGATTTAGTATGACGAGTTTCAGCCTTTGCACATCGGGATGAGTCTCTTGCGAGATAGCACCAAGAGGATAAGAACTCGTCTCTTCTCCAAGACGATAGCACCCTTTCAGCTTCATGCGCATTCTCATCTCTTCTGCTGCTTCCTTGGTTGATGCATCTATCACTGATTTCGCCTCAAAAGTCGTGTCAATACGCTCGGGCTCCTTGGAAGGCATCGTTCTGGTTTCTAGATTAAAGTCCTTTTGTGTTGAAGGGCCGTAGGTATAGAGCAACGATGCTTCAGCATTCCTTGAGACTCGGGTAGGTAAGTTTCTGCTCCACTAGAGGGGTTGGGATATGACTTAGGCGTTGGGGAAACATTTGCAACAACTTTGTAGGTATCGTTGATGCCTAGATTTTGACTTTGTGCGAGCACAACTCGCAGCGCACACCTTGGCGGCGGGACCGTGCTTACAGAGCCTTGTCATGACTTGATCAATGCACACATACCAGCCTACATGTGGCAGATGTATTGGAACATGTTAGACTGACATTGTGAAAACTATCTAAATTGAAAGGCATGATACGCATACTCAAGCAGACCAACAGAACGACGAAGACATCTGCTTTACGTACAACATGTCTACATCTAACGACTACGATGGGGCACTGAGCCCATTGCCGAAGCCTCAATACCCAAAGTTCCCTGCGAACTACGAAAATGAGCTTCCTCAGGGTGTGACCAAGGAGAATGTTCATGAACATTGTGTCTGCTGGGGCTGCGCGTCACGTCTCTGGGAGAAGCTGGCTGAGAGCACAATCCCAACTTCCGTCCATTCCGAAACAACCACCGAGAGACCGTCTGGGCTCATCGGCCTATGAAAAATAATTGCGATATTCGCAGTGTGATGATGTTTTTCATAAGCTACTGGGATAGCTTGGATAGAAACACTTTGTCCCCTCGTCAAGAGCAGGCGCTACAAGATTTGAACGAAGTCATACAAGAGTTGGACTCGATGTTCATTGACGATCGTTGGAAGCTGCCCGAGATCACTCGACTGTGTAAACCGTTCGACACTATCTTCTTTCAGGATTGCTTGGAAGGTACGTGCGATTATGCGTGGACTACACACAAGGACCAGGACACCAAAATGAATCTTTTCGGTTTGAACTCCTGGGGAGGTCATGGAGGTGTTGACCAAATACGAGTAGTACCACTTGGGCATCCGAAAGCCGACCATACGATCTCGATGGACGCTGCTACAGAAGATAGAGTTGAGCACCTAATTGGAACCGTGATCCACGAGCAGATCCATCAGCTTCTCAGCTACTATTGCTGCGATGGTACAGGGGATGTCGAAGATCAAGGGTCACTTTGCTCTTACCTTTTTGCCCGCGTAATTAACCTGTTCGACACAGTACAATACGGGGGGAAAGAGGTGTATATTGATACTTTTAGCGGGCATGGTCCGGTGTTCCAAGTGCTATCCCGACAGCTTGGCGAAGTGGTGACGAAAGTATTGAATCTCAGGAAACCGCTGGATTTGGGATATATCGTGACTGAATGCAAGTGCAATACGTCACCGCCTTCAGAATGTTTGTCTCACTGCTGCGTCAGCTATCAAGATATGCAAAACTATTGCAAGTTGGAGTTAGACGAGCCAAAAAACTAGTCTGCTCCATCTTCGCAAAGACATCATGCATCCTGTTAATACCGGAACAGCTATGTAATACTTCTTCGGTTGAGTCCTTGAATCTTATCATCTGGTCTGGAAAAGCTCTAATCTGATCCCCCCCCATGGTTCCTTCAGCTCGATAATCGTGTAGTATGTGCGTGGCACCTGAGGAGCCGCCTGTTGTCCGCGTCCCTTCCAATATTTGCACGACGCAGATCCAGGTCGCTCGGATCACATCATTCATCGATTTGCTCTATTCATCAGGCTATCCGAGGAGACGATGGTTGAGCTTTTTGTTAAGATATAATATAAAGAAGACATATTCCAAGTATTGTTGTTGCCAGGTGGCATAACAAATCGCATCCAGCTTACGCTGATAAGGTTCAGTCACGTGAAGATAAGATATCCGTGAAACTATCGGGCTCCTTCTAGGCAGACGCCTACAAACAACCTTTACAACCCGCGTATTCTTCTACTCCCTCGGTCATCATCTACAAGCTCTACATATCTTGCACAGCACAAGCCAATAATAATGAGTCCCGACTCCGAGCAACCAAACCCGCTTATCGCTGGTTATCACTCTAGTGTGGCGTATGCGTATCCCGAAAATCATGCACGTGCTATTATCAAGACCGTTGCCTACCACAGGAAAGATTTCGATCTCGAAGTCATCTGGTTCCCGGCACACACGCCCAGCGATGCTGCCTCCTCGCTCGCGGCTGATCACCAAAAGCCAACTGCATCACTCGGGGAACTCGACAAACTTCCTCTCGAACTCATAATCAACATATGTTGGCAATTGGACATTGAGTCCCTTTTTCGCTTCCGCCAAGTCAACGCCCGAGGGCAGCAGATTGTCAACACACTCCATGAGTATCGTGTTATCATCAAATATGCCCTCAACGTTTTTTTGGCGCTCCTTAGAACGCGAAAGACGCCCAGCGTGACCCTGGAGGAATTCTACAGCCTCCTCTGTACCCAGGAGTGCTCCGTGTGCGGTAAATATGGTAACCTCGTATACTTACCTACATGGGTCCGATGCTGCTCGTCCTGCCTTCATTCCAACAGTCCGGCGACAAACACGACGAGTCTCGGCTCCGTAAAAAGACTTCTTAGTCTTTCGCAAGATGCCCTACAGAACTTCCCCAGATTCAAAACCCTTCCAGGTATCTACGGCACTACTGAATCCTCGTACAAGCATCGGATCATCTGTGTACCCACTCAGCATGTTATAGCAGCCTATGAGAAGGGGTACAACGAAAAACCCATCTTGAGTTGCTTTTCCCCACCACACCAAAAGTACGCCCTAGATTTTAAGGCTTGTTGCGTACTGCCGGTTTACAATCCTCAGAACCGCCAGGTCGAATACGGTGTATCTTGTGCCGGCTGTGAAGTGTTTCTGCAGGACGTGGTCAGCCGTCTTCACCAAAAATGGGCATTTGTCGCCCGGGACATGGTCTACTCACACAGCGAGTATCTGGAGCATTTCGCCTGGTGTGAACAAGCCCAGCTACTGTGGGAAGAGAGTGCACATGGCATGAGAGAACCCGAGGGCTTGCCAATGAGCTGCAAAAGAGGCGGTTTCTTTGAAAGATGCAGTTCCTGTTGATGGACCTTTATGAGGAGTACCGGATTCGATTTTATGATGTTTAGATGCGCTCTCAACAACATCAAACGACTTATTGTTGCGGCAAAGCATGCATAGTCAATGCGGAGCAGACACGGGACGCATCGTCATAGCAGTGTTCTTCTGGTAACATACCCGCGGTCCTCACTCGCGTCGTTTGGTGGTTCTTCCGATAGGTCCATTTGTTCATTCACTCTACACTGGAGAGGATGCCTATATGAAGCGGAGGAGTTGTGAGCACAAGAAGATCGCAGAATGGACCTCTGGACCTCAAAGACAATTGTTCTTTCGACTGGCATGGGTCTCATTTCACGGGACTATTTGCTGCATACGTTATACGATTTCCGGTACCGTAATCAGACACGGGAAGTGTTCAGTCTATAACTTAGGCAGGATGCAGGATCAATCTCGATAGCTGAAATAAGCTTTCGCGGAAGGCGGAAGCGGGAGCACGCTATTTGTTGTGGTGACGGACATCAAATATTCTCCGACTACTTGTTTAGCGTGGAAACATCATTACACGGTTGATATTTCAATTACCCTTGCCTTCGGCAGGAAATGCTGTCTTCTTCTTGACTAAGATCAGTTTCTCGAATCATCCATCTATTGGCAGGGAGAAATTAGCGGTTGTTCATGAAGGTACAGTCAGCTCGTTGTGTTACCTGAAAACTTGCTTGCTTTTTGATGGCGGCCTGCTATGAGAATCCGCACGTGGCGCAATGATCCCAGCATCTCAGCCGTCAATATTACTTAAAATACGATGTGCACGATTTGCTATTTTTTTGCATTTCATTTTTGGGATCCTGTGCCATTTCCCAAACCTTGAACAAATCTCAACATATCTGATCCTTGTTTAGTCACCACAAATCCACAAGCTATGCAGCGGGCTCGGCGTTACTGTATATTTCTGAATACCATGTAGAAAGGCTGTGAAGTTTAGAACATGTGGCTGGGTATTTTGCCGTCCATGAGCTGCATCATCTTAGGCTGCCTCCGGCTAGTGCTTACAGGAACAGCTCCTCCACAAATATCGACTTACGTGGGCGGCATACTCGGTACTCTAAGACAAATTAAGTCATTCTTCACGTCTGTCGTGTGGAAAGTTGCTCTAACCTCGATCAAAGCAATGCAACGTTGCTGTCAGCTTCGGAGGCTGAGTAGCTCGGGGGTTGTCTTACTTGCCTAAACGTGAGCACGTACCCTGGAGAGAACAGTTTATAAAGGGAACAGAATCGCTTGCTGATGACCGTTACCAGCAATCTCATTATTCGATTAGTAATTCTTTGAGTTCAGAGTGTAATACTATCTCATTACGAAAACTCGCCAAAATGCGTTTCGCTATTGCCTTCTCCACCCTCATTGCGGCGGCCGTTGCTGCTCCTGCTCCCGCTTCCGTATCAGCTGCTGCTTTGCCTCCAGCTCCTGCTGTTGGCTCGGCTTGTACCTGTGGTACACGTAAGTTGCTTCCATGATGAGGCTTGACTTTACGAAGGGGCATCGAATTTTCTGCAGTCAAAGAAGCGCAGCGCATCTGATATCTTTGCTAACTTCTCGCAGCACCAGAAATAGTCTACAGTAGATGCTTCTCCAGGCCGGATGGCTCTACCATTATCTATCTCTGCCAATCTTCATGCACCTGGCAGTCAACCGGCACTGGGTGTCGATAGCCTTGATCAGATGAGTGACAGACAAATAAATGGGCAGCACGTGGATAGAGTGGCATATGATCCGTGCACGGTAGTGCAATTGGATTGGCGAGCAATTGATTTTAGAAAATGTGCTGGACAGGTCGGGCGATAACCACAATGTATTCGAGGAAGTCATTGTACATAGTGTTCCGTGCAGTAATCAACAGCTTTTGGTGCTTGTGCTTTTTTCCCGTTCATACACAGTTCGATCCACCAGGTACAAAAGTTCCGTCCGAGTTCTCGCATCCGCAGACGCCGTCATCTGGGCTCTTGATGCATCCCGCACCGTCACCCTTGCTCTCTCCAGCATTGCTCCAGAAAAACGTCCAAGCATCCGCACTAGTGGTCATGGCGGTTCCAGGCGCGCAGTTATACGCTTTGCAAGTACCGTATGGTGCGCCGTTGACCTTGTCATATTTGTGGTCGATCGTGAACACGGCAAACGTCTGCTTTGATGTACGGGTGTTGTGGGAGCATTCGGCCGCTTGAATGGCATTCGATGTCTTCACAGCTATATGGGCATTAATTCACCTTGTTTTGATGAGAGCAGCGTGGGACCTACGTGAGCAGCTAGGTTTGCTGGGATATTTCCCCTTGGTATTCGTGTCCGCTGGGTCGAGGGTTGCGGTAACGCCGGCGGCCAGAGCCAACACCGAAACAAGAGCGAAGCTGCGCATTTTGGTAACGTGACGGCGGTTAAAGTAGTGAGTGAATGTCGTATAGATAATTTAGGTTAAGTGATAGACAAGCCGAAGGAGCGGATGGTAAGCTGAGAGCAGGCATTGCCAGCGATGGGCGCATTCATATACCAAGCTTCTTAATGATCGTCCCACTTTGCATCTCGCGTGGCAGTTGGAATAACTCTTCCGACACCCATCATCCTAGCGTTTGGGTGCTCCATTTGATGAGATGTGGAGTTAGCGTGCTAGGAAATGACGCGTTTCAGTCTTTCCGACCGTTTCACCGTTTCACTCCACACCACACGGACACTTCGTCGGTCGAGAACGCATCCTCAAATTTGCGACACGCGTGCGCAGAATTCGCAGCAACTTCATATACATTGCTTTCATAGTGGCTCTGGTACCAGGGCACGTCGTTATGGATCCCGGCGGCATGGAAAACGACCTTGAGAATCAGTCAATGTCATCGCGAACGACCCTGAAAAGCTGCGTCAACGGGAAGAGTATGCCAACGATATCAGCTTAGTCGAGAGCGGAGCCATCGCAAGTTGACGACCTGTGGAGATTGCGGAGCGGCCAAATGTGACGATATGGTACGGAAAAAACACAGCCTTTGGGCTACACTGGTAACGATCGCAGAGGTGATGATTTTAGCATTGTTGAACGGCATTCTGCCGTCGTTGAGAAATCCGAGGTTAGGATGGTGGTGACAGTCTTGCCGACATGGTCGCACTTGGCGTTCAACCCCGCAAGTGAGTGAAAGTGAGTCGCTTTCGATTTGCGAAGCCGCTCATAAGAATGTGTCACCCACAAGATGCGTGCAATTGCACGTTCAACCCAGTTTCTACGAGAGGCATCGTTTCCTGTTTCCTGTCACACAGATTCACGGGAGTAACGACGCATTCCAAGCCCCTGCGATGACGGCTGCACTAGCCCCAACGGATCGGCCCGAGTCCAACCCACAACCGAACGACCGCAAATCATCTGCAATTGCCTCTGAAGGAGTGGCCGGAATTTTGGAAGATCGACCTGAGACGTGCATGCCGATTCCGCGATACACCAACGTGCAGTGGCTTTTGATCTGTGTTGCCGTCTATTCTTCCGCGCTTCTATACGGCCTTGACACTACCATTGTAGCCGTACTCCAAGGACCCATCATCTCTCGTTTTGATGATATCGACAAGCTGGGCTGGTTGGGTATTGGCTTTCCACTTGGCTCCATTGCGATGATCGCTGCCTGGAGCAAAGCATATGGCGTTTTCGACACGAAATGGATGTACATTGGTAGCCTCGTACATTTTGCAGCCGGAAGTTCATTTTGCGGAGCTGCGCCAAACATGAACTCCTTAATAGTAGGAAGGGTGTGCAGGTGGCGCAGGAATGTACCTTGGACAGCTCAACATCTGGACACACAATACCAGCCTGGAGAAAAGATCATGGTACATAAGCGGTGGGGGTGTCACCTGGAGCCTGGGACGCATCATAGGACCGCTGATCGGAGGCGCCTTTGCCGATAGCTCTGCGACCTGGCGATGGGCCTTCTACCTGAATCTCGTCCTGTTCGGTGTTTTTACGCCAGTATATTTCTTGGTGTTGAATTCACACGTCCCGCAACCTGGAATCCTTTTAATCACTCGACTGAAGGAATTTGACTGGTTGGGAATCACACTCAATACGGAAATGTACACCGCGTTTGTCATCAGTTTTGCCATTGGTGGCACGCTTTGGCCGTGGAGCGATGGGCGGACAATCGGAATCATCGTTGCCTTTGCGGTAACACCCGTGGCATTCATTATCCAACAGAAATTCACTATCTTGACCACTGAAGAGCACCGGATCTTCCCAGTGCGCTTCCTAGCCAAGAGAAGCTTCATCTTGCTCTATATTGCGCAATCCAGCCTTCCAACGGCACTCGCAGTCCCGCTATACTATATTCCACTCTGATTTCAATTCGCACGCGGAGAATCTGCTGTGGGCTCCGCCGTACGCCTTCTCCCGTTCATCGTGGTGAACTGCGTGATCGTTTTCTTAAGCGGCTTCCTACTTCCCAAATACGGTCTCTACATGACCTGGTACATGGGCTCTGGCGTCCTTAACGTGATCGGCGGCGCTCTGTTTTTCGGTCTACTCACACCCCAGACTTCCGTTGGGGCCATCTACGGATTCAGCATACTTCTCGCGCTCGGGACCGGCCTCGCACAACAGATCGCCTATTCAATCGCCTCCGCGAGAGCACCAGAGCAGTTATCTGATGCTATGGGCTTCATCAATTCAGCACAGGTCGGCTCGGTCGTACTTGCGCTGACTTTCACGTCGCTAATCTTCCAGAATGTCGGCCACCACAACGTGAAACAGGCTTTGGTCCTACAACACGTGGACAACGCAGATATAAGGGCCGCACTAGGCGGGGCCCAAGGTCGTCTTTTTGACCAGGGATTTGCGAGCGAGCAGGTACAACTAGAGTTCGAGGCTGGTATCGTTGACGCTCTCCGCTGGAGCTTCGTCACGGTATTGATCGCTGGCGTTCTTGAAACAATAGCTGCCCTTTGCATGAAACGCGAGCGACTCTTCGTTCAAGACGAGGCTAAAAAAGAGCAATCGGCAAAAGAAAAAAGCGTTGAGGTGAAAGAGTGAATTGCTCTTCTGATAGTTTGGGTTGCGGACAGGTCCACGAGCAAACTATGCCCGTTTAATATGGCTTGCCACACTCTCCGAAACCCGCTTTCTGGCAAACCACCTCAAATCCTCAACTGCGACGCTATGAACTCAACGACCAACGACCCAGTAACCTTGTACTACTACAATGCGCTTCATCCGCACCGGGACCAGATTCCAGACGCCACGGTTGTCGCAATATCTGGTAAGTTCGATTCCCCAATCACGAAGGTGAGGTGCTGACTCTTGAGCAGAAGCACTAGCGGCAAAAGCCAAACGCATCCAGCACATCAATGGACTACCTACATCGTCAGACTCTCTACGTATGAGTTTCGGAGAAGTCAACAAGAAGGGCATTAGGAACATCACTGCCTACGTCATCCGTGGAGCCAGACAGACAAGGGTCGAATGGGTGAACGTCCGCCAAGGCGACAATATCGTTGCGGCTTTCGGGAGAAAAGTTAACGACCTCTGAGCTAATCAAATGGCACCGATGAGGTATCCACTTTGTCTGGAACAAGGGTGGAGTGCCGTCGATTTGCGGTAACATTAGGATGAGGAGCAGCTCGGACACTGCCATCCAATTTATTCATATCTTGAGGGTGGTAATCGGATTGTTGACGTGGGAGTTATACAGCGCTTGTATAAGATATTTCCTCACCAGGACAAGGGTGTTGACGTGGCTACAAGTAAGGAAAAACCATGAAAAGTGAGTGCCGACGCCCAATCGTAGCTTAGATATTGCTTGCCGACATGGCGAGGTCGGAAGTCGTTGCTCAAGGACAGAAGCTGAGGAGTCGATATTTGAGGTATTGGGCTGGGCGACTAGTGTCTGACTTGGTCCGAGTCGCGTGCACTACAGGTGAGGTAAACTCACAATTAGGTGAAGGAAAACAAGCTCAGATGAGAGGTGAAAGAGGTAGGATAGGTGGATGCGCAAGCGAGACGACCTAGGAATTGTCGCAGCGATATTCAAAATCCACTGTAGACTAAGAATATTGAAACTATGCTCCACATGAGCTTTGAACCTTCTCCAGTAGGAGCAGTCGTGGCCAGAATCCCAATGTCTCTAGAAATGAGTCTGAGAATTACCCGTCATGCCGCGCTGGAACCAAGAGCATGCTCTTGCTGTTCCTGATTGAACTTCACCCTAGAGTATAGAACTGGCCCTTGCTCTCAGTAGTTCACTCCTTGCGCTCAATCAATCGATGAAACGCCCGCTCAAGCTTCTGTGCGCATATGCACCGATGCCGAATGACACCACTGACGTCCGGAAGAGTGGGTTGTAAGCGACCATTCCAGTGTGCTTGACTATATGGATAGAATCTGAAGGAGATAGTCCGTGCCGCCAAACCAATCGCAACGTGGCGCATGAAATCCTCGTAGCAGTCCGTGTGTATGCAATCGTTTGATATGTTCTCTTGGAGAAAGACGAACCTAAAATTCAAATGATCCAGTCGGTTGAATCGTAGCTGCCACGCACTCCAGCCCGTTGGATTTCCCCATTGTTCAATACTCCGTCCATGGGTTTTGCAATTGACCGGCTGGTGAAGACGGAGTTTGAAAAGCGTTGGATTTTGACTGCCGATCAAGCCAACACAGCGAGCGTTGTTGGTATGAGAGCATCGTACCCCAGTTGGGATCTTGAAACGCTCTACCACAACAAGTAGTTTTCTAATCAGACCGGCTTTTGATAAGTTAGGACCCGATATCGAGGTCCCGCGACATTCAATAATGAAGAAGCTGCTGCCGTAGTAGACTTCTTGAGCCAGAGCCGCAACTTCGCGATTGCCCGTTGCAATAAGAGGACCGAGAGTTTTCTTCATCGCTTCGCGGTGCTTATAGCCATCGATTCCATATGGTGCTGGATCAGGTAGCACGTCTTTCATAATCCACAGTCAGTGTCCATGTATGAGTCTTCCCTCACATCCTCACCTAGGCCTAGATGCTTGACTGGCGTCACTTCACGCTCTTCTTCACCAACATCCACAACCAGCAAGTACCAAAGGATCTCCAGTTTCAGTTCCGTAGACAGCTGTGGCCAGCTTGTGCCGTTTAAAGTTTCGCGTGTAGTCATAGCGTACAGATCGGTGAAGCAGAAACCCTCACTTCGCGACGTCGATGTGGGTCTGGAAATTTAATCAGCTTGGGGGCCTTAGCCTGGGGTGCTGGGGTGTTGAAGCCCAACAGTAAAAAATACTAGTTCGTGTTACCGTCGCCTGTGTGACGTGGATCCACTTCAATGAGGCAGGCTATCGAGCGTGACAGAAGTCGAAGGACAACTCAGCGTTCAGAAGCACGAAGGCGTGCCATACAGGCAGTCGCGCCACACCACCTTACTAGACGTGCGGGTCAAGGCAACCGCCCCCGCAGTAAAAACGAGAATGAAGGCTACGCCATAAAAAAAGGAAGCAACAAAGAGTATAGAGTGCCGAAATAGTGTGGCACGGATTTTAGGAGGAATGTTGTATCGGACACACAAGCAAATGTCATCAAGAACTACCCTGCTCCATAATTTCGCTTCCTTGCAGTTTCACTGTAGATTTCATACCAGTGCTAGCGTGAACCAGCACAGCAGGCAATTCTGTTCACCGACATCGGAGATGCATTGCGGAGAGCAAACGCTGTGACAAGATCAGTACACCCGCTAACAGAGGCTAAGTTTATAATTGCACGAACGTAGCGCATACTTGGTATTGGCAGCTTTTTCAATCACTCTCGAGGCTTCGGCATCGGGTAGCCGCCTATGTCATTGAAGAATTCGCCGCCTTTTACCATGACATCCGTGATATCTTCGCCTAACCACTCTTTCGTCAATGCTGTCCTTACTGTTTCGATCTCCTTGATGAAAGCTCCAGCAACCTGTAATCCGTAAGTACTATACTCAATGTGGAGAGCAGCCTATATCTTACCATAATGTGATGACCCTTATGTGCCGGGTCTGTACTTGTTGATACTACAGCATCTGCAACATCCTCAACAGTATTCGCCGGTAGACCTCGTTTCTTCCATTCATCCGAATAACGACCGGTAATGTATGTAGGTGTGAAGAAAGGCGCAAGCACATTAACACGTATGTCCAGTTCTTTCGCCTTCCGTTGGGACGCGCGCGCAGCTCCTACGACTCCGTGCTTGGTAGCAATGTAAGAGACGACTCCAGTTCCACCAAAATATCCAGATGTTGAGGCAGTCAGTATTATTGAGCCACGTGCGCCATCAGAGTCCAGTGGGTTCGACTGCATTGAATGCATCGCTAGCCGCAAAGCTTCGTCTTGTCAATGTGGCCGACACGAATGTCCAAGATATTCAGGACCTTACTGTTCAGCGTTCCTTTAAGATTTACATCTAGTACCCTCTGAGAATCTCTGCTCTCTAGCAATTCTCCTCCCTCGTCCTCCTCGAAATCAAAGAAGTTTCTGCTCTCCATCATCCCTGAATTAGCGATGGCAATGTCCACTTGTCCATACTTCTTTTTGGCTCCTCGGAATAGCGCGCGCATGCTGTCCCAGTCCGAAATGTTGGAGGGACAGTAAAATGCGCGGCTGGGATCGGACAGGGAAGAGATGAGTTGTTGAGCGGCATCCTTGGAGGAGGGTAGGTCTGCTATGACAACATTGCAGCCTTTTTCGTAGAAGGCGCGGATAGTCTGTGCTCCAATACCACCAGCACCTCCTGTTACTATAACTGTCTTTGGCTTACGGTTGGGAAGGTGAAAGAGAGATGCCATGTTGCTGCTTCAATGCAGTCGAAGGTGTGTCTTTGCGGGAATTCGTGTCTTACTGGTCAATACTTTCAATGACCATTGGAAATGAAATACAAGATAACGACTAAATGTCAGCCGCACCAATTTCAAACAAACAAGACTAACAAGCAAGTTGTCATTGTAGACGCGTCGGGGAGGAATGCATCTGCCCGATTCACTGGTGTGGGGATTTACCCCGCTTTATCAATTCGGCCCTTCCACGGAAGTCTTCCGAGAAGATCAGCATACCTCTTTTCCTAACCTGGATACCGCTTGCCGAGATACTCCAATGATGCTTGCAATGGTGCAACAACAACAACTTCAACATGACAGCGCTACATACCACACGACCATTCTCATCAACATGGCTGCAGCTGAACTCCCACGAGATCCGACCGAAGAAGAAGCGCTCGCACTCTTCAAGGCAGTTGAAAAGAAATTTCCGTCGAAGACCGTTGGCGACGACAAGTGGTTTGTTCTTACGGTATGTGAATACTTGTAAGACCAGCCTGTAAAGAAGCTAATTTGGTCAGTTTGCCGCCATGGTGGGAGGCGGTGGACATGAATTCGCTCCGCTCTTGTACAAGGAACTCATCAAGCGGCCGCAATATCGAACATCTGAGCAACGGCAAGCGTTGATGCGCCGGATCCGCGAACCTCTACTAAAGCTGGTGTCTGTTGCCGGAGTTTGTAAGCCACTTGACCCAATCTTAAACATCGATGCCAACACAGCGCCCGAGGAGAAGGATTATTCATTTTCAAGGTATGCAAAAAACTAAACGACAGGAATTGTAGTCATGGGTTGACTTGCCAATAGAGAAGGGTGGCAGTGCGACGAGGAGAATCGGAATCGTGGCTTTGCGTGGCAGGATAGACTTTACAAGCACAACCAAGGTGCGATCGATAACGCACTCTCATCGCAGAAGGACTTCGGTACAATTGCAGTTTTTCACTGCGTAATCACGAGCTGACTTGGTCCCAGATTAGACAAGCAAAAGCATTAGCTACGGACTTTACCTGTCCGACCATAGCCTTATCAACGACGTAGAAACCGAGCTTACAGTGCTGGGCGGTATTACGATTCAGAATCTTTCTCGTGAGACAGGTTGACATCTGAGAGGCACACGAAGGATTGGAGTAAGCAAAGAAGACGTTGAGACCATACAGCAATGTGTGAGTGTATTCAGGGGACTGGACAAGCTCACAGCAAGCTAACCATACATAGATCGAGTTGATAACCAAGTTCTGTGGCTTGAGATTACACAGAGTGCCTAGAGTAGCAGACATAGAGCATGAGGTCTGACGGACGGAATAGATACATACATCTCAGAGTTGCCTTAGATTGCACATGCAGAAGACAATACGGAGTAATGTCGCCATATGTCAACACAAGGCTCTTTGCGCAATATACATTTAACTTCTTAAAAACCCCTGGAATAAACGAGGTACATCACCTGAGAGGGGCACGGGATTTTTTCAATAATGTATATTGGAAACTCTAGAAGCTCACTAAATACATGCAAAATAAATAGGATGATGATGTGTCGGTCAATTGTACGTTTACACGGACCGTGAATTTGAACAAGAGGCAAGTCAGGCAGAGGGAACGAGGGCGTCGCATACCGGTTCTGCTGCAGCCTAGATACCAAGCTCGCGACGAAGCTCGCCCTCCTCGCGAGTGAGGGAGACGACGTTGCCCTTGGCCTCGTTCAGCTTCTTGGTAAGGGCGCGGACGCGAGACTTGTATTCGATCTCGGCCTTCTTCTCCTGCTCGTACTGCTCACGCTCCTCCTGCTGCGCTTGAGCTCGGGCAGCCTTGCGCTCGGCGTGGTGACGTGCGTTGGCGTGCTGGGCGTCGATGGTAGCCATCGCTTGCCGCAGATTCTCATGCTGCTCGAGATACACAGCGAACTCGATCTCATCCTCAAGGGTACCGATGTTCCTCAGAAAACGACGACGAGCGAGATCGTTTGCAAGGTGTTGGAAGAGCGGATCAGTGGTGGAGAGGGACTTCACTATGGTGGTGAGGTTCTCGTACGTAATCAGCTCACGGGATATGGTGGCCCGAAGGAAGCGAGCGATGTGCTGGACGTGGGCCGACATGCCCAGGGCAACACCAGCCTTGTATAGCTGGATGTTTTCTTGGAACGAGTGACCGCCTGGGATGCGAAGGACCTTGCTACCACCGATAGCCTGTGCGGTGATGGTAGACTTGAACACATGCTTCAGGGCTTCCTCCGTAGCGCATCCAGCGGGAAGATCAAAGTGCTTGCTCTGCGGCGTGCTGCGGAAGTGTTCATTGGCCTTCGTCGAAGTAGCCATGAACGCACGGATAGGAGCATCGCGCCAGACCACCTTGCCGTTCATCACAACGGACGCCTTGGGCCCTCGAAGGAGTCCGAGGCGCTCATCGACAGTAAGTTTGTTGAGGTCGACAACTGCAGACAGAATTCCGTCCACTGGCGCCTTATTATCGACAAGGGACGCGAGGCCGGCCTCGTGCGCCTTGTTGGTCTTGGTGACTGTCCGAGAAACGACGTTCTGGAAAGAGCTCATCTTGTGTTGGTTATAGATGAATATGTTCCGAGTTCTGTTGGGAAAGATTGAAGAATTCGAGAGATGATCGATTTAGAGAGAATCGAAGTTGAGTGATGGAGTGTTGTTTTGGAGTGTGGTTTGGAGTGTGGTTTGGTTTGGAAGTCCTGGTACGAGGCAGCAGTCTTATATAGTCGCAGAATAGGCTTCTCGTGAAAGACTGTAGCCTACACGGATAAAGACAATATGAATAAACTATGTCGCGACAATGTTTGAAGGTGAAAGATATAGGGGTAGGCTTTGATCGGAATTTGAGCTCTATTCCTGACTATTGTGTGGCCTCGAAAAACCTGAATAAGTGATGCTAACAGAATTGGATCGCTTTTTCCTCGCTGTTATTGAGACGGTTCTGATGTGAACCTATTGTATCTACCTTTCAACATTTCGAATAATTATTTGGAAACATAGCTGGACCCCATAAGAACTAGGGTACAAAAGTATAGTTGGGAAAGGGACAGTGCAAAGTCTATTGTGAGGTATCCGCGTGCTCTTATAAGCTATCGCCTAGTGGTTAAAGACAAATCACTAAATCTTCGTTTTCAGTTCTACGTTATCGATTGTCTACTGATTGATATAGTAACATAACACAGAACAAACACATACGCAAGAGTGAAAACAAAAACAAACAATTTCTCTCACGCCCATCGAATCTACAAGCTAGTTTAGAAGCTAGTTCAGATAAACCACTGCACACTACTATAGACATATGGTATGTTCTTGTGATAAAATATATTTGAACAAGTTACAAAAGATATTTGGTCACTTCTGATGGATGCACATGGAAGGTTTAGAAACCGGATGTCAATTTATGTATTTAAAAGGGAACACCGCAAGGTCTCACCTCGGTGAAACAATCGGTCGTAGGATGAGCTGATATACCGACGGTAGCGAGGGTAGATCAATAAGGGCCTAAACGCCCATGCCGTACCCGCCAGCACGACCACCACGAGCGGCCTTGAGGCCAGCCTCGAACTCCTCGCGACGACGCTGCTCCTCCTTCTCATCGGCACGACGCTCATCGGCACGACGCTCCCGGAGGTGAGCTTTTACAGCCTCCTTCGCAGCCTTGCGGTCAGCGATGTACTTCGCATCGATCTCGTCTAGGGCGCGAGCTAGGGTCGGCTGCTTCTTCAAGTATGCCTCGAAGTCCTTCATGTCCGGAATCTGCTTCTTGTGGCGACGGTGGGCGAGGTCCTTGACAAGGTGCTTGTACACCTTGGTGTCCGGGTGGAAAGCCGCTTGCATAGCATCCAGCTCCTCATACGTGGGAATGGTGGAGTGGTCTTCAATATAGCTGTGGAAGTATGCCGCGATATGGGATACATGCAGGCGCATGCCCAAGGCAGTCGCAGCGTGGTAGATCTTGCACGCTTCGACAGTATTCGCGCCCATTGGGATCGGACGGATGTTGTCACCGCCGAGAGAAGAGAGCCAACCGATGACAATCTTCAGAGCTTGCGTATCAGCACGCGAAGCCGACGGGGGCAGCTCGAGCACTGAAATGGTACCACGCGCCTGGATTCGACCGTTCGCCCACATTGACGTTGCCATGAAAGCACGCTTGTGGACTTCAGCGAAGAAGGAACCGCCACGAGTGAGAGTAACCTTCGGACCTGCCAGAAGTCCACGACGCTCCTCGCGCGACAAAGTACGGATGTCCACGGTGCCGGTCATAACTTCAGGTACCGGGTGGGTCGCAGAGACGAGGGGGTTGTATTCGGTTGCCAAGGGGTTCGTGGATGCGACCTGCTGAGTATCGACCTTGCGGAAGAAAGCCATTTCGTAGATCTGCTTTTTGCTGGATCGAGAATTCAGATTTGGTAAGGAGAGGGATTTGTTTCGGTTGTGAATCGAGTGCTGTTAAACAGTCGAGAGTGGTTTGAAGTTCTGGGAAAGCAAGAATGAGGGGTTTATATAGGAACTTCGCAGCTCGAACTTTGTGAAAACACAAGCTATGGCCATCCAAGACGCTTCGGCAGTGAAAGAGCAAATCACATGTGAGAAAAAAGGCCCATTGTACTTATCAACCTCTGGTTGACGAGCAATGCGGTATGAAAAGACGTTGTGAATGCACTAAGTCGGAGAAGCATATTGCAACAGTGGCGTCTAACAGGCGAGATCTTTTCAACATTATGACGGAGCGCCTCGAAATCTGTATACCTGCTCCGTTGCCAAGGTACCTAGGGTAATCTGAATATTGGTTAGATGTAGCCGCTATGCAGTCTAGAAGGGGGTCTGGTCAATAGACATGTAAACGATTTAGCTAATACATCCAAATAGAATGCCAGTGCATTGGCTAGTCGAAAAAGGGTTTCGGCGACTGCGTTATTATACCCGGAAATGAGATTTGCGTAGCAACCATCTCAAAGTTTGTCAGGCCAGTTGTCAGGCCAGTTGTCTTGTATGACAAACAGATTCTAAGCCAAGCATCACATCATATGTGTTTATAAAAATCGGAATTGGGTGT
Organism: Karstenula rhodostoma CBS 690.94; assembly: GCA_010093485.1. Taxonomy (NCBI): domain Eukaryota; kingdom Fungi; phylum Ascomycota; class Dothideomycetes; order Pleosporales; family Didymosphaeriaceae; genus Karstenula; species Karstenula rhodostoma. The sequence goes on from MU001494.1 coordinate 2,640,019, forward strand.
TGACAGCATGAATCCAACTAAGAAATTATGCTGGACGAGATCGAAACCCGTAACTTAACTTCTTTCTCGGTATTCCATGGGGCAGGTCTATAAACGTCTCAAAGAGTTCAAAGACATGCAACTATGAAAGTTCGGCAGCAGTCTTAACCATACTCGAGACGACGTCATACAGAGTCCCACTCCGGTCTTCAGAAAAGAGGGGGAATGGGTTCGAAGCTGCGAACCCACATCATCACCGCCTCCATCGGCGTAATCTCCTCCGCTTGTCCCGTCGTAGAGTCGCACTTCTGAGGCACATACCCCTGATAACGCTGGCGCTTCTCCGCAGCCCTGTTCTTCAAGTACTCGTCAGTGCGGTCCATATAATAGGCAACGTCAGGATGTTTGATGAGAAGCCTTGAGAATTTCTCCGGGTCTTCGATCTGGCCGGTGTGGCGGAGGCGAGCGAGGCGGTTGATCAAGGCGGTCCAGACAGGATCCTTCCACGGTGTACGCATGGCCTCGACACACCCAATCTCTCGCGGCGTGGGCACCGTTGTTCTCATGTAGTTGGTGTAGTAGTTCAGCATGCTCTTCGTATAGGGCTCCATTCCTAGATATCGCGCAGCTCGTAGGACCGCCATGTCGCGAGTGAAACTACCCTGAAGTGGGACTTCATGGGCTTCGAAGATGTCGCTTGTCTCCTGTAGCCAGTGCACTAACAGGGCGCGGACGGCTTTCTGGGTTAACAATCCGGCTTCGAAATCGAATCGCGAGCTCTGCCGATTATCGGTGAAGAAATGGTTGAGCGTCTTGGATACCGCCATTGCTGCACGCTTTGGGATGTTGGAGATGGCCACGGTGCCAATGTAGATGGTGATTTTCGGTCCCTTCATCATGGCTATTCTCTCCTGGCGGATCATCAACATCCAATTGTCTAGCTTTTGGTGAACGACCACATCGGACTTCGGCTTTGGCTTGATACTAGTTGACGTAGCCTAGACTGTCAGTTCATTAGCTATGACACAGTCCCGGATAGACTCACAGTCGGTTTGACTGTGGCAGCCAAGGCCACCGCAGTAGTATCCGCCGACGACTTGACTGATGCCGCCGGTGCCGATTCGAAGACGCTGGCTCCACCGTGGGAGATGTAGGGCTCGTTTCGCGAAGCCATTCCAGGCTACGATCCGTGGTCTGCGGGATAGAATGTCAGGTGAATGTTCCTTGGCCAAGTACGGCGAACAACGAGAAGGAAGAGAAAGCAACTCCACACGCGCGAAGACGAAATGCAACGTAAGGTGCAGACACGAGTGGAGAGATCGTTGTAGCAAGAAGGTCAAGCCGTTATCCCGCGTCGAGCGTTTGCAACACTTAGCGCGTTTCTACGGTGACGGCGACGGCGAGGGAGATAAGATTCGCTGACGTTCCTGCCAAAACAAGAAGCACTTGTGAATTCCAGGATATTCGAAATTAGTGAATGCTTCGTATTCCGCCAGGCGGTCTATTCTAATGCGAATTCTTGACAGGTGGTGAATGTACACGAAGGATGTCTCTGCTTGCCTTGTTCAATCTGTCAACGCACGACCACTTTTCCGCCATTTGAGTAGCGCGGCAATTGTAAACCACGAATGATGCTGAGGCTCCTCACAAGAAAATACATTTGCACAGAGATCGTGCTCTCCACCCACTTCCCTAGTCTTCACTCTATCCTCCGCTTCACCCTTCGCTCCATCTTCCACTCCACATTCTCCTCCATTCTTCCCCCCATCTTCCTACATCGCAGCAGTGGATAAGCCGGAGCACAAAGGAGAAAACGGTACATCCTACCAAAATCCGATAACCAGACCTGACACGATCCAAAGCGCCCTACCCCTCCCTAAACTCCTCCAACCTCCTCTTCTGCACACCTTGCTCAAAATTTCCCTCCGCCAACCACCCCTCAAACCCCCTCTTCACGCCCTCCCACTCCCCATCCAGCATCGCAAACCACGCCGTATCCCTATTCCTCCCCCTTGCAATCATATGCTGCCTAAACGTCCCCTCGTACACGAACCCCAGCCTCTTCGCCGCGCGGATACTCGGCTTGTTCAGATCATTGCACTTCCACTCGTAGCGTCTGAAGCGCAACGTGTCGAAGACGTACGAGGCGAAGAGATACTGGACTTCTGTGGCTGCGGGCGTGCGCTGGAGCGTGGGTGTGTACAGGATGCTGCCGATTTCGATGGTGCGGTTGGGGAGTTCCATGCGCATGAGGGAGGCTAGGCCGACGGGTTGGGAGGTTGTGTTGAGGAGGATGGTGTAGGTCCAGGGGTTTGTGGTTTCTGCTTTTTTGGCTAGGGAGGCGCGGAAGGCGGAGAGGGATTCGGGCGGGTCGTCGAAGAGGTAGTCGAAGAGGGAGGCGTTTGATGGACCGGAGACTTGTGCGTAGAGGGCTTCGGCGTGGATGGGGTGCACGGGGACGATGGTGACGTGGTGGCCTGTGAGTTTGATGTCGTAGGTTGGGGGGTTAGCGGGTGTGTCGGGGACTAAGGGTCCGAACTTTTCATCGTTCGATGTAGGGGTAGACATTTTGAGTTGATTGATGAATTCAAGAAGTTGTTCGACGCAGGTACATATACTGCACACTGGCGATGACTGGTACTCGTGAAGGTGTTCGCCGGTGCGGAGATATCCGGCAATAGCCCACCAATCGCGTGTATGGCGTTATAACTTTGGTAACATCAGAATCCTCGACCATTGAGCATGATCACTACGCTCCGCTCCACGGCTGTGATCGCGGATGAAAAACATTGAAACATGTGAAAGTCAGCACCGTGCTCATATAGCCGTAGTCAGCGAATCTGCACGATAATCATATTCGCACCTTCTTCGCTTCTATCTCTTAAGCTCTTTCGCGTCTAACTCTTCCCCTGCTCGCCATGGTCCAGCTCACACTATCTCGCGTCCTGCAAAGAAAGGTAGATCACCACCGGAGCCCCTCTCCCAGCAGCACTCCATACCAACACATTCCCAGAAAGCCAACCAGGTTGACCAATGAGCTCACGCCGTGCAGAATACCAAACTGCTTGTTCAAGGCCTCCATCTCCTTACTGTGCGGCCCCTTATCATAGCTCTTCTTCCCATCCTTCGTCTCCTGGTGTTTTCTCACGCGCATAATCTCCGTCGTTTTGGGCCCCACATACAGCAAATTGACCAACCCAGTAACGAACATGGTGCTTGTAAGCCAGAAGGCCAGACCATCGCCGCTGGCCTTGTATGTCCATAGAGATGAGGGTCCGGATGGGTAGGTCAGGACCATGAGCGCGGGGGTGACGGTTTGGAGCGTGAAGTAGGCGGGGAAGGTAGATTTCTGGAGGGTGGAGAACATGGGGCGGGGGAGGGCGCGGAAGGCAACTATGCCGCCGATGAAGGATTGGAAGAGCGTGCTGCCAAGGAGAGTGCCATAGCTGGGGCTGTGTTAGCAGGAGACAGACAAACAGAGACGTATGTGCGCAACAGGAAGATACTGTCCCGACATACCTTAGCAGATGGTACGCCGCCGGGTTCTTAAAGGAAGCAAGAGAACTCATTGTGTCGGGTCGTAAAGCTTCGAACAGGCGAGACTGCGAATGACGAGATAAGGGGAGCCTGGAGACGAGGCAAGATGCGTGCTGCGATTCAGGAGCTACAACTGCAAAGGCTAATGCGGAAATTCAAACAGGCTACAATGCTACTGTAGACCACGATGTTGATCCGAAGTGAATGAACATTACTCTGCGACCGAGGCTGAATCACCCGATACATGACGCGCTGACACGCGACAACCACGCTAGCCCTAACCCCGGCCCCATGTCTTATCCCCGCCACTCTCAGTGCCCCACCACCACAAACAGCCAAATTCTATCGCCGAGCCTCACCCGACTTGCAGCTGTGGAGGAAAACAGAGCCTAGTTTAATAAGCAAATTGACTAGAGTTACTTATTTAAGAGAGATCGCCTATATAAGTAATATCTACACACGATCTCTACATAGACTAGGCCCTAAGCAGACCCTGCATTATCAGATCCTACCATCTGAACCCATCATCCCAAGTGTCTTGAGATCCCACTTCACTTCACCAACTACAATCCCTCTCTACAGTCCTTCCTACCCATACCCCGTCTCTCGAACACCAATGCTCCTCCCCTCCCTCGTCACCCTCCGCCACCCCCCCTCGCACGAGCTCACCCCCGAAGACATCTTCGAGAGCAGCCTGGGCAGCGTCTTCGTAAACGACCTGTACGTCCACGGCCATCCACATCGCCCAGCGGCGTTTACAACTAACGCCCACAAAGAAAAAACCAACACGGCGACGACCCCACAACCACCATCGTCTACCGCCCGTCGAACCCAGCCTATGCCGAAATCGCACTCCAGCCCGCCGACGTAACCGGCGAGGAGCAGCGCCGCAAGTTCGCGCACTACCTCTGGAATGCGGGGATTTTGATGGCGGAGCTGGTTGGGGGGCGGCCTGCGGATGGGGGGGAAGGGCATGCGGTGAATGAAGTGTGGAGTGAGCACAGCAGGTGGTTCGATGGGGAGTGGTGGACGGGGGAGGAGGAGGAGGAGAACTGGAGGGTGAGGGGGGAGACGGTGCTGGAGTTGGGCGCAGGTGCGTGAAGTGAACAGTGGGATGCACAAGAGATAGGCAGCTGATGGATATGTAGGAGTGGGACTGGGTGGGATCATGAGCGCTGTTACTGGGGCTGCGGAGGTGTGAATTTCTTCGCTGAACTCTCTCTGGGGGAGGAGAGAGTGGTTGACTGACTGACGTCCTGCCCAGGTCGCTATAACAGACTACCCCGCGCCCCCGATCCTCGAGACTCTTAGGAAGAACGCAGAGACGAACATCCCCGCTGAGCTGAGGGCAAACACCGCCGTCTACGGCCACCAGTGGAACGTCCTCGATGACGATTTCGCCGCCTCCCACGCGCACCACTACACGCGCATCCTCGCCGCAGACTGCCTGTGGATGACGCACGAGCACGAGAACCTCGCAAAGTCCATGCTGCATTTCCTGTCCGACTCGCCAGACGCCCGGGTATACGTGATCGCGGGGTTTCATACGGGCCGCGCGAAGGTGGCGCTGTTCTTCGAAGAGAGGGTGCCGGGCGTCGGGTTGGAGATCGAGGAGCTATACGAGATGAATGCGGAGGGGAAGCGGCGCACGTGGGCGGCGGAGCGCGACGGTGGGAGGGAGGACGTCGGTGAGAGGAAGAAGTGGTGCGTGCTTGCGCGGCTGCGTCGTCGCAGATAGCATCTTCCGCGTACACCCTCTGGTCCCTTCCTCCATCCCACATATACTTGCACGATGTACATGTCCATTCACCTCCTCTTAAAGCAAAGCGTGCACACACTGCTCCCCGTCTTCCCCCCAAACGTAAAACTCGGATACTCCGCCCTATCCTCATACTCCAGCTCGCTGCCCTCGAACCACCCTTTGACCTCCTCCTCCGTCCAATTACAGCTTGTAATCAGAAACCGCCCACCCCTTTTAACCAGCTTCTCCACCGCCTCCCGGTACCCCTCCGCGACCCGCCTCCCCTGCGCATCCTTCTCATCACTCAGACTAATCGCATCAAACGTGCCCTTGTCGAGCACAACATCGAACCCCTCGCCCAGCCATTCTTTCTCCGCCTCCCCCTTCAAAATGTCGAACTCGCGGAACCGCACGTCCTCATACTCCGCACCTTTGCTCGCCTTGATCTCCTCCGCAAGCCGCACACTCTCCGCCGAGTAATCCACCCCCACCATCTCCCCCTCCCACCCGTCCTCTCTCAGCGCAAACAGCAAGTGCCCATTGCCAGTCCCCAGATCCAGGAAGCGCGTGGGCAGCGCAAAGTCCGACTCTTCCTCGCCTTGCGCGACTTCGCCGTCTGCTTCTTTGTGGAGAACGTCTACGTCGGCGAGGCTCTCGAGGAAGGCGAGCATGCGCTCTTCGGCGCCGGCGTCGCTGAACCAAACGGTGCCTTCGTCGGCGGGGTCGAGGGCGAAGTTGGTGCGCTCGGTGGTGTACGCGGAGTCCCAGTAGGCGCGGGTGCCGAGAGCGGAGGTGTTGAGGTGTTCGGGCTTTGTGGAGTCTGCCATTGTGGAGGTCGCGAGTGCGTGGATTGCAATAGCTGTGTTGTAGACAGAAAAAGTTACGATATGGAGGGGTCGACTACCGCGGTGGAACAACCCCTGCACTAGCAAGCGAAGCCGAGGGGCAGATTTTCGACGGGACCCTGGCAACATGACGTTCCGGCCCTTCACCTTTCTGCACCCCCAGTCGCAAACACTTTAATACCTCATTCTCGCATCTCCCTTACACTCACCGCAGACGAAGACATCCTGCAGCAAACATGGTGCACTGGCTCGACGTGACGCCCGAATACAACACGTCGCCGCTGATCCCCCTATGCTTCGTGACAGCGCTGTCGTCTTACGGCCTCTACATGGCCTACCAAAACATCACGCGGCTGCAGGAATACGAGGACCAGGCGCAGAAGCTTTCGAAGTGGTCGAACACTGTTGCAGCGCGGCTGAACAAGACGAGGACCACGCAGACTAGCGGGACGATTGCTGTACGTTGAGCCCCTTTCCCTTCAACTCGCAGGTTCGGTGGGTAGATTGGATAGAGCAAGACTGATGATCTTAGATGGTGCTGTCCACATTTTGTTCATTGCTGTTGCTGCTTACGAAGTTTGGCATCACGACGCACGTGGTGCTGGCGGTTATCTGTACGGCGGTGAGCGCTCTAGCGAGGCTGCACATGAAGACTTTTTGGAACGAGAAGGACCAGATCAAGGTTCCGCTGATGGGGAAGTTCAACGAAGCCGTTTCCGGGAGCGAGGAGGTGGTCCAGCTTTTAGGCGGTATCACAATTGCGTGGATTGCGGCTGGCTTGCTGTCTTTCTTCTGAAGTAGTGAGGGTCGCACGACAATGGAATGAATCGATGTTGAGAATATGTTTCGAGGCCATTATGTTCGAGGCTTGGTGGGTGAAATGTACATTATTGAATTGGATTTGATCCTCGGGCGTGAAGTGCGACGTATTAACCAGGTCCAGCACGTCGCAGTCGAGAGGTGAAGATGATAGCATTCTATGTGCAAGCTCTTGACCTCTATAGGCCCTCCATCTCTCGCACAAGCCTCAGACTGTCGGCTTCGGAAACCCAATCTTCGATCCGAGCGCCGACTTCTCCAACTAACCGCTCATACGTGTCGTTCACGAAGAACAGAGTCGTGTGCGCTGTTACTTCGTCAATGCCTTCCATGAAAATGCGTACCCAAGTTGGATCCTTGTTCCCTTTGCTGTCCTCTGGTGGAAGCATGCAGAACTTTTTCAGGCGTCTTGTCTTTTGCGGCGCTTCCGGTCCCGGGTCTGTAGCATTACTATCTGCGGTGGTGATCGAATACATAGATTCGTTGTATGAAGATGGAGGCTTGGAGGCTGTCGTATAAGAAGATTGCTCGTCTGGCTCAGCTTGGTTCATGATAGCACTTCGAGAGAAGTCGTAGTTCCCATACGGCCCGTTAGTTGACATGCTGTGGGATGCGTTATCGCCACCCAATTGCACAGCTCCAACGTCTTCGCGGTTCAGCTCAGTGTGTTGTTTGCCCTCCACTTTATCTTTGCCTTTGGCTCGTTCCGCAGGCTGCAGATCTTTCCGCTTCTGTTTGTCCTCTTGTTGGAGCTCTTTTCCTGTTTGTTTTGTCTCATTCTGCTGAGCCTGCTGTGCCTGCTTCTCCTTGAGTTGCCGATCTTTTTTCTTCTGCTTCTCCCACTTCTCTTGAAGCTTGTCCCGGTCGTTGATAACTTTATTGCGTGCTTTGACGGCCCGTTGATACTCTTTGAGAGCCTGGTCGTGTTCTTTCTCGGCAGCCTTCCTCTGGCTTCTGACTGCGAATTGCGCCAGATCAACAAACGGTGGTTCTTGGGGTATCGGTGGAATGTCAGGTAGTTCGGGTCCAGATGCGCCCTCTGTTGGTACATCTTGGATGGACGGCTCAGGGCTGACTTCCTCTATTGGCGTTGGCGGTACCATGTCCAAAATATCTTCCTCGAGAGGGCTTTCAATGGATGTTCTAGGGCTGATAGTGGATGCCTCCGAACCGTGCGAGTCTATCTCAAGTTGCGAAGTTGACGACACAAGCGCGGAAGTGCTGTCCTCAGGAGCTTGCGGGCCTGGTGAAGCTCTACTCACGGGGCTTGAAGGCGATGGCGAGGACGGTTTCGGAGATTTAGGTTTCTTGGGCCGTCCTGTGCTGGTGGTGTAGTAATTGACGAAACGTATTCGCGGCGGATGGTACACCTCCTGCAATGCAGAAGCCCTCTCTCGTTCGTCCTCTTCTTCCAGAGCCCGGATCTTCACGTATCGTGCTTTGAGGGTTCGATAATCTGCCATGGCGCTTCCAAATTCGAGATGCGATCGGACCAGGGTTTTCGAAGCCTGAACTATGCCAGTTGAATGCTTGTTTAGCCAGTGCAGTGTGTTTTCCCATCCTTTTCGAACTGGAAGATGGACGTCATTGGGAAAAGGTGGATTGTAATTGGGGTCATTTGGCCGGGGGTTGAAGAGGGTGTCGAAACGGCTAGGTCTTTTCCCAGCCAGGTCAGGCTCCTCGGCGATCCTGTCCTGGGGCTCAGGCCACGGCTGAAAAATACTCCCAAGGCCAGCTTTGATAATGCCAGGGTGCATGCCCAGGAAAGGGACATCGAAGTTGATGACGCCTATAATGCGGTGTCGGCACAGCAGAGCTACGTCGGCCGCCACAAGGCCGCCCATGGAGTGGGCAAGAAGTATGACATCGGTCCACCGGTCTTCATGTGGACTCAACCTGACATGAGTCAGCATGTTATGCGCTTCACAGGACGCACGGGCATTTGTACCATCGGGAAAAGTCGTCTCTGGCCACCTCGAGGGCATACCTTGAGCGATACTTTGGGTATAGTTTGGAATGAACTACATGGGACTCGGCAAGCGTGATGGAAACGAGGTTGTGGACATGAGCGGGGAAGTTTCGGAAGCTAGTCTCATTGCCCATGAAGCCGTGGATATACACAAGCAGAAGGCGGCGCCTGCCTGCTCGGTCATCGTCAATGTGTGGGCCCAGCGACTGCACCGAGGACGAGCGAGGATCATGGCTCGACATGGCTATCAGAGCAGGATCGGTACGAGTGTTGGCAGCAGCGTGGTTGCGTGGTGGTAAAGGCGGCGGTGATGAAGGCGCTGCACTGCCACTCTCCGCCTCCAAAGTGTACGGTGGCGGGGGTGACGCCATGGTCAGTGGTGTCTTGCAAAACGGCTCAAATGTCACTGGCACGCATGCTGCACCCTTTGGCGTGGTTGAGGTGTGGAAGACGGTGTCTTAGCTGCGGGGAAACAGGTAGGCGAGCTATGACGTGGTGGTGTGAGCAGGGACGATGGACGATGGGCGTTGAGCATGCGTGAAGCAAGAGCGACCGACTGCGAGTCCGGACGGGCAGCACCGCGCACACGACGATGAAAGGCGGCCCCCGATGATGGGTATCTAGGTACATTCGCGTACATTCACGTACATTCGCGTACATGCACAGGCGTTCTCCAGGGCAGCCCGCCCGCTGACATGCTCGAGGCTGAGGCAGCTACCCCTCCACGCGGCGGATGTGTGAACCGGCCAAGGCGCACGGGCAGCCGACGCCACGACGCAAGAGCGTTCCTGACTAGTGTTGCTAGCAAGAAACAATGGGTGCCTGAGCATCGAGAAGATTCACGAAACGGCGCGTCGCACGTGAGCGACATGGCTCAAGCACTTGTGGAAGCTTGGTATTATTGAATGTTGACGCGAGTCAAAGCAGCCATGGTTCCCGGCACCAGCGCAGACGGGGTCGCTATTTTGGGTCCAGCTGCGCGCCGGCGACGACTCCGCTCATCGAGAGCCCTCTGGCGTCGAGTCCGTCCACGCCCTGCAGCGGCGGGACGAGCACGCCGAGTCTGCACGCCGTCTGGAGCCATCCGCCGTGGCCGTGTGTGCAGACCCTCGAACAACACTTCCGAGCTGAATCTTGCTGTACCTGGTCGCTATACCGCGTCTGCTATTCCCCCCTCCGGCCTTCGTCATCTCGCAATCTCGTGAGCCTTGCCGACCAAATTTGCTGCAGGCCCGCCGGACCTCTGATTCGCCCGACCCCAAGCCCAGACCAGCCGCTCCACGCTCCACGCTCCACGCTCCATCGTCTCCTTGTGTGCGGTGCGCCCGTCTCCGGCTCCTCGACACCAGACCTCCGCTGCGACGTCGACAATTGAATCGCCTGCCCGCAAGGGAACGGTGTGCGACAGCAGGACTGCATCAGAGCCCGCCACGCGCCCTCCCGCGACAAGCCCCGTCGCGCGACTCCAGCGCTGTGCCTCCGACCGTTGGACGCTGCCATTGCACGACAGCACCCGACCCGGCTGCAATAAACACTCGACGCCCTCGCCCACACTCGCCGCCGCCAAAATTCCCGCCCCTCGACCCCCCTCACCCCATCGAATGCTGGTCCGTTGAACGTCCAGGTAAGTTCCTGCCGCCCGTCGTCGCTTGAGTTGCTCTACCGAGCACCTGCAACTCCCTACCATTGGAGTGCAGATCGCTGACCCTCACCAGCCCACTCCTTCACCTGCCAGTCGCACCTGGCGTCCATTCATTCCAACCCTCACTCGCACACCCGCCGCACCACAGCATCCATTGACTGGACCTTGATCAGAGCCAAGCCTCAGCGTCCGCTCCTTTGCATGCCATCACCACTGCGACCAACTCGATACGCTCACTACATGCTTTGCGACAATATACCATTCGCCACCCAAGTTCCCGGAGACACCATCGCGTCACAGTAACGTCGAGTGCTCCCACACTGTATGGATACGGTGCCGTTACCCACTAGACTTATCAGGATCGACTCGCGCTATCGCCACCAAGCCCAGGACCTGGTTAAGAGGGAGACCGTGCAGGTGCAAGAGGAGGAATCTGTGGAAGACGTAGGGGACCCGCTCTTGATTCGCGAGCACAAGGGACGCGCCGTCATGGGCAAGGCCCACCGCCTGTTCCATCGTCGCTCGGCGCAGGTCACGGCCAACGTACTGACGATCAACGTCGAAGTGGTTGCCACCCTCGACTCTGCCGGAAATGTCGTCGGACAAGCAACCACAACGCCTGGCGCAGGCACTACCGTGATACCCCCCGCCGTCGTGCCCACTGTAGCCACGGCCGTGACCGCTTTACCTTCACTACCCTCGGTCCCTGCGGTCCCTCCATTTCCAAGCGACTTAAATGTACCATCTGTTCCAGCATACCCGTGGCCATCAGGCGTTCCAACAGAGGCAGCTGTCGACAGCACCACGCAATCTGCAGCTGTCGATACCACCACACAATCTGCAGCTGTCGATAACACCACGCAATCTGCAGCGGTCGATAGCACCACGCAATCTGCGGCGGTCGATACCACCACGCAATCTGCAGCGCCGGAGACGACGCCTGTCGCCAGTCTCTCGAGCCTCTCGAGCGTTGGCCCCTTCCCCACTGTGTCAGGATTCAACTCCACGACATCGATCACATCCTTGTCTTCTGTATCCTCGTCACTCAACTCAACTTCATCCACATCATCGTCGAGATCATCCTCGTCATCACAATCGTCATTACTTTTATCGACTCATTTTTACATCACTCCCAGTGCCACATCTGCACAGCCCACCAGTCTAAACTGGATTGCTTCGAGCACGGTAGGGGGAGGTGGTGCTGGTGGCTTTATCGATCCGGCAGGCACAAGCGCTGCCTCTACGCCCACAGTAGCACCCATCACAGATGCTGGCTCGAGTCGCCCGTTAGAGACGCCTCAGGTCGTGGGAACTGTTGTTGGCAGTCTGGCTGGCTTCGCTTTGCTCTTGTGGTTGATGCTGTTCCTCGTTAAGCGTCACAAGCAAAAGCAGCATGGCGGCGCGCTCCAGCTCACTGGAGATGACCAAACCGACAGGGAAACCAGCCCACCGATGGCTCAAAACGCAGCACGCACCAGCTTTGTGCCTCCGTCCTTCCTCAACCGCTTCTCCGGAGCATCCAGATCAACAGCCGATACTAGCAGTACCGGCGAGAAGAGCTTCCAGCGTATCTCAGGACGCAAACTGCCTTCAGCCTTTAGCGAGGGTATGACTTCGGAACAATTCGCTGCAGGGCGGGGAGAGGGCACACTGTCAGGCTCCTCATTCTATCACGATGACAAAGGCTGGTATGGCGGAGCAGGCGTTATATCAAAGGACTTTGGAGACGCAGGTTTCGCGAAAGAGATCGGGGAGACGTCCAACAGTGGCGCGATGGGCACCGCGGCGCGAGTGAGACCAAGCCCGGCTCAGACACCAGTCATCCACCATGCTGCTGATGATGTTCCGTTTTGGGGTACACCACCTCGCAATGGCGGAGACACGCTTAGTCCTCCGCTCACGCCTAACCCGGACTTCCCTCCACGAGCTTCGCTCGGAAGAAGCCACCCATCGCGAGATGGCTCCACTTTCTCGCGAAGCTCGCGCTTCACCGAGAACGTGTGATGATAGCGACTGCTGTTGTCTTCTCCACTGTCCTTCCCGCGTCCTATTTGACTCACGACAAGCGCGCATGTGCATAGCTACCCAGCACCCAGCATCTGTTTACGTGGGCTATCCGCGTCATATACCCGAGCGAGACGCATAGCGTCTCGCCCAACAGCGCAGCACCGTGCTGCACCACCACAACTCCTCACCCCACCAGCTTTACCTGCTTACCCGGTACATAACTCTCCTTAATACGACCGCGCGGTCGCGCTAATGTGTTTTGTCTGCTCCTGCTATGTTCATGTCTACCCTTCTTGTTCCCAATGTCTTACCTTACCTTTCTCGATAGCTTCCTCCTTCGTCGGCACGCTGGATTGGGCATTCTGCACGTGTCTCATACCCTCGCCTGTAGTGGCGGCTTCATACCCCGGTCTTTTGCACGGCCGTTTTTGTTGTTGGATTCTTTGTTGTGTATATTTGTTGGCCGCTCGCGAAGGGGGCGCCGGTGTGATGGCTTGCGACGCTTGTTATGCAGTTTTTTAGGGGTGCGTATTTGAACAGAAGCAGAGCCGAGGGCCTGTTTGGGGTGAGGGGTGGGGGGAGATGTGACGAGGGATTGAATGAGCAAAAGTTCGCACCAATGGTTTCATGGTCTTGACGTGTGAGTGTGAATGTTGTGACTGGGTGTCTTGCTGTGACTTGCCGCCGGTTTCCTCGTCCGTTTGAACGTGCCCCTGGAGTCACATGTAACAGCCCACCCGTTTTCCTCGAGAGAATCATTCACGACGCCCGTTGGACCAAACGATTGAGGTGGGAGCATATATATGAGCGTCGTGTGCTAGGGGGTCCTGCACGCATCGCATCGCAACACTCCGCTCCGCTTCTTATCGTCCGCATCGCAACTTCTCACATCGCATCGTTCCTGTTGCGCCCCGACTCGCCTCGCGCCCCAGCACGCACCGTACCGCACCGTACCGCACCGCACCGCACCGCACCGCCACCACAATACCATACACACATGTCCACGTCCATGTCCATCTCCTCCCCCATCCCCCCAGCAACCCACCACACCGCAAACTCAACACCCACCACCTATCCCACCACGCCCACACCACGCCCACACACCTACAGACACACCCCAGCATACCGCCTCCTCGTATCCCGCGCCCTGACGCAGCAACTCCACTTACCCATCGCGCCTCCCTCTCCCTCTCCCTCTCGATCTCTTCCCAACCACCAGCCTAACCGGGGAGAAGACAAAGACGAGCATGTGGACGAGAAAGAAGAAGAAGGTTGGGTTATTCGAGATCGATTAGTCGCCCGGGAGCGCGTGAGGTGGGGGTGTCGGGTCGGGGGTGTGAGGTGGGAAGAATTTGTGGGGGATGTGCGGAGGTTGGAGGGGGGGAGGGGGGTGTTGGGGAGGGGAGTTTATGAGGGGGAGGGAAAGGGGGTTGGAGGGGGGATAGAGCGGTGAACTAGGTCTACTTGGATGTGTGTGGAGTACTTGCTCGCTATACGTGTGGATGGGCGGGTTTGCTCGGGGGAGGGTACGCTGTGCTATGGTACTGCTAGATTGGTGGTGTTTAGAACTGAATGGGGCGTTGGTTGATAGTCTGTTTTGTGCTCTTTACTGGGGTAGTATATTTATTGAGTACGTGGAAACTACTTTGTGGTGCGGGACGTGCTTTATGCGGTGTAGTACTTACTGTACGTTGGCCGCGCTGGGAATGCAATGGTGTAGTCTAAGGGTGTTTTATCAGCGCAGTGGGTAGACGGGGTGGATAGCGTGGGGGTTAGATGTTCCTAAGTTGACGTGTCACTTTGTCGCTGTAGGTTGGTAAGATATGTGGGAGGGTATGCTGAGTGTGTTGGTTCGGCAGCAGATGATGCATTTCGGCGGACACTATCGTCTAGAAACTCGCCGTCCTGATATCCTACCCATAAAGGCGCACTAAAATCTTCGAGACAGCAGTTCGTCGCATCTACCCAACAAGAAGAAGTCTGGGCTAGGTCCCCGCAGGACAGTGGCTCTGGATAGTCCCGCGCGGGTATTTGCCAGGCTCACGGATGGGCCCGTAAATGAGGTCGCGAATCAAGACCCCTGCCCACGCCTCGCGCTCCAACGTCGATAATATACGGCAATGTGAACCACAGCAATGGGGAGGTGGGGCCCTCTTTCCATCAAAGAAGGGACCGTCGGGTCAACCTCACACCTCCCGCCTCGACACCATCGCTTCCCTCAACCCTCAACCCTCCACTCCACTCGCCCTGCAAAATGCGCCTCACAAACGTGCTCACCCTGAGCACCACCACCACCGCGCTGGCCCTCCGCCAACCCCCCTCCCCGTCCCCAGTCCCTGCCATCGCAAACGTCACCTACTGGGGTAGCGCGTGTCCCACCAACGGCCTCGCCTTCACACTTCCCCCTCCCGCATCCAACACCACCACGAACGCCACTGCCCCGCTCACCTTCACGCTGTCCAACTTCCTGCCCAACCTCGGCAACTTCGGCTCCTCGCTGCGCATGTGCAACGCCGTGGCGTTTGTCTCCGTGCAGGCCGGGTGGAAAGTCGTGGTCAATGGGCGGGGCACGACGGCCAGGGGCGCCGCGGAGGTGCCCGCGGGCGCGAGGTTGTATCTGCGGGGGACGTATGCGTTTGCAGAGAGTGCGGGGGGCCAGGTATGTGCTGTTCTTGGTGGATTTTCTGGGTGGTGGGGGCGGTTGCGTGGCCTGGACTGATTCCATGTGCAGAGTGTAGGCATGTTTGACACGCCGGGCCCGTTGGCCGGACCGTTCGCGCATCTTCTTACGCCGGTGGAGGGGAGCGATGGCGGCGTTGTGTCTGGCTGTGGGGGTGGGGAGAGCGAGCTGGATATTGAGTTCCAGGCGCGGGCGGTGAACGAGACGTTCGAGGAGTTTGGGGAGGGAGCGGGGAAGAAGGTGGGCGCGAGTTGGACGTTGACGACTGATGTGGAGGTTTTGAGGTGTTGAGAGGGTGTTAGAGATGATTGAAAGCGTTGCGTGTTGCTGAGATGGAGTAGTGATTATGGGAGATCTGGGGGGCTAGGGTTCGACTCTTGAAAGATAACCAACCTAGTCTTTCTTCTTCTTTCGCGTCACCATGCTGTCCAATGTGGTCTGACTGGCCTCTCTTTTGTGTACACTCTTGCCCTTGTTAGCCGCCTTCTTGGGACCCTTCCTCTCACTCTTCGGGCCAGGCGGCGCCGCATGCTCCCCGTCTTCCACACCATCCGTCTCCGCATTGGCATTCTCGTGAGTAACCTGAGCTCCAGGAAGCCCTTTTGATCCCTCCGTTGGTCCCTCCGCATCATCTTTAAACAGCCTTCTCCACGTCCCATCCAGCACCTTCGGATCATTCCCGTAAAGTCCAACTTGATACGCATTCTTCATACCCTGTATGCAGATCTCTCTCTGCTTCGCAAAATCGAGCATCGGCTTCGGATACATCTTCAGCTTCCCGTCCGCAGTCTCAGTACCATCTCCCTTGACCAGACAACCCCACTTTTTCTGGTCCACAATCGGCGCCTTCCACGGCTCGTAGATGTATTTCTTATCGAAGTGCTCAAGCTCCGGGACGTACTTCCTCACCAAATCGCCTTCCTTGTCCCATTTCTGCGGAAACGCAATGGGGCTGTAGCACCGGTAGAACTGCGCGAAGAAGGCCGTGCACGACAGCCATTGCCAGTTGCCGATGTTGCACGCGGCTTCGTGGTCGATGAGCCACTCCTCGAAGACTTCTGCGCCGCGCTCCCAGTCGACATAGCACCCGCCGCGCGTGAGGAAACAGGCGACGGCGTGGCGGCCGAGGTGGTGGATCCAGCCCTCGAGCTTGAGCTGCCGCATCAGGGCGTCGATCCAGGGGAAGCCGGTGCGGCCTTCTTTCCAGCGCTTGAACAGGACTTCTGCTTCAGCAGAGTCGACGAAGTATCTGCCTGTGATGAGGCCGGAGTTGGTGTCGATTTCGGATGGGAGGTGCCAGGGGATAAAGCGACAACGCGGGTTGTTGTAGGTTTGGCCGAAGGCGTAGCCTAGGGCGGCTTGGGCGCCGAAGTACATGTCGCGGAAGAGAAGCTGTCCTGTGAGACTGGTCGGCGGTTGTGATGCTTTGTCCTTGTATTTGGATACCACGTCTTGAACGCGCCAGTAGAATTCACGACAGCTCAGGGCGCCGAAGTGCAGGTATGGGGAGAGGAGTGTCGTTGCTTGGGGTTCGAAGGCTGTGGGTGCTGTTTTGGGCTTCTCGAACGTGGCAGTATAATCTTCGTTTGCAATGATATCGTCGAGCATTTTCAGGGCTACCGTCTCGCCGCCACGATGAGGACTTGTGGCGGGTTTGAGGCCGATCTCTTCCATCGTGGGGACAGCGAAGTCGTTGTTTAGACCAGCGAGGGTATTGTAGGATGTTTCCTCCGCATCGCGTTGGATGGTGTTGATATCCGGGCTACTGGCAGGCTTCTGTTGGGCGAAGCTCAGGGTTGTGGGCCCTGGGTCTGGAAGTGACTTTGGGGCGGGTATTGGTCGTACAATGTCACCGATTTTCGCCCCTGCTACTTGGACCTGGGTTATACTCATGGTGGGTTTGTTGTGGTTCTCTTTCACGAGCTCATCCGAGTCATACAGTGTACGCCCAGGTCGGATGATGACTTCAACGCCGGCTTTCCTCGCCAATTCCTTCACTTTGCCGTCTCTCTCCCGCCCATACGCATCTGTATCTTTCTCGAACACAAGGTGCGTGATGTTCCACTCTTTGAACAACTTTGGGAACAATGTTTGAGGAGCTTCGCGGATGAGAAACAATTTGGACTTGGAATTTAGTTTGGTGATGGATTTGGAAAGATCACTTTGGCATTCCAGGAGAAATTGCCAGCGGTTGGGCCCAACGCGAGCATGGTACACATAGTGAGGATCCCATGTCCATATGGGATAGAAGCACTCTGGCTTGAGTTCCAAAGCCGCCTGTAGGGCTGGCGAGTCGTGAAGCCTTAAATCAGTCCGGAACCAATAGATGACCCGTGGGCTCGGCATAGTTTTACAAGAGCTCAAGTGAAGGCGAGGTGAAGTGGTAGAGGAGACATGCGCGTGGTGTAAAGACCAATTGCAAACAAACGGTGCCTGGATCGGTTAGCTTGCGGTATACTAGTGGAATGCATCATAGATGTCGGAATTGAGGTTAGCTCCTCGCCAGTCCGAATGAGGCGTGGTGTGTGGCATGCTAGCCAATGACGTTTTTTGTTTGGCAGCACGGGTGAAAGTGAATGTTACCGTCTCAAGATGCCCTGTTGGAGCTATACACGAGTCCTAAAGAACGAAGAAACCACATGTCTACAGTAGGCTAGGTCCTACGTAATGAAGGTTCGTTCGTCGCTACCTTGGATTGTACTGTGCAGCTTGGGCGCTTTTGTTGACCTGCACAACATGATGTAGACGGTCTCAATTCGTAAAACTAATGCACAGCAGATCAGCTGATTTCGACGCGGAAATTGTCGAGTTCAATACCGGTACATGTGCGGGCTCAGGCATGGGCACGGCACAAGCGCCACATCGAGTGAAGCCATAGTGTGGGAAATTGGGCGCTGACAAAGATACGATAACGTGCCGCTGTGAACTGTTGCAAGCGAGGACAAGATGCCGTGTCCAGCGGCAGGTGGTATTCTGAGGGGTGTCAACCGTCAAGCCTGCACCGACCATGGAGGCATGAGTGTCGTGCAAATCGGCTCCGCTTGACGCGTTTTTGCGTTGAGGCTATTGTGAACGAAGCTCACTATGACAACAATGATGTCCTCGTGCATGAACGGAACATGACGCGAAGCGCAGCAAGTGCGGGTCGGGCGGCGCGCACTTTACCGCTTCGCCTGCGCTACTGCCCCATGAGGCATCGAGGTCGCTCCTGCAGGCCCAAGCTCCAGCTCGCCCCCGGCTCCGAGTGATGCAGGAAAACATTGTGAAGTGCGCTTTCACCCCCCAACAGCTCAACAACCGCGTTGAACATCAATTGAGCCATCGCAGCGCTCACCCACCATCGCCTGCAGCTTCCCGCGTTGTCATCATGGAAATTGCTTAAGCGACGCACATTTCTGCACGCTGTTTGGCTCTGGACTCGGTATAGGTGCGTTCGTGAAGTCGCGCGCCGATCGCACGTCGCCGCTGCGGGGAAAGCTACCACGCGCCCTCTCCAAGTCGCCCACCCCGTCCCGTTACCTGGCGTTCTTGTGCCCCTCGGTTGACTCTCTCGGTGACTGAGAAAACTCGGCACCGCTTGTCTCTTGCTGTCTTGTCATCAAGATGGCGACACCTTTGGAAGATGTCTACTGCACAGTAAGTTGGTAGAGGTCGCGCAAAACATGCCCACTAACCGCCTTGCAGCTTCTCATGAGCGACTCCTACCTCCCAGGTATGCCTCTGCCTCGTCCAGTACCCAGATAAGCGCACACGAGACCACATTCGTCGACTAGCCCCCAACCCAACTTACCCACGCTTCAGTGAAGGAAGAAACATAGCTAACCGTTTGAACAGGAGCCGCAGTTCTTGCACATTCTTTGCGCGATGCCGGCACGAAAAAGAAGCTGGCAGTTCTCATTACGCTCGAAACGCTGTCCGCCGACACGATAACCGAGCTCAGGTCGCTATACGACTACCTGATCCCCGTGGACCGTGTCCGCAACCCCAATCCCGCTAATCTGTATCTGATGGGCCGTCCGGACCTTCTCTATGCCTTCACCAAGATTGCATTATGGCGGCAGACACGCTTTCGAAAGATTGTATACTTGGACGCAGACGTGGTGGCATTGCGGTCCCTGGACGAGCTTTTCGACATTGAGGCACCCTTCGCCGCTGCCCCAGATGTTGGCTGGCCGGACGCTTTCAACTCGGGCGTGATGGCCCTCACTCCCGACATGGGCGAATATTGGGCGCTGCACACCATGGCCTCAACCGGCGACAGTTTCGATGGTGCTGATCAGGGCCTGCTGAACCAGTACTTCGAGAACCGCAATTGGCACCGCTTGAAGTTCACGTACAACACGACCCCGAACGCTCAATACCAATGGGAGCCCGCATACCGATACTATAAGCGCGATATCAGTGCTGTTCACTTCATTGGCAAAGACAAGCCGTGGACGGCTGGACGACATGGCCCGGGCGGGTACGGAGTTTATAACGAACTGCTGGCTCGTTGGTGGGCCGTCCACGACAGGCATCTCAAGCAAGCATCGGCTGCTCCTACATCAGGTTCGGGGGCAGAACCAGGGCACCCTTCTACAGGTGAGACGAGTGCCGGCGCTGCTGATGCACCGACCCGGCATAGTGCCTCCATTACGCAGCATAGTGCCTCCATTACCCACGATGTAGGCGAGGCCGAAGCCCCTGCTGCAAGCGCAGAGATGCCCCTGTCCGAACCTGGAGAAGCGGTAGAAAATATTAATCAAGGTTTAACAGAGCCGATTTCCACTGCGCAACAGCGAAAGTTTTCGGCACCACACATGGAATGGGACGCTACCCGGTGAGTTTGATGTCTTCTGTTTACTGGGTCACACCCATGTGCATGCTCTAATGCTCGTAGGTTCGAACCACCGTCCACGTCCAAGCCCGAAGCTGCAAACTTCCCATCCGAACAGTATACATTCAGCGACAGTCATGAGTTGTTCAAGGCACCCCAAGCCTACCCAGAACCTCCCAAGGATATGTGGTATCAGGTACCTGAAAAAAAACCGAAGCCTGCGGAGCCACCAAAACCAATCTTTCCATGGGAGCGCGAGCGTGACCGACCCAAGCCGACGCGTGTGTTTGCCGAGGACCTTCCACCTCCAGAGCCGCAGCCGCCTACGCCCACGATAACGATTAGTCCGTCTTCGGCTTTTGGAGCCCCTGGGGCTCACCCGTTCTCTACAGTGCATTACGATGATGAGGAGGCCATGTCCGAAGAAGTGGTAGCGCCTGGGCCTAACAGCCCTGATCGCATTTCTTCGCCGAAGACTGCTGACCAACAGTGGCAGGACTTCCAGCAGAGCAGTGCTAACGCATGGGACAGCGTGCCCGGGATCGACACCTACGTACGTGCAATTATGGAGTCGCAGACCCGACGAGGAAACCCGCAAGTTGTGAATAAAGCGATAGAAGAGGTACGGTCGCCCATGACCCGCAAAGAGCGCCGCGAGAGTCTTATACTCACCGATTTCCCTTCTGCGGTCGAACGACCGAGTCTACCGGTCACCCCAGCGCCTGTTGCACGGCCTACGTTTTGGGGCGAAGAGAAGAATGAATCAGGGGAGCTACCTCAAGCGGAGGGTGTTCCAGATCAACCAGATTGGGTATGTCCCCAATGTGGGTTTTCCTCTATGAGCGCTTCAGACTTCCGTCCTTCTCGTGGACTCCCTGCATCGTCTATTACTATCGATAAAGCCGCGCTTTCTCCCCGGCCTACTACTACGCAGTCCGTCGAGGCTCCACCAATTACAGCACAGACGTCTACAAAACAAGACAGCATTACGAAAGCGCAGCCCACATCGATCGAATTGGAAAAATCGTCCCCCAACACGACGTCATCGCCTGCTCCACCCAAGCCCCACCCTAGGATTGGTGTGAGCTTTCATGGAGCACCCCTCGTATCTTTAACAGACCCAGAGCTCCTCGACGCCCATCCTCAAACTCCTGGCTTTGACCAGCCGCCATCCTCTGCCTCTGTTCTTTCCAATGTTGCTTCAGCGTCGCATTGATTTCTTGCATTGAGCGTGCATATCATTGTTCAAGACTCTCGCATGTGGAAGCTGACACCACCTCGCGTTTAAGAATCCCGGAGAGAAGCTCGAGCAGTTACGACGGTCCTCGCTCGTCGAATTCGAACATCTGAAAAGCCCCAATCACCCGCAGGCACCCCTCAGAACGTTGCCAGAGCATTCTGTCGATTTGGGCCATCCACCAAGCAGTCCATCCAAGGCGAACGCATCAGATTCAAATTTTGTCAACTCAGACGGGCCGGGAAGCATGGGCGGAATCGAGGCAAAAGATTTCGCAGGTTCTCGCGGTGGAAAGAAAGACAAGAGCGACGAAAACCCGGAAGACTCGGCGAAACCACCCAGAATTCCTCACGGCTATTTCGCCCTCGCAAAGCCTGAGAACAAGGAAGAGATGGCTGCTCAGACCCCATCTGGTATGCCACTTTTCATTGCACCAAATTTTGGTAAAGACGGTACCGGCGATGAGCTCGATGACGCGCCCAGTCTACCTCACGAGCAGGCATCCTTTCCTCACGACGACTCTTTGAGCCCGACTCAAACACGATCATAATATAGCCTCAGGTGGGGGTTGGTCGCTACTTCGGCATCTTCTTTGCCCTTTGTGTCTGGGGATATCTTCTTGGCGGTTGGGTCTGAAGCATTTATCACGTTCATACCCATTGTATTATTATACTGTATTTGGACAGCTGCATTTAACATTTCACACATCGATGAAGGGCCGGCTATTTGTATTGCGGTATGAGACACGTGAATTGACGATTAAGCGTCCTAGGAGGCCGTGTACTGTAGTTGTAGTGTAGCTAGGAGAAACGGTCGGCGTACATGCACACTGGCCTCGACATTGTACCTACCCGTGCACCGTGATAATCAATCTTTGATTTAATTCTTAGTGAGGACTGATCGTGGAGGTGTGTTCAAAGCATCAGAAAAGTCAATGAGTTTACGCGGGAAGGCATATGAGCAAACAAACGGCAATACGCTTCTGTCAGACTTGTCAAAAAGCCCATGGAGTTCCAAATCAACATTAAGCATAAAGATGGTAATGTTGCTGGCGCGGACGTTGCCATGGAAGCTTGGGCCAGGGTCCGAGGGTCGGTCTGTCGATGGCTGCGCTGGCTGACGTTCGTTTCTCTGCCCACTGCCTTGCCACGCGCGTGTGCCACAGAAAATGCCCCGCTCTGGCACCGCGGTTGTGCCCCTCTTTCGCACCTTCCTGCATCGAGCACCCAATTCACCCCGACCTTCCCTTTTCGCTCTACGTCTCTCACGTTCTCTGCCGCAGCCACCGCAGGTAACCGCACGTCGCCTGCTGTCTTCTCGCGCCTTTTCTTCCGCCACCCTCACACAATCCGAAAAGCCTGTTTGGCCTTACCTGTACAAACGATTTGACAAGATGTCGCATCTAGACCCTTTCTTCAAGCAGGTCGACAGCCTGCAAGACCAGTTCATTGAGAGGCTGAGGGAGGCCGTGGCTATCCCCAGTATCAGCTCCGAGGATGCGAGGAGGCCCGACGTTGTCAAGGTGCATATGCTGTCCCTGTGTTCCTGAAGCTTCTGCTGACACGCATGGTAGATGGGCCATTGGCTCGCAGACCAGATCAAGGCCCTCGGCGGCACCGTCGAGCTCCGCGAACTAGGCAAGCAGCCCGGCCGTGAGCACCTCGATCTTCCTCCATGCCTGCTCGGTCGTTACGGCGACGACCCCAAGAAGCCAAACGTCCTTGTCTACGGCCACTACGATGTACAGCCCGCACAGCTGTCAGATGGTTGGTCCACCGACCCCTTCACGCTGAGCATCGACGACAAGGACCGCATGTATGGACGCGGCGCCACCGACGACAAGGGTCCCGTTCTGGGCTGGCTTAACGCCATCGAGGCACACCAGAAGGCGGGCGTGGAGCTCCCGGTCAACCTGATCATGTGCTTTGAGGGTATGGAGGAGAACGGCTCCGAGGGCTTGGATGAGACCATCCGCGCTGAAGCAAAGAAGTTTTTCAAGGACGCCGATGTCGTGTGCATCTCAGACAACTACTGGCTAGGCACTGAGAAGCCGTGCCTGACCTACGGTGTCCGCGGATGCAACTACTATGCTCTCGAAGTCTCCGGACCCGGACAGGACCTCCACTCCGGTGTCTACGGTGGCTTGACCCACGAGCCCATGACCGACTTGGTCCGCATCATGAACTCCCTCGTAGACCCCGATGGCAAGATCCTTATCGAAGGTATCCAAGACCTTGTAGCGCCCCTCACCGATACCGAGGCCGCCCTCTACCCTCCCATTGCTTTCACCATGGACGATCTCCACCAGTCGCTCGGTAGCACCGTCTCAATCTACGACAACAAAGAGGACTCGCTCAAGGCCAAGATGCGATACCCTTCGCTCTCCCTCCACGGTATTGAGGGTGCTTTCTACACCCCCGGTGCCAAGACTGTCATCCCCGCAAAGGTCATTGGCAAGTTCTCTATCCGCACAGTGCCAAACATGGAGATCGATGAAGTCACGCAGCTCGTTGAGAAGCACGTCAACGCAGAGTTCAAGAAGCTCAAGTCTAAGAACACGTTCAAGTTCCACATTGTGCACTGTGGAAAGTGGTGGGTCGAGGACCCGAACCACCCCAACTACACTGCTGCGGCGAAGGCCGTCGAGCGCGTATTTGGCGTCAAGCCCGACATGACCAGGGAAGGAGGCAGCATCCCCGTCACTCTTACTTTCCAGGAAGAGTTGGGCAAGAACGTCCTGCTGCTGCCTATGGGTAGCTCAACTGACGCTGCACACTCTATCAACGAGAAGCTCGACAAGCGGAACTACATTGAAGGAACCAAGCTTCTTGGAGCGTACCTGCACTACGTTGCTGGCGAGTTGAAGGGTAACTAGGAGGTAGGATTGAGTATGCGTAGCTCATAATAGGCCATACCAAGGCCAAAATGAATAAATCAGAATATACCCACAATGTCTGAATCAATGATGGAACATGTAGTATGGTTTTCTGACTGTTGACACGAACTACAAAGTAGTGTCCCGTAAAGTGATAAACAAAAATATGGACTGCGACTGCCGCCCAAAAGTAGCACAAAATGAAGCATTGTAAGTGGATAAAAATGTAGTATGAAAGCATCATGATGTTGGCCCAACTGGTGAAAAGCCAACGCATACATTTCAGTGACGAAGGTTGCTAGTCTGACTTCCGGGAGAGATGCACGAGAGTAATTTCAAACTGCCTAATCGGGTAAGTCTCGTTCAAGCTCGAAATCCGTCGATTACAGATGAAGGTGAAGGGCAACAGCACGGACCAATCAGCGTCCGGATCGGAACATCTAGCCGGGCTAAATCTTTCTCCCCTTCGTCCAACGCGCAGCCATCCCATCCATTGGGCCCTCACCACCTGCTCTCTCAACCCACAATGTCGACATGTAAATCCGCCGCGCGGATAAGCACAGCCGTGCGGCCGTCGTCCCTCCTCCCCCGGATCCAAACCCGCCACGAGTCGACCACGCGCCGGCACAAAAAGCTGCTCACCGTCCAGCAAGCCCCCTCGTACACACCGACTCGGCCTGAACCAACCCTCATATTTAACCCCCCGTCATCCGCGCCAAGCGCGTACCACACGCCGCTCAAGTTCCTCCCGCAGAACGACAAGCGACGGGCGCTGTATGCCAGTTTTCTGTCGACGAGCACGCAGCGCGCTCACCGCACCGCAACCTCTCCCGTCGCCGCACCCGGGACCCCGCTGTCGGCGTCGTCGTTCCTCCCGCCCACGCCGTCCGCGCACCTCCCCCCTCCCGTCCGCCAACCCTACGAGAAGAAATACCACCTCACCGACGTGGACATCAAGGAGATCCAGCGGCTAAGGGCTGAAGACCCCGACCGGTGGACGCGGGTGCGGCTCGCGGAGAAGTTTGGGTGCAGTCAGTTTTTCGTGGGCATGGTTGCGAAGAATGGGGTCAAGGCGGAGAAGGTTGCGCGGGAGCATGATAGGGCGAGGGGCAGGTGGGGGGAGATGAGGAGGGAGGCGAGACACGAGCGGGAGAGAAGGAAGGAGCTTTGGGGGAGGGATGCGTAGGGTGGGATGTGAGGGTGGGTGAGAAAAGGGGGTGGTGGTGGAGGGTGGGCTCGATGTGTATGTGTGTGAGAGAGAGAGATGTTGTATATCATTGGCTGCGAGGGGCACGCTTTCCGGCATTGTATAAAGAAGGAACGAATCACAAGTGTACGATTATCGCCCGAGGCGCGGAGGGGACCTCGCATGTCACGGAGCCCGGGAAGAAGGAAAGAAAGGCGTGTATTTTCTGTATCATAGCGCTTCGAATTGCAAGGCACATCATATCACATCACTGCAACACTATTCCTATTCCTTCCCCTGAACCTGGTTTCCACCTCCACCATCAGCCCCCATGCCGCTCAACCACCACGCCCCTCCCAACCCGAACCACCACACCGTCTTTCTCCCCACCTACCCTCCACACCTCAACCCTTCCCCTCCCCACAACCTCGCCCCGTTGCCCACGCTCCCCCTCCGCCTCAGCTACACTGATCCCCGGCGCAAACTTTACCACCTCCGCGCGCCGCACGGCCAGCCGCGTAAGCTGCATGGTTGCCGGCCAGCTGAGCGGGATGGGCGGGCGAAACGACGTCGAGCCCGTGGAATGGTTTGTCGTCAGCACCGCGCAGGAGAGTGTAGACGAGAGTGTAGCGAGGAGGTGCGTTAGGGTTGCGGAAGCTGTGGATATGGGATTCCCATTTGCGATTCCGGCTGCCGCTGCTGGTGAGGGAGCCACGGTCCGGAGGGATGGCAGGAAAGCATCGACGTCGTCGAGGATGAGGGCGTGTATGGGGCGGTGTGTTGAGCTGTGCTGCGTGGCGTCGAAGAGGTACGACTCCATCCCGCGCAGGGTAGCGAGTAAGCTGTGCCAGCTCGCGGGGCGGAAGATGTGTACGTGGTTCAGGGCTTGTTTGACGCAGAGGGTGATTTCTTTCTTTGCTGTGTCGGTGGTGGCGTCTTTGCCTGCAGCGGTGAAGCAAGAGATTATGTGCGAGAGGAGCGTGGTGGCGAGGAAGGAGATGGAGAAGTGGTGCAGGGGGTCGAAGAGGATGATGGCTGAGGTGAGGCCTGAGAGGAGGACGGTGGAGAGGGTAGAGGGGAGGATGGCGTGTGTGATGAGGAGGTGGAGGAGGGCGGTTTTGCCGGCAGGGGAGGGGTTGTAGGCGTGGGGTGGGGAGACGAGCTCGATGACGGGGGTGGTTATCTTTTCTGCCGTTGGAGTGACGCGTGGAGGATCATTCCGTGCTTCGTTGAAAGGGTCCCATGTGTCGTCGTCGGAGCGGTGGTGGTCTTGTTGTTGTTGCGGTATCTGGATGGGGGGAGCTGGAGGCGGCGTAGACAGTAAAGCGTCGAGCTCCGGAATATTGAAGATTGTGCTTTGCTGAGAGGGAATGATGAGCGTGCGGAGAGAGGCGAGAAGCTATGCGTGTGTCTTCTGTCAGACTTCCGATGTTATGAAATTCCATGTTCGCAAACTTGGATCATACACACCTCACCCAACCCGCACTCTTCCACCTCACCCATCAACCTCTTACCCAACCTCTCCGCCCCACCCACATCCGCCATCTCTCTCTCCCTCTCATCAACAATCTCTCTCCCCCTCTCTCTTTCTCTTGCGCCGCTGTAAGGAATGGCCCCACCTACGCCCGTCTATCCAGCTTCTGCCCTGCCCTCTTCGATAAACACCCTCGCCAACGGCAAACCGCGGAAACCCCCGATCACCGATCTACGCGAATGCACGCTGAAGGAGATGGTGCAGTACAAGTGCAATGTCGAGAAGTCGAAAGTGAAGGGCGCGCAGCCGCTTATTGTATGCGATCCGGTGGTGCGCATGTTCAGGGTGTGAGTAGTCGTGGTTTCCCGATTGGGAGGACAGGCTTGGCGTTTTGTTTTGGGAAGGAGTGCGATGCTGATTTTTTGTGCAGGTGTAGGGATGGGCTACATGTTGAGACTACGGCGTGGGAAGGGCTGGAAGCACGGCGGGAGGAGGGGAGGGTGTAGGTGCTGGGAGATGAATATGCGCGCGGGTGGGTTGATGCAATGGGTGTACAGAACATCGCGATGGTGAAAGATTGTGAGATTCCCACGTCAAGAGCTTGGAAGATGTACGATATGAATTCGACTGCACGGCTTGTTTTCACAGGATTCCTATGTGTCCCACAAGCCGCTACCCTCATACGGCATTAAAGTATGATACAACTGCCCTCGGAACGAGGACAATGACAAAACGCCGTCGAAATGCTCATCAACCCTGCAAGCCCAGAATGCAGATATGTTACCCAAACGCCTCGCTAGAAATGCTTCGGAAAACTTTTACGAAATGTGCCGGCTCTTGCTAGGCAGGCTACGCTCGCTGACCCACGAAGCTCACAAAATGCTGCTGTAGACAGTATATCCAAACACTACCAAAATCTGCCGTCTGGAACGTGATGTGCTCAAGTTTACTGATGCCCCACTGCTTCAATGATCTCTTTGCTTTTGTCGCCAAAACTTGCGGCCGTAGTTAACGGTCACGCGTTGCTCCATGCGTTGCTGCATGCTCCTCTCCCTGCGTCTTGCCGGAGAAGGCGGAGAGTACTCCTTCCCAGCCTTCTTAGCTTCATCCACTGCTTTTCTGTCTTCTTCTTGTTCGGTAAGGCGTCTTTCAGCCACGGCCTTGTTGTCGTCTTCAATTAGCTGAATATCGGACTCGCTTGCAAGACCTTGCGCGTCTTTCCGTTGCGCCTCGCGTAGCTTGTTGGCCTCATCTTCGTCCTCTTCCTCTAATGACTCTCTCAAAGCTGTTCTCCACAAGCTCTCGCGCTTTATGGCAACATTGCTCCGTTGGGCTTGCGCACGTGAGGCGTTCTTTTTTCGGTCTCCTTCTTTCTTCCTTTCCATGAGCCTTCGCAAGCTCTTTTCTGCCTCCACGCCCTCCTTTGCGGCTCTCTCGCGGATGGTGTGCGGATCAACTTCGCGCTTGGCGTAAACTGGGGTTGACATCCATGTGTGTTTGGGTGGGAATGCGGGGAAGTGGGCCGGTATGTATTTCCTGCTTTCCTTCTCTGCTCTTCCGGACATCTCAGGGCCCAGCATTCCCTCTAGATCAGGTGGCGGAGGCTCTGCAGGCTCCGGAGGCGCAAAGGCTGGTTGCAATAATGAGGTTGGCAAGTGGCCGGTGTCGAGGTGTTGTTCAAGGACTCCCGAGCCAGTGAGGCCTACTGAGTTGAGGGCGTAAACGAAATCATGAGGCAGCGGTGCGGTGCGTCTGGCGCTAGACATGGACTTGCGAACGTTGTCGGTAAAGTTGGACATGTCTGTTTAGCACGTTAGCGGTCTGCGAGACACCAAGATAGCAGCACGCTGCTAGAAGCGACATGGGCGAAGCCGTACAGTCATGTACTCGCGCAGCTATGGCCTCCAAGGCCTCTGGCTTCGAAGCGTCGAATCCAACCACTTTGCATTGTATTGCGATCGCGCGCCGCAGCTGATGGTCGACGAACTGCTGATCGCCCGCTGCTCCAAACCCTCCGGCGAGCGGTTCCACGGTCTGCGAGCCGGGCTGCGTGTGGTGAAGGCGATGCACGACCTTGCGCTTCTTGGGGTGCGCTTGGCCGTACGTCGGGACCGACACGTCCTCGTACGGGCGCTTCATTCCTGCAACTGTGCCGGTACCTGAGGCACTCAAGGGCGATATAATTCCGGGCATAAGCGTGACGCTGGCGCGGGCGAGGGTGAGAGGTTGGTGCGAGTGTGCGGCACGGGCGCGGGTGGTGGAATAGCGGGCGAAGGCGGTCGCGTGAGATCCAAGTACCGGTTGTCGGCGCGCGGTGAGAGTAGGAATTGGGGTGAAGATGAACTGTCGGCGTCGCGGGGCGTCGGCTCTGGCGCCTTCACTTCGTGCCAGTGAGGGTCGCTGTCTTTGATGCTGCACCTCCCAAAGCGCGGTTCTGGCGCACGGCCCCACGCGCCAAGCTCCTCTCGCTCGCGGTCACTCCACTGTCGGCACCTCACGTCAAACCAGCTTCAACGTCCTTCACGAACTTCCCCTACCCGCGCACCCGCACCACCACCCTCTCCACTCACCACAAACCAACTCCACCATGGCCGTCAAGCCCATCACCGGCGTATGTGCTGCCATTGAGCGCCCACGCGCCGCCCGCCCGCCCCTGTGACTGGAAGCTAACCTCTGGCCCTGTAGATGCTCCGCCGCACCATTGTGCTCGACATCTCCGTTGCCATGGGTGCGTCATTTGAAAGACATCTTGCGCAAGCTTTTCTGGGCTCTTCCTCGAGCTCTGGAGCTGGTGCCGGATCTGCGTGGAGCTTTGCTAATGGCGGATACAGGCCTCGGGTTAACTGCCGGCTATGGCTGGTGGTACGGTACGTGAACCAAGAGTGGAACCCCCGCATTGCAGAACCTGCAAGATGTGTTGGACGGCCAATTGACTTGATTTTGAAGGTTACCACGTCCCTGCCGTCCGCCACCGCGACGCATACTACCAGAAGATCGAAGACGAGCGCGCCTCTGCTCTTGGTCAGAAATAGGCGATCACACTCTCCCAATCGATTTTTCCTTTGTCGCCTGGTGGACCGAATGCATAGACAAGCTGGATCTGAGGAACCGATTGTATCATAGCGGGGCGGACCCTCGATCAGCAGACCAACATCAAATTCAATCGAGCCTGTACCAAGTGTGCCCTCTGGTCTTTGCTCGTTCTTGAAAATCTTACACATTGTTTGATGGGGGGAACTGCACGCTTTGTTCTGATATGCCACTATCACGTTAGTTGCCAAGCCTCGGGAAAAACCAATACCCAGACACAGAACAGGATCCGAGGGCCAGCATTTTCACCGTATAGTAAACCATGAATCGCTGACCACATTGTTTATTTCACCGAGCGAGCCTCCATCATTGGGTAGATCCAAGCATCAGCTCCCCGGCCCAGTCATATCACGCACTGTGACTTCGTCATCTCCTAAGTACCCCACGCCCATCCTAGCGGCAATAGCAACTTATCAATGAGCTCATCCCCATTGATTGTTTACCTTTCTTTAGTGACTTCAAGCACATGTAATAAGCCATGCACCCACAATTCAATCTTATCATCGTCATTTTTGGGGGGGAAAGTTTGTATTTGCCTGTGTAAAGCCAATACTAAGTCTCCATAAAAACAACACAATTTCATTATAATTCCACGCAACGAGATTAGACGAGTATTCCGCCAGAACGTAACATACAAAAACAAGCTCGTCCGTACATAGTTATCTTCTTCCCACCACGGCCTTGTAGTCCGCCAAGGTGCTCGTTGCAGACCCTCAGATACGGATTCGGGCACAGATGCACCAGTTGTGGGAATTCTTTCGTGATAATGGGAACCGCATGTAGCCTGGTATCTAAACAGAGTGGCAAATTTCCAAAGGAAGCAACTGGTAAACGCATGCCGCTGTACCTTTTTCCAAGGAACACTCTAAAGTAGCAGAAAGTTGAGCGTGGCACCAGTAATCAGGATAGCGATAAGGAAATCCCATCTAAGCAAATACATCGAACAGCTGGAAACTTTCGACGAAGCAGAGTATACCAGACAGGACTACGAGGACAGCAATGCTAATGCGCTGGATCGTATAGAAGAACTTTGGAACAAGTAAGTTACCAGTCAGCACGAGCGAATCACCGTCCGATCACCCGCCTAAGTACCGTTTAGTTTTCTTAGTGCCCGTGAAATCGACTTCAGGAGCGTATCAGAGCGGACGAGGTGGGCGGGGCAATGCTGGCTGGTCAGCGAGTCCTCCTGCGGATGACGGTAGGTAAACAGTAGGGAGGGATGTATAGACATTAGATATCGCTCGCTAGGCAAGGTGTTTGACACTCTCTACAGCTGACTCGGATGGCGTACTCCACTCCATCAATGAAAAGTTCATGTACTCCGGTCTGCATGCGAATGACAAGCCAACGTGTTACTCCGCTATTAACGTGTCCACCGGACCTCTGTCGGCCGCTACCTTCATCCATTATCAAGTACAGTTCTATATCCTGTCCGTCATATAGTAGAATGGCAAATTTTGAGTTAAGCTGAGTAGAGCGAAAATAAGTTCTTCGATTTGTTAAGTACGATCACTCCACGTCATATAAGTCATTCCAGAAGAGGATATCGTTCAGCATCTCCTCTGGCAGATTGAGTGAAGTGAAATTCTCACGCTTTGGAGTTCGTATCTGAGCATGAACACTCGCTGCAGTTTTCCAGCCAAAGAATCCAGCCATCTCCCAATCGATGAGACCAACAATCCTATCGTTATCAACAATGCAGTTTGATAACGAGACATCATTGTGCATGAAGCTAAGATCGGGGTCTTTGTTGTCCTCTGCGAAGATGATTTCTCTTTCAAGCTCTTGAATACCACGATGTTTAACGGGATCTGGATCCGGAACGACGTAAGATCGGCGACTGATCTCAGCTGGTGAAATTGCTGTGCGCAGCCTTTGTAGTATCTCTCGTACCTGTTGCTTGAAGGAACTTTTCTGAGACTGCGAGATGTACTGCCAGGCTATGTTGAGGCCGACTCCAGGGATTCTCTCTTGTACAAATACATCTCGTTCGTTGACCTGTCGATGACAACCTTAGTAGTGTATAAAATAGACATATGCTACTAAGCGCATTTAAGAGTACCTTAGCTGCGAAATAGACCCGAGGGACTTTGGTGCTATCCAACACCTTCCTCGCAAGAGCAATGGACTCCACCTCGTTTGCATCGGCGTACGAATAGTCGCGGTGAGACCGTCGTCCTTGGAGAGTTCCCTTCAAGTGACTTGACTTGATGATCACGCTTCCGAGCGCAAAGACATCGCGCCCTCCATCCTGATTCTCGTAAATTCTGTTGGACTCTGTGCATTTCTTAAGCACTGTAGACCAGTATTCTAGGTACTCTGGCGCAGTGCAATTAATGTGCTTTGCATCAGGTGTGAAGTCGGTGGGGCGGGGAAGGTATCTGCCATACAGAGGCACATCCGCGTATCGATCTGTTGGCGGTATGTTCTCGGGGTTGGCTTCGTATGGGTTCATTGTGTGAGTATTATCAGATTGAATGGTAACCGCCCACAAGCGCTGGCAAATGCACGGACCGTATTTCCGCTCTGCTTGCCAATAGCTAGCGCATTTGGCACGGTTTCGTACTAGTTTCGGGATTAAGCGCCCGGTTAATCATAGAACGCGTGTCAAGATCTCTTCGCATCAAATCATTTTGTACAGCGGCAACAGGTGTTGCAATAATTATTAAGCGCTGGTCTGAGCTTAACGCAATTAGCTGGCACCCTATATTCCCTGCGAGATCTGATCTCCTCCAGTAGAATTAGGGTAGCAAGGTATTAGTCATTATTGGAGCGCTCAATAATTATTGCACCACCTGTTGGCGACACAAAGATGACCCGTTTTTGGACGGCAGTCTATGTCCATGTCCATGTTTGTCTATCACTTTACGGGACACTACTTTGTAGTTCGAGTCAACAATCAGAAAACCACAAGATGGCCCGTACTTGTTACATCGGAGGAACAAGCTACTACTTGGCGTAAAGAAACACTAACTTCATTGAGAGGGCAATAAAAAATAAAGATGCCTCGCTACATGTATACATACAGTCTTTCCCCCGTTCCAGCTCCAAGGTGTTGCCAAGGAGCGGGGATGGCCAATAGGCGATTAGCACCCAGGAGCACTATAAAGCCGAGCTGCAGGGAAGACTATACTTCTAAAGATCAGGCACTAATAAGACAGAATAGTCGATAAGACAACAGAACTCGGTTAGGACGCGAAAGGTTATAAGATACTCGAATCCGCTGCATAGAAGAGGTATAGTAAGCGCCTTTTAACCACTGCATCTAAATTTGGTGAATAAAAAATATATAAAAAGCGAGAGGGTTATCACTCAAATCCCATCCATCTATGAAGGCACCATTATCTCAAAGTCATCTATACTCTCTTCTTGTCTTATGTTACACTTGCGACCACCCAATCCAACCTTTCCACTTCAAATTTCACGGGAACTCATCATCATGGCCGACCGCTGTCCCGTTTGCAATGGGTGGATGAACACGACTCGCGGTAGTGTCCACAGCTGTCCTGGGAAATCTTCAGCCACCGTCAAGAGCGAGCCTGCGCTCGTTGAATCTAGCAAGGACGAGGTTCCTCAGCTGGTACTGGCTTCTAAGTAACATATTCTACTTAGTGGCATTCTCTGGTCTACCTCTTGTAGTATTTTCACTGACGGGTAGATAGACCATGTTATCTCGATAGTCGTAGCATTGTGCCGACTGTACGGCGAAGCAGGTTTAGGATGCAAGGAGTCATGTTGAGGATCAGTG
The DNA here is from genome assembly GCA_010093485.1 of Karstenula rhodostoma CBS 690.94. Classification (NCBI taxonomy): domain Eukaryota; kingdom Fungi; phylum Ascomycota; class Dothideomycetes; order Pleosporales; family Didymosphaeriaceae; genus Karstenula; species Karstenula rhodostoma. Next base: position 2,673,664 of record MU001494.1, read on the forward strand.
GCATGATATGATTTGTCAGAGGGCATACAGTATAAGTTTTCTAAAGCTAATCAGGATCGAACTTAACGAGCCGCTGTAAAATGAATACATAGTTCCCAGACTACTAGGTTCGACTCGCCAAGGCAGTGCAACGCCACTCGTTCTAGCAATTAAGTATTTCATCCAGAGACGATTCCTAGCCCGTCTGTTTTGCCTAACCTTCGGAGCAGACCTAGATTATAATAACGTGTTTCTGAAAGAGTTTGCGCCCCTCTTTGGTCCACAAACCAGATTTGTTTGGAGTTTGGTTGTGGTGTCCTCAGCCGTCTACGAGGTGTCCTGTTCTTATCAGTCAGTGTGCAGCTCATGCGAGTTGCAACAGATAAGAGTGGTCTTTTTCTATTCGTAATACACGGGGGGCGGGTGAGGTAGGAGGCGGATGGTCGCATCGCCATGATTCCGGCACAAAGGTGTATGCACAAATAGATCAGCTTCCTCATCGGATGGAACGGGTTTCTCATCCCCCGAAATGCTGGCCTCCATACTGCAGTCAGTCCCTCTTCTTCTGCAAAAAGACAAGATGATACGCTGCGAAGCCGTGCAAGGCTGAACACACGGCAGCAATTCGGCTTTCGGTAACTAAAGGCAGCGAACGATGATACGGCTCTTCTGGACCTAATTCATAAGACGAGGGAAGCTTTGCATAGTATCCAAAAGGTGTGGAAGAACTGGACATAAAGCAACTGTAACGTAGCTCCCCGATCCCTCAGGCTCCAAAGCTCCAGACCCCAGCACCACGTGCCACCAGTGAAGCCTTTGTGGCCCGAACGTTCCTTTCTTGTATTCCACTACCACGTTAAAGCTCGCATTCACATCTACCCATTCACCCCACCCCACACCACCGCACACCAAAACACCAGTTCGACACGAACACTCACCCACCCATCGTCCCCAACCTACCCTATCTCATAGATGGAATCTTGCACCCAAACCCTCTCAAACATCATCCTCCCACTCCCCCTCCCCTCTCACTCACGTACTCCATCACGCACTTCACAAGACACTCACACATCCAAAAAAACCTTGTAGTAAACATCTCCAAATTAATCCATCTCCACCCCCCCATAAACCCCATACCTTTACTATATACATGTAACGCCGTAGCATATCCTATGCACAGATAACACCGCAATGCCCTGCCTTCCAGATGGCAGCAACAAGTGCGAACAAAAACGCCCATTGACCAGCCCAGCCCAGTCCAGTCCAGTCCAGTCCAGTTTGGAGGGACGCCAGCCGTAGATAACGCAAGAGAAAGAGTTATATAGGTAAATGCAAGGTAATGCAGAAAAAGAAAATGCAGCAATGCTATGACATCGCACACCACACCATGCACGCCCATGAAGAAACAAACAAACCACTCCCACATACAGACAGACATGACATACAACCTTATGCCACCTTCAACGCACGCGCATCAGCCAAAGCACACGCATCAGCCAACAACCGCGCCTTCTCGAGCGCGCTAAACTTCCTCTTCGTGCCCCGGAACCTCGCATACCTCCTCGAATGCCTAGCCCTAGCCTTGGCGGGATGTCGCGCCGTCGTGTGGATGGGCATTCCTCTTCTGCGCACGCCATTCACGTCAGCAACCCATCTACAAAGCGCGTTGTTTTGTTATGTTTTAGCACAATGGAAGGGATGGATGCACACGGCGAATCATCGCAGCAATAAACATGCAGCACAACGAGGCACTCACGCATGGCTCACGAGCGCTTCCGCACCCTGCACGTTCCACCCAAAGTCCAGGATGAGCGTCCGGCCGTCCTGGCTCGTAGCCACGACGCGTCGGTAGTCGCTCTTGGCGCTGAGGATCCAGGAGGTGGTCCAGTTCTCGTAGGTTGCGAAAACCGCGCCCGTGGAGTAATCGGCAACACGGATGCTCTGATCGTAACTACCGCTCACGATCCTGCCGTTGAACGCATCGAGGAAGAGGGAGCGTACGAGGCCACCGTGCCGCTGGGACGTGTGCAGCGTGTTGCCGGTCTGGGCGTCGAACTTGTACACGACGTGGTCATTTCCGCCCGCGAGGACATACTTGGCATCGTCGGAAAACTCGACGGCTGCCAGTCCGCGGTCCTCGGAAGGGAAGTCCTTGATGCAGACGCCCGAGTCAAGGTTCCACAGCTTGGCTACACCGTCCCCAGAGGCTGAAACGAGCAGGTTGCCTCGGAGTTGCACGGCGTTCACGGGACCACGGTGGCCGGTCAGCGTGCGGATTTGCTGCCCATTTGAGCGATCCCAGACGATGATTGCAGAGTCCTTGGAGCACGAGATGATGTGTTTGTCGTCCAGGCAAACATCGAGGACACCGGCTTGGTGACCACGCAACCTGTACATTGGAACGTAGTCTTTGCCGGTGATATCCCACACGATACATGTGTGATCCGAGGAGCCGGTGACCATGATGGTGTCGTCGTACTGCAGGCAGAGGATGGAAGCGTCGTGGTAATCGGCAGGCACGCGGTACATGTCGTTTCCCTTGTCAGTTCCATTGAGGGAGGGGTTGTTCACGACCTTGGCTCTGTGAGTGTCCATCACAGCAGGTGTGTTGTTAACAGGCCGGTGGGTGGGACCGCCAATGACCTTGATGCACTCGTACGTGTTCATGTCCCAGACGCGAATCGTACGGTCACGCGAGCCGGTGATGATCTTGGTCTCGTCGAATTGGCAGCAGTAAACGGAATCGGTGTGCCCGTTCAGGTAGATCGCATTCGGCGTGGCAGCCTTCCATCGCCTGTCGATTGTCTTTCGCGTCCTGTACATTTGCTTCCAGTTCTGTGCCGGTGCATGCTTTCCGTTCTTGGTGAACATGCCCACGCCCACGCCTCCCATTTGGATTGGTGTCGGTGTGACGTGTACAGTGGGCTCGAATCGGCGCAGGAAGACATCTTTCCAGACATGTGGAGAGGTTGCCAGATAGTGCCAGTGCTTCGAGACTAGCTCTGCCTGAATAAGGGACGGGGCATCGAGATTCGCAAGAATAAGGGTGTTGATTTCGGCGGGTAGGGATTGTAGCGGGTCAACTGGTGATGCCATTAGCAGGTTGGACAAGATTTGGAGAGAGTGGGAGAAATATAGAGGTGGTGAGATATAGAGAGGGTCGGGGTTCCTCAAGATGACCCTCTCCGGGAGTTTTCACGATCGTGACTGAGGCTGCGGGGTGAAAGTGACTTACCCAGCTTCTTCTCCTGGAGGACGCTGTCGGCACGCACGATAGGTGAAGAGCACATCATGCCTACACCGCTTTCGTTGTCGTTGTCGATTTCTTCGATGCTAGACTCAGACATTCCGTTTTCTAGGAACTTGCGTGTCTGCTCCTGCTCGCGACGCATCTGTGACAAGCGGGCATCGTTTGCCGCAGCGGCTGCCTGGCGCGCAGCTGACCCAGGGACAAGTAAAGGATAGTTGGACGGGATAGGCGGCGGCACCGGGTTGAACTTTGCAAATTCACCAGACGGGCCTGAGGCAGCCGGCCGGCGGCGGAGGCTCGAGAAACGTTTGAGCATGGAAATCTTTGAATTCACAGGGGGCGTGGCGGTTTCGAACTGGGAAAGCGGCAGACCCGAGTCGTAGTGCGGAAGAGGCATCCGGAGCATGTCTGAGCTGTTTTTGCGGACTGCAGCAGCAGCACACGAGGTAGGACCGGGGGCGTCGAAGATGGCAGACAGCGAGGGCCGGCGTGACGACGAAGACGACAGCTTGCGGCGGATCTGCTTGAAGCCGCCCTCGAACATGGAGGTCGCGCGCGACAGCGACCGCGAGCCGGACGGGGCATGGTGCGAGTGGTACTCCTCACTCATGCCCTCGTGGACGGCGCCCAGGGCGTTGGGGGCCTCGCGCGCATCGCTGCCGTTGGTGCTGAATGTCTGCGAGGCAGTCCGCTTCATGCTCGATTCGAAGGGGCGGGGCGGCGCTGCGCTGTCGTCGGCGGCAGACGAAGTCTTTGGGCGGTGCGCAATGGAGGGCCGACGATGCATTTGCGCAGCAGCAGCGGAGCGGGACTGGGCGAAGGGGCGGGTTGGCAGGCGATGGCTGCCAGCGGAGCGTCTCGTTCGTCACGGGCGAGGGCGCGTGGAGCAGTCGCTGGGCTGGTACGGGTGGCAGCAGAAGCGCTTCGGAGAGGCCGACGTTGGTACGCGGGAGCGAGCTGGAGCTGGAGCGGCGGGTCGCAGGTTGCAGGTTGCACGCGGGCTGCTTGACGATATTCGTGTACGACTGGGGCGTCCGGGACAGGTGAGATGGGTGTAGAGAGCGTGGGTGTCGCGGCAGACGGGCGACAATGCGTATATACAATACAGCACCTAGGAGAGAAACACGCTGCTACAGGGAACGACGATAGGAACGGCGGTAATAGGGAGCGGACGTGAGAGAGCGGCGTGCACGCTTCGGTCTGGGAAGGTGCCAGGAGGAGGATCTGAGGGAGAGGCCTGGGGCGTGCACATGTTTTACCTTCCTTTATGCTGGAGCCACCTGGGACTGCCGGGGATCGCGCCAGGAAAATTAACGGATACTGCACGTCTCTCCACTCTCCAGCGCGACCGCCGACCACCGGCCAACGCACACCACCTGCCACCGAGCAACACGACCGCCGCCGCCGTCGCTACTCGTACATTACTGTGCGTCTGCGCGCCGCCGTTGCCATCGCGTGTCCCGCCGTTGCCTTGCCTTGCCTTGCCGCGCCCAGCGCTTTGTGCGTGCTGTCGAGGCCACCAGCCCTCGCCCTCGCCCATGCTCACCGCCCCGGTCGCTCCAGTTGCCATGGCGAAGACTTCGCCTTCGCCGGCCATTCCGCCATGGTACCGCATCGTCTACCTCTACGTCGAGCCCATCTCGACCTTTGTCGGAGCCGTCTACGCCCACCACTTCCAGTCCACGTATTTGCAACTGACGCACGCCGACTCCGCGCCCCTCGCGCCCCTTCCCCTGGGCACTTCGGTCGTGCTGACGCAGTTGGCCAACCTGTATCTCCTGCTCTGCATCAACGAGGCCCTGGTGCTGCGCGCTACCACGGATCTCCACGTCTGGAAGACGTTTCTATTTGGCCTGCTTGTAGCCGACTTTGGCCATCTGTATTCCGTGCACCAGGTCGGCAGCTGGGTCTACTGGCGCTTCTGGGACTGGAACGCCATCGACATCGGTAACGTGCCCTTTGTGTACCTCCTAGCCATCTCACGGGTGCTCTTCATTTTCGAAGTGGGCTTTGGTGGAACGAGGGTGGACGGCAAGAAGAACGCATGAAAGCCCTCGAGTCGTACCCATGAACATGAAACTCTAAACAAAACAAATAAATGAATGAATAAATAAACAAACATACCTCCATAACATGCAATCCATGCATACTGCAATGAGCATCATCACCAATTCCTAGGTCGCGCCTCCAAAAGCCCAACACCGGACGCGCAGTCGCACCACGAAAACGCCCCCGTCCTATCCTACCCGTCCATTACCCCAGACCTTCTCCACCGACCCACACCCTCCCCTGCCCTCGAATCCACACTCACCGCCAACTCCGCCGCCCCCCAACTGCATCTCGATCGAATCCTCCCTTCCAGAACCCTTCCCTTCCCTGCCCGGCGACGCACATACACACACAACCCGCCTAGCATTCCGTCATCCATCGCATACAATGCGATGCGGTGTGCACACACATTCCAATCCCAACCACACACACACCCTGTCGCACTCCCAGCTCAGCTCAGCTCAGCTCATCAGCCCTACCGCTTACCTCACCCTCATCCTTCACCCAGAATAACCCAACCCCAGCTTCCCATACATAGCCCACCCGCGGAAACGAATCGAAACAGGACGAAACGAGAAACGCGCCTTCGCCGCATTTTTTGCCCTGCAGATTGCACATGCAGATGCAGATGCACATGCAGATGCACATGCGCATGCGATCCGGCCGGCGGCCTCACCGCCCGCCCGCTCACTCGCTAGACTTACCTTACCTTACCTTACCTTACCGGACCATACCTTACCTTACCGGACCGCACTCCACAGCCACCCACTCGGAGATTTTCCTGCCCACGCGCCACCTTTTCCTCGCTACCTTCCTCCCTTCTACATAGCCCAGCCCAGCGCACCCATGTGAGGGGCAATTTTTTTTTTTCTTCTTTTCCTTCCCTTTCTTTCCTTGACTTTCCCATCTTGCCGACCCCTCCCTACATTGCATGCATGCACGGCGTCGCCACGTAAAAGTACAACTACCTAGTGCCGCGTCCGTGATGAAATCAAAGGGAAACAGGACAGGACAGTAAGGGTCTGTCTGGACTGCGCTCAACTCCACACGCACAGTTTTTGCGGCGGACTTTTCAAGGCCAAGGGCATGTGAGGACGCGCGCGGAGCGGGCAGACGCTTCGTTTTGTTTTGTTTTGCTTTGTTTCGTTTCGTGAGGGGTGTTTGGGGGAGGTACTGTAATCATGCCGTCATCGAACTGCCGGCGGCGGGGCGAGGCTTTCCGAACCAGATCCCGAGTTATGGAGCGGTGTTGGGGTGCATGTTCGCGTGATGTGGAGGGATAGGAATACCTATCGACTTCGTGGACTGCTAACATCTGATGGCGCGGATATAGTCAATACAACAGGAAAACACATCTCACCAGCATACATCGCATTCGAACACCATTCCTCACATGCACATGCACATCACATCACATCACACACTCTCGCACCTTATGCTTCCAACATGATATCATTTCATCCCTTCCCCTTCCCCACGCAGTTAAATCAAGATGCCGCCATCGTCATAAACATCCTCATCCTCATCCTCGCCCTTCCTAAACCCCATATGATTGAAAAAAAGAAAAACAGATACTTGATAAGAAATTCCGCCCTTGGAAAAGGGGTGTGGTACATGGGTATAATTAACCGCCTGCCTGCCAGCCTCCGATAAATGGATGAATCCCCAAAGAAAAAGAAACCATGCGCAAACATAAACTCTCAGATCCGCAAACACATTGCAAAAGACGCCATACAAGCATCCGCAAATCTGCGTCAAAAGCAAGCATTAGATAGACAACGCCCGTGCATATAAATCAAAACTTCCGCGGGCAGTCGTCACCCGGATTTTCCACACCCACCGTCCTACGGTGGTACTGTCCCCAAGAGCGCCGTGCCGATAAGTGACGAAAAGGCCGCTAATGCACCGAAAAAAATCACCTAGATGATGGTACAGATGTAAAAGAAAAGATCGAAAACAACAACATGGGGCTAGACAGAGATCCCGGGCATCCCTCCCATGCTGTCCATGGCCTTGTCGATGCTGTCAAGGTCCATCATCACGCTGTCAGGGTAGAACAGCATCATGTCGTCGTTGTCCATCGCAGGCAAGGTGACGCCCAAAGCCTCAATGTCTTGTGAGAGCATCAAGTCAAGAGGAAGTCCGTTGCTGGGCATGTTCAACCAAGCGTCGGGCATATCGGCATCCTTGATGTCAATGTGGATCTGCAAGTTGTCATTCTCAGAAATGTCCGATTGCCGCGTGGACGGCGTGTCTTTGGAGGTAGAGTCCGGCGTGTTCAGCGGTGAGCTAGGTCGGGACCGGAGCGCCCACGAATTGTCCTCGTCCTTTAGATCCAGTGTAGTCAGCGGTCCGTTCGAATCCAGGACGGCGTAAATGTCGTCGTACGAGAAATCGAACAAGGAAGCCGGGACGAGCGGCGGCGCTTCCTCCTCCACTTCAACTTCGACTTTGGGCTGCGTTTCAGACTCCTTGTGTGGAGCCTTGCTGATGCTAGCTAGTGTTGGCTTGCCGGGAGCGCCGGTGCTTGGTGTCGCGACTTTGATGGATGTTTGAGGCGTCTTGAGAAGATTGGTCGAAGGTGAGCCTTTGATACCAGTCTGCGTTGGAACGCGAGCCATGGGCGTAGCCGCAGCGTGGCCAACTGGAGTAGCAGCTGATGGCGGCATGCCAGGAGTGTGTACGGCCTTGATGTGCTGTGGGGGCCCGCGAGGCGCGGTGGATGCTGGCTTGCTATTACGTGTAACTGCAGCAGGATCCTGCTTAGGCTCTCCAGTCTTCGGGTCGACGTTGACGTATTCTGCCATAGCGTCCAAAGCAAACTGAGCAGGATCGTCGATCCTGGCGTGGGCGTGGCTGATGTGAGTATCCAACTCGGCTTGCGTGTCAAAACCACGCACAGCGTAATCACAGTCAGCAGGGAATCTGCACCTGAACGTCGGTTTCTGAGCAGCGGGTGGCACTTGGCGTTTCATCTCGGGAGAGTTGCCTTTGCTAGAACTTATGAGTGGTGACTGTTTCGACGCAGGAGTTGATGTCTGGCTATTGGGATCCATCTTCTGCCTCTTCTTCTCGGGCAAGGATAAGTGTGTGAGTGGCTTCGCGCCCTCGAAGTACTTGGGGGCACCTTGAGGTGAAGCACCACCAAGCTGGAAGGGCGGTTGACTCGCAGTCGGTGCTGGGGGCGCTTTCTGCTGGCGTTGCTGCTGTTCGACGATCTTGAGGTTGGCTGCGTTGAGCTGGGGCGCAGTTTGATCTCGTTGAGGTTGCTGCTGGTGTGGCTGTCCAGGTTTGGCTTGGGCTTGTTGGCTTGCCATCCTGGACATGACTTTACCCACGAAGGAGAGTATGTGGCGGATGTTCATGTGAAATTCCGCTTCCGTCAGGGTCAATTCGGGATGCAGTGTCCCATCTCCCGGGTTCAACTGCCTCAGGAGTAGTATCCGGGCCTTGATCACAGTCCTTGCAAGGTTCTCAGACTCGGGCGATTCATACGAGATGAGGAAAATGCGCAAGGCCTGTTCCACCTTCTTGATGTGGGGCAGCTTCTCCTTTATAGTTTGTTGCAACGTGGCTCGCACGTCGGGGGATATTGATTGCACATGGGCCTTTGCAAGCTTGCTCTCTTCTTGCTGGATCATCATCTTGAACTTCCGCTCCCTTTCGGGCTCTTTGAGCTTAGCAGCGAGCTCTTCTTGACTCGGCAGACGCGGTACCTGTGACTGCTTGTTTGAAGCATCCTGTGCTTTCATGAGGTTGGCACGCATTTGCGCTTGTTGCTGCGGTCCCATCTTCGACATCTGCTCCTGGGTTAGGTTGAGTCCTTGCTGTGATCGAGACGGAACCATGGCTGGCGCTTGCGGTGCGGCATTATGCTGGCCTTCAGTGCCAGCATCGGCACCATCTTCATTGGGTCGCTTTATGCCCTTATTCATATTGCTCTGCGCATTTGGCAGCGTCGGCTGAGCTAGCTGACCTGCTGGTTTCGTTGGTGGTGGTGCCACTTGGGCTGCTTGGGCTTGCACTGAGGGTGGGCGCGTTGCTTGCGCTCCCTGCCCGGCCATCGGGACCTGAGGCTGACCCTGGTTCCGTTGTTGATTCTGCTGCATACTGAGTATTGTCGCTTGCTGCTGCCTCCGTGCATTCATTTTCTGTTGCATGATGAAGTTGCGAAGCTGTTCATCGGTAGCGTTGGATTGGTTTTGTGGTAGTCGCTGTCGCCATGATTGAACTTCCTGCGGAGTGACTTGGACAGGGCCGAGGTTGGGCATATTCGGTTGCTGCTGCGGTGTCCGGTTAGGGACAGCGCCAGGCGTCATCTGGGCGGGAGGCGCAATGGGCCCCATGTTGTTCGGTGGTTGCTGCGGACGCTGTCCAGGCATGCCACCTTGTTGTGATTGCTTCATCAAGTCCTGGAAATGCAAAACTTGGAGCAGCAACAGCTTCTGACTGTCAACACCAGGAGCGAGGTTCGGATTTTGTTGCGTCCAACTCTTGAGCTGGGCCCATGTCTTGACGTCCGGAGGTAGTGTCTGCCGGATCTGAGCATTGAGGGCGCTGGGCGGGAAGATTCGGTTGTCAGTCATGGAGATGATTCCTGGATTTTGTTGCAGCGTCTGCTGAGCATGGAGGAGGCGGGCTTGATGTGGAAGCTGACCAGGACGTTGACCCATGGGCATCGGCTGTCCACCCATGGCGCCTGGCATCGGCTGTCCCAAACCCCCTGGGCGCATGTTGCCCATGTTCTGTGCGTTCATGAGGCCGTTCGCCATGCCTCCCATTGGCATGTTCTGCCCCGGGTTCATCATCATGTTGGGTTGACCGTTCGGGGGCTGGCCTCCAGGGAATACTCCGTTCATCATGCTTCGTTGCCGGGCATTGTTCATGTACTGGCTCAAGATGTGACGGAACTGCGGCTCCGGAACCTTGAGCAACTGCTGCTTCACCATGGAATCTAGTTCAGGGGGTATCATCTGCATCCGGTTCTGCTCCGTCAGAGGTTGACCTTGTACGCCAGCAGCCTGCTGGGCTCGTTGTTGAGCCTCCCGCATCAGTTGGGTAATCTGCGATGGATCGACCTGGCCTTGAGATTGCGGTGTCATTTGAGGGACGTGAGCTTGAGGACGCTGCTGAGGCGTGGAAGGGTTTGGCTGGCCGGGCGGCACCATGGGACGGTTCAGCATCGACATTGCGTTAGGGTTGGGAGTACCTAGCGGACGGTTAAGGCCCCCCGGCTGGCCGTGGAGATTCGGAGTGCCCATCTGCTGTTGCAGGTTTTGCTGCTGCATCTGCTGTCGAACCCGTGCGTCGGCCTGGGCCTGAGCGGCTTGTCGTTGCATGTTAGCATTTGCATTCTGGAAGGCGGCTGCTTGCGCAGCTTGGCGAGAGGCCATGGCAGCATTCTGCGGCTGGCCAGGCGGGAAGTTGCCCATCTGAGCAGCGACATTGTTGTTGTTGTTGTTGCTGCTGCTGTTGTTGTTATTGTTGTTGTTGCTGTTGTTGTTGCTTGCAGGAACGACTTGCTGCCCTTGGTCCTGCACCCGCATCGCTTCGCTTTGCTGATTTGCCAGGGCGTTGAAGTCGAACTGCTGACCGGGTTGGCGCTGGCCGGCATTCATCTGCTGATTTTGCATCTGCCCTTGCTGCATCTGATTGGGCTGACCCTGGTTCTGCAGGGCCAACAGCAGTTCGCGGGAGATCTTGCCGTTCTTGAGCATGTTCTCGGCTTGCTGTCTGAATCTGAACAACAGAGGGTTGATGCCTCGGTTCATGAGTTGCTGCTTTTTGTCCGCGGGCCAGTTGTTAACCTCGTTTTGGAACTGCTCTCGGATCTCGGGTCGTGCTTGGTCCATCAAACGCTGGGTTAGGCGTCCTATGATGATGTTCTGTTGTTGCGGTGTCTGCTGGCCTTGCTGCAAGCCTTGCTGTGGGTTGTTGGAAGCTTGTGGGGGGTTACCCATATTTCCGCCCTGTGCACTCATCGAAGACTGGCTCTGCGACATGGGGATTGCAGATGCCTGCATTTGCTGGCGGAGCTGCGGGTTCGGAAAACCTTGTGCAACCTGCTGTGGGGTGTTCTGACCCGGATTCTGAGGATTTGCCTGGCCCATCATGCCCATCTGGGCAGCATTCATCTGGTTCATCTGGTTCATGGGGTTGTTGTTGCCGGGGTTCAGGCCCTGCAGCTGCTGCTGGCGGAGGCTCTGCATGGTGAAGAGCTTTTGGCGCAGGGTGGTGTTGTACTGTTCTTTTGTTTGCGACTGCATGAAGGCGGCAGTCTCGAACTGCAACGATTGGCGCAGCACATCGTTCTCGTGAGTTTCGGGTTTGAGCAATCGGTAGGACGTGAAGAACTGCAAGGCGAGTCCTCCTCGTTCCTCGGGGGTGATCTGTTGCTGCCAGCCGGGTTGGGCTTTCTCCTGCGCTTGGCGGTAGTGCTTCAACAAGACCTGCTGGATGGTCTGCTGGCGGTTCGGCTGGTTCGGCTGCATCATGTTGGGGAAGTTTGGATTGTTCATCGTGGAGCGGGAGGCCGCCTACGGGGCAGCACAACGGCGAGCGGCGCTGAGGGCGCGGCGCAAGACCACGTTGGCGTCGTAGCGCTCTGCGGGCATGCAGAGGCTCTGTGCAGTCGAGGCAGTCGGGCTGCGAAGCTAAGGTCAGCGAGTAGGTAGCGGAACCGGCGTGAGGATGGCGGCGAGGTGTATCGTCGTGAGCGGCAGGCGACGGTGAGCAAAGGTCGGCGGCTACTGTGCCCGCAGCATCCGCGTGGGGAAGGTGAAGTGGGTGAGGCGTGAGGCGTGAGGCGTGGGTGCGAGGGCGAGGGCGAGGGCTCCGGGGTGCCAGCGAGCGAGTGCTCGGTGCCGATCTCTCAGCAGGCGGAGGGCGGTATGGCTTGGCCGTGCAGGGCCAAAACGGCGGGAGAGGGCTGAGGACGGGGGTTTGTGCGTGGGCTCCTGGAGTGTTGGCGGCGAGCACGGTGCTGGTCGCAGTGCGTCGCTTTTGCGGAGCCTGGGGGTTGTGGGTGAAGAGAGTTGGGGGACGACGGTGAGGCGGCTGCGCTGGAAAGTGGAGTTGTGGCAGACGGCATGGGTGGACCGGCGGCGGCTGCAAGTCCAAGTGCGGTAGGGGCCAGGGTCACCGCGCAGACCCCAGCAGAGCGACGACTGCAGCACGACGCCAACAAATGCCCGCGCGCTGCGGGAGCGTCTGGCGGCTGGCTCGACGGCGCTGGAGTTCGCACGCACACGCGCACGCACAGGCATACGCACACACAGGCCCACGTCGAAGGCGTGTCTGCAGTGCGAGACGATTCCAAGGCTGCTAGCAACTCTGCACGGCTGGCGCGAGCACGACGACGACGGTTGCGCCCGCGTCAAGTCAAGTCAGGTGCGGTGCAGGGTGCAGGGTGGAGGGTGGAGGGTGGAGCCTTCCGCCCGTCTTCACAACTATGGAAGGCGCAGGGCACACCACCGTCCACCTCCCGCAGTACCACACACACAGTGCAGCAGTGCCCATGCCTGTGCAGCGCCGCCGTCTCGTCTCGCCGTCCCAGGCATGCGCGTCGCAGTCGCAGTCGCAGTCGCAGCGGGGCAGTTGTGGGTTTCATCTGCCCTCGAAGGCCGGCGCCGGCTTCGTCTGCTCGCTCGCTCGAGGATGCCATGGACCGCAGAGGGCCATGGCTGCAAAACAAGACCAACGCACGCCACCGTAAACAGCCACCAGCGCAGCCAAACACGGCCGCCCTCTGCGCAGCGTCGTCGCCGTCGCCCGCAGACGCCATCCAGCCCACGCCCATTGGCGCTAGCCCCTCTGCCTCTGCCTGCCGTGTGCCCTGCGCCGACGCCGTGGCTGCCTCTGCCGACGCCCACCTCCCAACTCGGATGCCAATCGCTGCCGGCCTGCCTGCGCCCGCCATCGCAGAGCATTACCTAGTGTCCTGGCCATCGCCTGCACCAGACGATTCGTCCTGCTTCCTGCTTCCCGCTTCCTTTCTTTGCGCCTCTTCATCTAACCAGCAGCTGCTTGCAGATGGTGTCGGCGACCGTTCCGCCTAGTCCACACCATCCGAAAGCGGGCAAATCGAGAGCGCGAGTGCACCAACGGCCGGACTGGCAGGTGCACGTTGAGCGAACGCAACCATGTCTGCCCTTTTCTTTTGCCTTCTGCTGCCGCCTGCATGTCCGCCATTGGTGTTGCCAACTCTCCACGCCCTCTCTGCAACTGCTGCCCTCTCTGCAACCGCTGCCCTCTCTGCAACCGCTGCCCTCTGCTGCCCTCTGCTGCCCTCGCTGGACCCCCCGTCCATCATACAGCGGCTTAGCCGTGTTCCCTGCACCGATCTACCTTAGCGCGGCTCCTGCGCCCGCCCTCGTAAACCTCCATGGTGCGCCGCTTCCGCCGCCCGCCCAAACTTACACGCTTTTACTGCTTCCTGCTTATGCACGCTACCTATCATGCACGCTACCTATCCCAAGAACTTCCTGTCGACAGTCTCGAACACGGTAACCTCGAAAAGAGCGACGACATACACAGTCGCAGCCGCCCGGATGCCATCGCCCCGTGCATGCGAAACCACCGCAGCACATTCGGGTCCAGTTGCCGCGCTTCATGCACCGGGGCCCTCAAACATTCTTGCGCAATGCCTGATCTGCGGACGCGTCTAGAAACACGGCGTGCGAGTCCCGCGAAGCACGATTCAATACGCCCGTCTAGATGCCGGTAATACAACAATCTCACCGTCTCCTTTCTTGTGCCCACCTTCACCAAATGCAGCGATACAAACATCGCATTATTGAATCTGGACTTGAGCTGAACGACGCCGACATTGTTCAGTGGCTGGTCAGGGTCCACACGGTCATGACCCCTGTTCGTCGCCGAGCTAGGCTAGAGCCATCCCACTTTACATCCATCAACACCAGACACAGTAGGTCTAATCGGTTTCCAACATTATCTGACAACGGCATGGTTCGTGATCCTCCCTCACACCACGCTCATACCTGCATCGACGATATCCCCACAGAAAAACAATCGCCTAGCTACTTATCGCCTTCATACACACGGAAAGTACAAGTGCTCATCCGATCCATCCTCGATACGCACGCACCGAGTTCCCACCGGGCATCCAACACCGCCACGAACGCATACCCGAGTCCGCACGTTTTGGATCGCGCCAATTCAACTCGATTGCGAGCGCCACTTACACCTTACCTCCCAGCCCCAAGTCAGTCGGCGGTTTAAAAGTCCGACGCCTTCCCCAGAGCGCGCTCGATCCCACGCGTGCTAACAAGTGGCCATAAGCAGGGCGCAACCGTTAGTGGGGAGATCCTCCCATGTGGGTTATGTGGGGCTGCTTTGAATCCCGATGATCCTGCTTAGTTGTGCGGTGCATAAACGGTGCAGGGCGTGCCTTCTTCACCTAGGTTGGTCGAGTGAGGGAGCTGGTACTTGACCATCTCTAGTATGGCAACAGGACGCATGGGGAGTCATCCCAGGACTACCTTGCGTAGCTTGCGCTCATCCGGCGGACTTTGTATCTCCGTCTCTGCATACGCAATCCTACATGCAAGAAGCTCTCTCGACGTACGCGTTCTCTGCGACACATATACCTATCCCAACAAGAAAAAGCGATCGTGTCCTGAGGTTTTATGGCGGGCCGCCAAGCCTTGCTTGCTTACCTAACCTTGTTTATCCACTCACAACGCTTCCTTTTGTATCACTTTTGGACGGCAGTCCATATTTGTCTATCACTTTACGGGACACTACTTTGTAGTTTGAGTCAACAATCAGAAAACCGTACGCGTTCTCGGTGTATGCTCGGCGTCTTTCGAGACAATCTCCGTCTGTTGTTCGTGCCTACTTTAGCGAATGGAAGAACATGCATCGATCTGAGCTGGGATGGAGCGCCGATCGTTTTTTTTTTTTTCAACCAACCCAGAGCCAGTCATATGCTTTTGGATGGATTTCTTGCGGAGAAAAACCGTCTTAGTAGACTCAATCACAACTACACCAGGCCCCTGAAAACCTGCGTCACGTGCGAATAAGCCGAGAAGAATGTGTGAAGCAACAGACCATCAGTTGTTGATAGGGAAAGTAGTTACGCAGCCGTACACATTACCTGTAGCGGTACACAAGTCCCTCGGGTGACTGCAAGCGCCAGACATACCTGCCTTCCCTACCGCTGGGGCGACGACATTCCCACGCATGAGTATTGGTCAACGGAACAGAAGGTGTGGTACGACGAAACTGGTTCAACCTTTTTACAAGTTGCTTTAAAGCATAAATAGCAAAAGCGTGTACCGTATTCGTGCAGTCACAAAAAGAAAAGTATATCTAGAGAGCGAGGGTACTGGATAAACGCCCTATGCATCCACCAGAACAACACCACAAAGAAAACCCATCGAGCGCAGCAGATGGACACGCTCTTCGCAAGCGCTAACCAAGTCCCATACCTATGGCTCGGCAACACGGACAATATTCGCTTGCCCACCGACAGCATAACGTCAACAGGGCAAACCCCCTGCGACGCGCACCCGTGGCAGGATCGTCTCCTAAACGAATACTACCGTCGACCCTAGAAGTCGTCCTAGCAAGAACATGTAAATTCTGCTCGCCAACGACGAGGTAGTAGCACTGACACCATTTCGCTGTTCCGCGCGCGCTGGAAACGAATATACTAATAGTAATGATATTTAACGCGGCGCATATCGCAGGGGACATCTTGTTCTGAGCTTCATACAACGCCATCCCACCGCGCGCTCTTTCGTGGTGCTGGAGTGACCCAGTCTGCAAAGTCGTCTGCTTGGCTGATACTTCGCCGTCGCGGGTTCCAGGACTCAGGGTTCCATGCTCGTGGCGTTATCACCAAGGCTCCATCTCAGCATATAACTCCAGTAGCTCTTCAAATCTAAACACATTACAGATAACGTTTGGTACATATTTCACATCGAGTGCTCATACCACACACGGTAGCAGCCAAACACAAATACAAATATAAACGCGAACTCGAACATAACTAGTCCTTCCTCCTCTCAAACGTGCGGAACGAGACGTCCTCGTTTGGGAGGCTGGAATGTGTAGTCTGTCTGCATGCCTTTACGATAAAGATGGAAGGATGGCGATGGAAAGGCTGGGGAACGAGATGTTTGTAGACCTCGAATTCGCAGGAGAGCCTGAATTCGACGAAGGGGTGATTGACAGATACCAGAGTATTGTATAGACGGTGATCTCTCCACCTTTCTTTCCAACGTTGCTATCATGCACTCAACCGCTATCGTGCAGCATGAAACCCCGATTTTTTTCGGTCACGGATGCTGGCGTCAAGATGTCTTTTTGTTTGTTTGACAAGTAGCATGACTGACTATCAATACTAATCGTGAGTACTGGGGGCGACCTTCATTCCTTCTATCAACGCCTTTACTAACCGTAGCCCCCGTCGCTGCGTCTTTGCCCTGCACAACCGCCCGCGATATATCTCAAGTCTTCGGTACAGTAGTGTAGCCATCGCGCTACAACCACGCAACTACATCTCATGCGCTGGGGTATTTCTACCTTGTCTGATCCAGTCGAATGCGCAATCAGACTGATACTTTTCTCGATTCATAGACAGCCGTGAACGGCATGCCTGGATTAGCTGATCAGCAGAAGTTCGATGCGTGCTTCGCTAGCGGTCCAGATATCGCGTTGTCGAAGCCGCGTTTTAGGTGACATGACGGCAAGAAAATTTTCCGCAAGCAGGGTATACGCTTCCTCGGCGCTTCCACAACAAAGTGCTGGAGAAGACGACGCGGGATGACGGAAAAGAAGACTTGGATCCATGGTCGTTATATGGACGTGGAGACGCCTGGATGGACTTTCACAACGCATCCCATCCCGGCATAGGCGTAACCGGAAAGCTGTCGAGAGCCGAGCTGTTGAAGCCGTAGAACAGATCGTCCAGAGACATCATGGCGTCACCCTGCAGTGGCATTTGGCCGGGAGCACCCCAACTTGCCGTGAAGTCGTACGGCGATGCGCCCGTGGTGTTTTGCGGATTGGAAGATGGCATGTCTGGAGCAACTGCCGAGCTTTGCAGCTGGCTTGTATCGAGAGACCCAGCTACTGCGCCTCGGTTCGCTTGCAGGCTCTCCGCTTCGCGGACGAAGCTCTGGATGATGCTGTCGATGTCGAGGCCCTGGAGGCCAGGCTCTTGGCTTAGTGATCCGCTCTCAGCCGTAGCAAGAGGACCGCGGTGCTCTTCGGTCTCGGCGGTCTTGTCGATATGGATAGCACTGGTGTTCGGCACCGTTACGCCGAGTCTCTTCATCAGGTTCTGCACCAGCGCATTGGCGCGGCGCACCGCTGAGTTGGTGTGCTGGTTCTCGTTAAAAACTGCCAGACAGGTGCCGAGACTGTTGTGCGCATCTGATCCGGCAGTCCTCTTTGCCGCGATACGCACGTAGATTGTTGCCGCCATATAGGTTGCGTAGGAGATGAGATACGGAGCTCTTCTCACACTGAAGGCTTTGTCGTATGCTCGTACCAATTGCACGATGGCATTGGCAGCTGTGGCGCAGGCCTTGAGAGACTTTGCAGAGATGTTGCGGTACGTGTGGTAATGGTGACCATCGGTGATGAAGGGATGGTGTAAAAGAATCACTAGCACGTGATATAGGGCTCTGTGGACAATCAGATACAGCTCATCCGAGAAACTGGTGATTACCTACTGCAGGTTCAACACGTGTGGGGGAGGGGTTATCGCTGCCTTCTGCGAAGTAGCAGAAAGATGGCCGGGTAGGGCCTCGTGCCATTTTGCCAGCCTTGCATTGATCGTCTCTAACTTGATTGACAGCTCTCCGGGGGTGTTTTGGAAGCTTCTCTCCGTATAAATAGTGCTTAGTATGTCACTCAAAATCACCGATAACTCACAAAAATATCGGAAAGTTGACACGGTATACGACGGAGAACCGGGATAATCCACGCTTGGTTGGGTGGAATAAGCAAGAGGTGTCCAGGACTCGAATTCTTCGAACGTGTCAAGGAACTTGATGGGTACGAGAGTGTCGGATTCTTTGATGGTAACGGGTCGCCCCTGGTAGAGGCTCTGGATCTTGTCGACCACTTCTCGAAAATTAGTGTCCAGTCATGTTCAATAGTCAATCAACCTACCGAAGGCAGCCCAGAAGACGCGCCTTCGAATCTCGGAATCCTCATCCGAAAATTTGCGATGGCTAGTGAGCTTTGGCGACTCAACATGCATGCCTAGATCAACGATCATGCGGAATGCTAAGCCAGCATACAGCCATGCAGCACTGCGCTCATCACCCAGCGCGAACAGAGAATTGGTCATGACCAACAAAGCCTGGATAGTGGTGATGTCGCTCTTGTCAAGCGCACCTCCTAGAAGCTCCCGAACCCTTTCGCGGAACCGCCAACCCGCGGTACGGACATTGTCGCGTTCTCGTCTCAACTCGTGCCGTGGGCTGAACTTTGCTGCACTAAAGTATATGGCATTCAGAAGCAGCTTTGAAAAGTAGGGGCCGTTGCAAGCCATGTCCCGCATAAAAGCCGGGCGATACGTAATGAGGAATGAATGGTGTTGTCTGTTCCAATGGAGGGACAGCAAATGAAGGCCAAGTTCTGGTTCTACACCGTCAAAGTCCAGCTTGCCCAGACGAGCGTTGACTTGCTCAAACTGGCGCTGGCGTGCTGCCTCTGCAACAAGGCCCTTTTCAGCCCACTCTTCGGATTGCCTTGACATAGGAGAGTTCTCTTCGGACAATGTCGTAGTTGCTTCCGGAGTTGTTGCCGCGGGAGAAGTGTATTCGGCCGGCTCCTCCCGGCGAACAGTTCGTACGCGCACGCTACTATCGATTGGCGCATAATGGCATGTCTTACTGTGCATCTTGCAGTTCATGCATGTCGGACGTTCTGTGCTGCATTTGATCTGTGCAAGTTAGGTTGAGATCCCAGATCACGTGCAACCAGGCTGCCCGCGGGCCGGGTTTTGCGAACCTTTCGTCGGCGACAGAATGTACAGGCCTCAGATGCCCGCTTCCATTTGCGGCCCGCAGTGGGACGCATATCCTCGCGACTTTCCATGATGCTACAGCCTTTGTGGAGAGGGATGGAGACGGTTGTGGGGTAGTCCGGGTTTGAGGGTGGTGGACAGAACTTGCTGAGAGCGCTTGCCGCGGGAGGCCTAGCCGCGGGAGCAAGCGAATCTGACTCCAACCTCAACATCAACTCCGCTCACCATCTCAACCTCAAGTCGCAAAGTCCGCATTTACTTTAAATCAGTTCACCACCACCATGTTTATCACGCATCACAAGAATCGATCACCTTACATCCAACATGGATATGTCTTCGCCCACTATCGTCCACCTGCCATTTTCTACCTTCATCAGCTTCAATTCCAGCCGGCCACAAAAGTCTCTCCGACATGAGGTTGCTACTCCGCAAGCGAAGAAATTATCTGCCGGTGTTACTATGGTCTCGGCTGCCCTCGCTGGGGCCGTGGAGTCAGCAATAACCTATCCATTCGAATTCGCCAAGACGCGCGTCCAGCTACACACCGCTCCAACCAGCCGCAAGAACCCATTCTCAGTCATTGCGAGCGTCGCGAGAAACGAAGGCTTTAGCGCAATCTACACCGGCTCATCTTGTATGGTCCTTGGGACTGCATTCAAAGCCAGTGTCCGTATCTTGACCTTCTATCGTCTTCGCAACTATTTGTCCGACGAGAAAGGCACTTTGTCACCAGCGCGGGGCGTACTGGCCGGTATCCTAGCGGGTACAGCGGAGAGTATCATCGCGGTCACGCCGACCGAGCGCATGAAGACCTTGCTCATTGAGGACGCGGGGAACACGAAGAAGCTTTACCGGTCAGAATTCCAGGCCTTCAAACTTATGCTTCGCACGCACGGTATTTCAAGTCTTTACCATGGGATGCTTTCCACGACTATCAAACAAGCTTCGACTTCTGGCATCAAAATGAGATTTTACAATGTGGAGAAGGAGATCGCACGTCGACACGGCTTGCAACAGAGTAGTCCTTTGACTTTTGCGATGGGAGCACTTGCGGGTACTATTACGGTTTATCTGACACAGCCTTTTGATACAATCAAGACAAGGTCACAGAGTGCGAGTGGGAAAGATATGCGCGAAGCGTGTCGGAGTATCATGTATGAGCATGGGGTGCGAGAGTTTTGGAGCGGTAGCACATCGCGTTTAAGCAGATTGGTAGTCAGTACCGGAATAGTCTACACGGTATTTGAGAAGACATCCAGCCTATTGACCATGGGTCTGGGTCATAATGAAAAGAGTTCAAATTAAGGCAGCGCTTTCCTGCAGACTTGATAATGTGTGATGCTAGTGTTGGATACTCGCATGTAAAAAGGGATCGCTTGCCAGTACGTTCGCTAGTCTATGGTATGGAAACATCTCATTGCACTGTCTTGGGGAGTATCCGAACCAATGCTCTGTAACATTTCCCGCGACACGCTAGCCGATAGCTTGTCTTCGTTCTAGCGGTATTAGTGCACATACACCTAGCTGCATCGCTTCTTGATCTTGCTTTGGACAAGACTTTGCAGAAACGCCTCTGCACGCTCACAGTCACAATGTACATGTACCTCAACGTTCTTTGCGCTGACCAATACCTCAGAGGCGTTCATCAACCGTCTCACACTGTTCATAAATATTCGTAGTAGCTCATGTGAGGAACGGCTACACCCCTCAGAGCATTCCCCAAAACCCGTGATGCGAAGGTTTATTTTGAGCTTGTCGAGCGACTGAAAGTGATCTTGCCACTGAGTAGTGCTGACGCCCAAGCTACAGCTCGCACCACAGCCACAGTAATCAGCATACCCATCCTCGTTTACACCGAAGAAGATAGAGTGTCTATCATCTATTGTACCGTGCTCGTCTTCCTGAGGTGCTGAGACTTCTGGTCGCGGGCGAAAGAGACGGCACCAATCGGTGGCCTGGCAGCGAAGCATCTCGAGTGCATCATGTCCCCAATCCACAGTCAGTTCGACTTGAAGGCTCCGAATAAGCTCGCCATTCCGTGGCTCTGGGTATGAGAAAATTGGACGGTTATCCTCTGAGGGCTCCATCCAGATTGGTGCGACAACGAACGTGTTACTCTTGTACCAGACGTCCCTATACAGCGTTCGAAACTCCTTGTTTACAAGGCGAAAGTTGAGCACTTCGTGGTGATATTTGCTACCTGTCATAGCCGGGTGGCGCACAGGGTCCCCCATAATCTGCAGCGCGGTGCACACTTAGTGATTGTATGACTAACGCAGATGCTCCGAGCGAGTCGTGTCTACTTACAATGCCCAAGTATGAGAAGATGCGCAGCTTGAGCTCGGTAGGCAGCTTGTCCCAATGACACGTCTGCGCTGGCGAGTTTGCACCCGAGGTGAGGTTCAACTCGAGAAGGCTCTGATCGACTTCCTCTAGGCTCGTGGTTACTTTGATTGGCGCGATTGTTCTCCGGGGTGCGATTGTATTGCTGATCTCTTCAATCTTCTTTTTTTCCTTCAAAAGAGAAGGCTTTGCTTTAGGCGTGCGTACCGGATTTTTACTCAATGCTGAGCCCATATCGAGAATGGAACTAAACAAGGTCACGATCACAGTGTATGTGGAGTTCAAGATGACGAAAGGAGTATCGCGAGGCTCAGGCGGGGATGCTTTGCGTTTTGTGTGTTGGCATGGTAAGGCTGCAGGTCGATTTGGGAAGTAGCGGAAGGCGCTAGTATCAACGCTAGCCCTTTGGGCACTAGCGGTGAGAGTGTGTAACCACCATAACCAGTTCAAAGACATTGGGCAAAATTGTGCGACTGTTATATCATGCGTAGGGACGAGACACACACTATAATCGGCTATATATGGCTTCGGCAGAAATCTGCTAGCTGTGTCAAGACGAGGGACTCCCCGTTACCGATCCTTTGCCCCATTCGGGTCACAGGTTACTGTAGGCTGAGGTTGACACCGCCAAGCTTAGGATAAGAAAACCGACCTGCAAAAGTTCTCGAAGCAGATCGGTGACATTGTATTTGGTGACTAGTTTGGATACACAATCCATAGACCGGTGCATATTGGCGATGATATTTTATGCCGGCAAGGACGTCATGTGGGCCTGGCGACGATGA
The DNA here is from genome assembly GCA_010093485.1 of Karstenula rhodostoma CBS 690.94. NCBI lineage: Eukaryota > Fungi > Ascomycota > Dothideomycetes > Pleosporales > Didymosphaeriaceae > Karstenula > Karstenula rhodostoma. The sequence continues at coordinate 2,696,078 of MU001494.1, forward strand.
TGTCTTTTGGATACTCGAGCCTTCCCATTAATCTCTTACAAAGGACATGGAGAACGTAGTCCAACTAAGGGTGGCAAGATTGTTAGCGATGCGTTGCTACCAAGCGAGTACATAGCAGGAGCTACTCCGCCGGCGGCAAGCTTTAAGGAAAGCTATCCCAAGGAGCTGCAAGAAAAGGCGAACGACCAGTGGGTGGCTATGGAGTTTTTGAAGGAGGCGTGAGAACATGGTTTGGCTCTTTTGACTGTATGTAGTCGCTCAAATATGTAATGTCAGGAATGGGATCGATCGTGTTCGGCGATGTCACCTACTTCTAGAGACAAAGATACTTCTATGTAAGCCTGCCACTTTCTCGCCATTACCCAGCAAGATTTCAGCCTTTTTTGATAGTAGCTAGATCACGCCCCCAAAAGCTCTTCGTCACCGATCCCGTCTGATAGCTGCAATCAGTTGGATTTGGACGCTATGAGATTGGTTATTGTGCCTTGCAAAAGTTCTGACCCAGCTTCCCATAGCGCTGGATGATCAACCTAGTCAATATCTGCCAGTATATATACTATAGAGAGCTAGCTATTAGCTAAATTCTACTAATTTAAGGTTTTTGGGCGTGTTATACGCTAAAATAAGCTTAAATTAACCTACTATAGTAAATAGATCTAATAGCCAGCTCCCTACAGTATATATACTAGCAGATATTGATTACATTAAGTATCCAGGGCCACAGGAAGTTGGGTCAGAACTTTTGCAAGGCACCGATATTTCCTCAAAACATCCGCACTCGCACTTGAGGCTTGGATCGTTTGGCTCAACTTCAATATTAACCTGTTCAGCCTCAATTTTTGCATGCAATCCGTCCAGAGATGTTTCCAGCTCGTCTAAATAGGAGCTGGGAGCAAAGGTAGAACCATTATAGGCAGCTACCACATAGCCATGTATAAACCTCTAATCTAAGCAATGAGAGGTTGAGTATCTGTCAAGATAAATCTTGAGAACGATCTTGAGAATTTTCAACTTGTTGAATCGATGCTACCATGAAGTGAGTTTGGGCTTTTTTATAGGTGATAAAGACATGAAACTGGGTTGTTGAATACGAATGCTCGGAGAGAACAGAAGTCTGAGACCAGATCTTCTGATGACCTTGGCTCGAGAAAAGTTGGCTTGAAGTGGGCTCAGCTGCACTTTCAAATGTTGTACTCGTTTTTTTATACAGTATTTTGGCAAACTACATAGTATCTACACCGAAGCTACTACATGTAGATCTTAGTTACAGTTCAGGTTACTACAATAGGAGCTGCAAGTAGGACCAGAAACGTTGGTGTAGTATCATTATAACATGGACCATGGCTTCGCAATTAGTTGGTTCCGGGATATAGCTCTAGTTATGGCAATATCTAGATGTGACCTAGTCAGTTCTACCGGGTGCAAACTGGATAGGTGCAAACGAGCGAAGGAGCTGTAACAAGGTACACCATACTTCTACGTATATATATTGTGTACGATCACTATAAGGGTGGGTAAATCAATGAAGCAAGGGGGACAAAAAGGCGTGTTATGCTTTGCTAATGCACGAACAAAGGGGGACCAAAAAAGCGGCTAAGGCTTGCCCAGCGTCTGTGCGCAGGCTAACTAAAAAAGGGCGTAGCGCCAAGCTAGTCGAAACGGGCTTAGCGCGTGCCCGCTGACACATAAGAAATCCGACGATGGAGAGTCGACAAGGTACTACGTATATAAAAACTCAGTTTCTTGCGGCAAACACTACTACTCTAAAGATAATACTCAGATCTCACTTCAAGCCTGCCACATTCAACTTCAGAAGCGTGCCTGGCTTGACAAATCTCGCACATGCAAGGGTAAATGCCTGATCTAGTTAGTATGGTGTTGATCCAAAAAGGGCTTAGCGAGATTTGTCCTGCGGCTAAAACATTTGAACCCATGCGACGACGCGTCTATTCATCGATTGTTACTACGCGCCGACTCGTCTCATCTCAACAAAAGCACATCATGTGGTGGATAATCGCAGCTGCCGGGGCCGGATTCGCGTGGTCTGTGAAGGATACTCCACCGCAGCCTTCACCAAGCATCGCCTTACGGAAACCCGGGTTATGGGCTCTCGGCGCATCCACGACAGCTTATGTCGGGCTTGCTGCGATGCAGGGATTTCACGACCGCTGTACTGATGGTTCCTACTCTCGCAGTCTGAAGAAGAAGAAGGAGGAGTACATCTTGCGCAGGTCGTCGCCATTGGTCTCCCACAGGGGTCTGTCTTTGACTATGGTTGGCCTCAACCTTGCTGTCTTTATGCACTGCCAGAGTGCTCCACGCAAGCTTTGGAGATTGGCAGACTCGCCCAGCGGCACTTGGACTCTCTTGACGTGCGCATTTTGCCACAAAGATATTCAGCACCTTTCCGCCAACATGGCTTCGCTGGTCCCTGAGATACCGCATATGCTCCAAGTATGCGGCCAAAGTCCCTACCAATTCATCGCCTTCTATGTATCGGCCGCGATATTCAGCTCATACGCGCAGCGCGCCGTGTCCTATATCAGATGGACACAACGGTGGACTTCTCGTTTCGGCGTCGGAACGCCGCTCAGCATGGGCGCTAGCGGTGTAGCAATGGCGGTCTTCGCGGCGTCTTGCTTCGCGCAGCCTTCTTGGGCCTCGCCATCATTCCTACTGTCTACATTGACGTTGGGATGGCAGGTCACTAACGATCTCAATGGACTGTTCTATAGCGACGAAGCCATTGGGTTTGCAGTAAGTTTGCCTTGAACATCGCAGTCTTTGCTAAAGCTAATCGATTTACAAGGCGCATTTAGCTGGTGCTGCATTTGGGGCCATGTACGCCTACTTCAACGCTGACTGCTATATCTGGTCCAAACTTGTCCGCCTCTTTAGCGGGATTAGAAGCGGTCGAAATCTCCCCAAGCCTCCTACACAAACCATTCACCACGACAACCTCGACTTGAATGAAATCGTTCGCCGATTAAACGAGTCAGCTTGAACACACTGGCCCAGACTCGGACCGGTACTCACATTGCGCTGTCTCCGTGCACTTTTGACTCACGCCTCCTTGCGTCTCAGCAACGCAGCTTCCAGCGCCTCTCCCATCTTCTGGGCACACTCACTAGAGCAGTTCCAGTCCCAGATATACTGGATCTTCTGGAAACCGTTCTTCCTCGACCATGTCCCCGTGTGTCCAGGACAGACTACGCCCAACACGCTCACGGCGACCTCCTCAATATTGGGAAACGCCGTCTCCATCAAGCTCAGCTGTTGGATGAAGGCACCACGCTTAGGGTCGCAGTATGCACCCGAAACATGACCCTCATCCGTGCCATTGCGGAGCAGCGCCAAATTTGTAGTCTCCTGGAAGTCGACATGGAACTCGAAACGGCGGAGCGAGGTGAATGAAACTTGCCATGCTATTCGTCGTGCGCCTGTCTCTTCGAGGGCGGCGGTGAGAGGATCATTTGAACGTCCGAGCCGCAAGCCTGTCTGGTATCGGAACAGCGCAGCCCAAGAACATGAACCATCAAGCATATTCATGGCGCAGATGGACTCAGGAAAGAACCAGATATTGAGAGCTGTAATGTCCCTGCAGAAGCGTGCGTTGGGATGCTTGAGGACGTTGTTGCGGAGATGCGGCCTAAGTATGCACGTGAAGCGATTCGGGGAGTAGACGCCGTGAATAAGGACAAATTGGTTCTGCTGGTAGAGATAGAGCGCTTGCGAAGACATGCGCTTGTTGACAAGGAGGAGTGGAAGTAGGTCCTTCGAGGCTCTAGGTTGCGAGGTAACCGATACGGCCCACGTTACTTTGGCAATGGGGGCGAGGATCTGCAGTTGGATCTCGTTGGGCAAGGCGCTCCATGATTTTGGTTTACGTCCATCGCAGTATATTCCAGACGTGAACATTGGAATAGCCGGGTCTCCTGCGTGGAACGAAGAGGGTCCTGAGGGTGGCGATGCTGGTGCCATGGTTGTGGAGCAGCTGGCGGCGGCCGTCGTCAGCGGCCAACGTTGCGCCCTAATTCACAAAACTCCGGCTTGGAAGAACAAAATATATGGGAGGAGTGCGGGTGGGGTGATGTCCTTACCTAAGGCGTTGAGTCGAGGTAACACTTGAGAGCTTTCGGGTCGTCAGTAGCTGGGGCGCTCAAAGTTGCGCGCTCATTCTCAGAGCTCCTGATCGAAGAACAAGACACGTTGGGCATAATAGCGAAGAGCAGGGGGTGGAGGGGATAATGTCCTTACCTGTGGTATTGAGGCGACGAGCTGAGGTAGAGTTTGGTGCAGGAAAGCTAAAAGAGGAAGCAGCGCGCAGATTCAAAAACCGAGACAACTTTTTGATAGCGGCAGTCTTGGCGCGAGTGCGGGGAAACCTCGTTCACTTGGGACTTTGAGTCGCGCCATGCCGAGTGCGTTGGCTTGTCAACATAGCCTGGAGCTGCCAGGCAATAGCAAACGCGCGCTCGCCCATTGGCGCTCACTGGAGTCTTGTTACCTAAGCGACATAGACGGACGGAGTCAACCAGATCTCGCTACCTCACAGCTCTGGCGATGGAGGTCCATAGCCTCGACCTGGATTCCATAGCACGACAACGATAGCAACAGTCTCATGCCTTCGCCCTCCCTCTTAGAAGCCACGGCCGACCGACTTAGAATGCCACAGTTATGGTTCCCCCGCCCATCTGTACGGCCTAGTTCTCGTATGCAGAAGACATCGATTAAAATACCAGTGTTGGTATCCTCGGGTGCTTTTGCAAACCACGGCATAACGCAATGACCAAACTCAATGGAGTCAATCCGAAAAGATATAATACAAGTTTATGGGCAGTACCAACCTACTGAGATAGTTACATATCAGGCAAATCTTTAACATTCGCGTATGCTCGCTATCGCACAAGTCCATTCTCGGTGTAATCTAATCACCACTCCCACCGCCATCTTCTACAAGCGACGCAGCGTGCTCAAAAATCCTCTCATTTGGTACACACTCCGCACCCAGCTCCGGCATCGTCCCATCCAAGAAGTACTGCCTAAGAAGTCCGCGAAAGATCCCTGCTTTGACTGCGCAGAGATGGCGGCGTACATGTCCTCGGGTGAAGAGGGAGTCTGAGCAAGCGATACCTTGGAGGTTGTTGATGTCGTAGCTACATCCTTAACACCAGATTGTTCCTTGCTACGTGCTTGATCAGTTACAGTTGCAGATTGGTGTCATGAAAGAAAAATCCGTATAGTCGAGCGGGAGTTCAAGGGTTGCGCAGTGACTGGTTCTGCATCTTTGTCTGTAGTGCTTTTGCTAAATCCAAGGTCGCATAAAGCCCATTTCAATGTCGACTTCGACGAGTTTCATGTGCCACATGGTAGCGCTGAAACTAGGCTGAGGAAGATTGCCAACGTTGCACTACACTTGAAGGATTTAGATATTAGTAGTCGTTGGTGTAAGTACTGAATAAGGTTGAAGGTGCGATTGTGCACCTCTTATCCACAATTCCCATTGCAATACCTATGGTACAGTCAACTAGCAGGTGCGGGATACTAGCTTGTCAAGGTTCGCAAAGCTCTTGAGTAGTCTTTTACAAGCAATTTACACCCTGCTGAGTGGGGCTCATCAGTCTCCCGAGCCTCCTGGGACACTGTATGCGATGGCGTCCTTGACGTTGCCAGTGTATTGGGAGGCCATCGCTGTAGTGAGCACAGACGACATGCCAAGGTTGGTAGTGACAAAGATACCCGATGAGCCTCTTCGCGGTATGTTGATCACTTTCCTATTTGGGTGACCATTTTGTCCAGCTGTCCCATTGGAGGCTACAAGGCTGAGGCTTCGACCCACAAAGCCGGTTTTTCCGAATATTGGGGCTGAATGTTAGACGATCCACCCTCGTGGGGGGGATTTTTATGGTCAAGATCTGGAGAGACGCGAGGTTCTGCATCTTCCCAAAATGAACTTTGCCCTTATTTCGCTCTGTTTGTGCGGACATACACAGCGCTTTATTGCTTGCTGTGCGTGCTCACATCCTCGTCTGATTTACGATTCTTGTACCGGTTTGTTTTGCTAGAGGAACAAGCCAGTGCCACATTCCAAATCAAGTCAGTCCAAAAGAAGAAGTCATGACGGCGTTTAGAAGCAAACCAACATAACACAATGGTGGTGTCGAGGTTCAGTGGAACAACGGAGTGCAGCGTGCAGCGTGATCTGGGAGTATTCCACCAAAGAGGCAAGCCGAGGCAAAGCGACTCTGGTGGGGTACGGTTGGTACCTCATCCCACTTCAAGCCCCATTTGCAAGCAACCCAACAGCACTACGGTAAGCCCCGACGCCCCAATCCGGGCCGTATCGCGTGAGACATCTACACAGTAATACAGCGATCTTCAATACTTCCGCTGCAGTTACGCCCCAGGAACTAATCATCTACCACACAATGGCACAAACGGAAGGCCTCACGCCTGAACAGCTCTCGTTTTTTAACGACAATGGCTACCTACTCGTCCCCGACGCGCTATCTCAGGGCACAGTCAAAGAGCTGTTGCAGGACACGAACAAGATGCTGGATGAGTTCTCGCTTGACGACCACCCCATGACGAAGTTCGCGACTGGGGGCGACGACGGCGAAGGACATGTTGGCGACAGCTACTTCCTCGATTCTGGGGACAAGGTGCGATTCTTCTTCGAAGAAGGTATGTGTGTATCTGAGCTGCTTCTATGTGTGCGAGTCTAAGCAGACGTCCAGAGGCCTTCGACAAGTCCGGTAACCTTACCAAGCCAAAACAACGCGCCATCAACAAGATCGGCCACTACCTGCACGAGCTCTCGCCTTCGTTCCGCAATATCTCACTCTCCCCCCGCAATGCCGCCATCGCGCGCTCCCTCGGCTTCAGCGACCCGCGATGCCTGCAGTCCATGATAATTTGCAAACAGCCACACATAGGCGCCGAAGTCCGCCCACACCAAGACAGCACGTTCTTGTATACAGACCCGCCAAGTGCGGTCGGCTGGTGGTATGCGCTGGAAGACGCGACGGCTGAGAACGGTTGTCTGAGCTTTGCAGCAGGCAGCCACAAGCGGGCACCTGTGGCGAAGCGATTTGTACGGACAGGAAAGGACGACGGCGCGGAAGGCACGGGCTTCATCAATAACGAGGGCCCGCAATTCCCTAAAGCGCTGCAGCGGGAGCAGAACGGTGCGACGAACGGCGAGTTGAAGGAGGAGGAGTATACGATGGGCGAGGTCAAGGCGGGCACGCTGGTGCTGATACACGGAAACATTTTACATCGAAGTGAGAAGAACAGCAGCGACAAGAGCCGCTTCATATATACGTTCCATGTAATTGAGGGGACCCAAACGTATGACAAGAAGAACTGGCTGCAGCCGCCGGAGCAGGGGTTTTCGAAGCTGGCACCGTAGTACGAAGGAACGAGAATGGCATTGCTGTTGAGACTATGACTTGCTTTGCACACATAGTGCTATTCCGGCAAGCACAAAGGCCATGCCTATCCATGTATCTGCGCTCTGTTAGCTCGTGCAACTCAATGCCGCGTCCTGTTGCCGTCCTGTATAATGTCGTACTATAACTTCGGAGTGGCAGAACGTACCTCTGCTTATAATCTTCTTTTCCGCCCACCACTCTCCCAACACTGTAAATAGAAACGCCAACGAATTCGTGATCGGTACGGTAAGACTCAATTCTGTCGTCATCAGTCTCCACCCACACATATCAACTCCTCTTCTTGAAGCTTACCAGCTTGCCCAATCAATATGAAGAACCAAATGCTCCCCGTCACGTTTACCAAAAACGGCACCGCATACGCCGGCCTGCTAAGCACACCGATGACCGCATACCATATCCCCAGAGCCTTCCGCTTCAGCCACGAATTATTCGGGTCTGTAAGCGATGGTCTCGCTGGGGGGGTATAGTTTATGGCTGCACGGCGCATGAAGGGCGTCGTAAGACCCCAGCACGCGCCAACCATGAGGAAGCCTAGTATCCAGCGAAAGACAGATGGCTGTGCAGCAGGCGTGGTGGGCGTGTCGGGATCCATTGTGCTGGTCTGCGGGTGCTAACCTCTGTTGGGTACGATGCGGTGCTATCAAGAAACGTGAAAAGCAAGAAAAAGACGGGCGGCACGACCCAGAATGTTGTGCGCGGGGGCTGCTGTGCGTCGTGAGCCTCGTGTTGTCGATGCCGCCCACCAAACGTATGGGAGACGTGATTCATCGTTCGGAGCGGCCGCGAAGATACGGAGCAGGCATGGTCCGTGCGCTCAACGCCTTCATTCATCATCAACCTCATCTCTCTACGGGCATGGCCGTCACATCAACCGTCGAACCACATCCGGGAATACAATCCTGAGTTCCATGCGCTAGTTTCAACAAGTGCTGCTACCCAATGACGCGTAGTACCGCGATTGTCTCTTTCGATAGCTGAACTGTGACCCTGAGGGAGCTAGTCTCACCCACAGTAACAGAACCTTTCATCCGTTACCATGGACCTCTCATTGCGCACATTATCTCCTATCGAACTGCCCCCTCTAATCGAATTGCGTTGAGTCATGGCTCAAACTTCCATCCTCTTGAATCAAAGTATTGCTCGCCAGTTGCTTGGGCACTCGACTGTTTGCGGCCTGCAGTCAGTTCATTCCATCCAGCTGGGACAGCAGCGGCCGAAGATTCACCAGCCACCTCGACTTTCGGCATTCGATAGCGATACGCACTGTGAAGAGATATTGCAAGAGGGAATCAATGTGCCTGGACGCCAGCCCGCCGTATGAGACTCCTTTCAGAGACCGGGACTGTCTGTCACTGCAGTAGCCAGTGCGACACGCGCCTGCTATACGCGCACTGAGCGATCAGAACGCTTCCTGGCCAAAGGATTATCCTGCGGGGTGCCCCGCGGTTGCTGAGTGACAGGCGGCTGGGACCAGGAATGCAACGTGGAGACCCGCAAAGTGGCTGTTTGCGGCTTGCAACCCACATCGCCACACCTGCAGTATTGCCAGCCTCCCGCAAGCCTAGTCGACCGTTTGACTTGCAGGCAGACTACGCAAACTATCCAACCGGCCGTACCGGCACAAGTGTATTGGCTCATGTCTACACACATTCCTCACTCATTCACTAAGTATAGCACCGAGCATTCCAGGAACCGATGAGGCTGGCAAGAAACCCATCGCACCACCATGCAGCGGTATATATCGAGTATAGGTTTGTTCGCCTATTTGCTTACCATGTTTGCTTTTCGTACCATTGGCGCGTTCGTCCCAGTTGTTGCTACGTCCCTCTGCAAGGTACAATAGCCACTTTTACACGCTCTACTTCGCCCCCTCGCGCAAAACTTGCATCGCGTCCCACTCCCAGCAACCTGGTACTCCCAGCACACGTGAAAGTCAGCACCTTCATGACCTCCATCTTCGCACCATCCAGCTTCCCAATGCGGACAAACGTCGACAAAGAGATCGAGGCTATCGACCTGGATCAACTATTTGACCAAACCGTTGAGACAGGCTTGTTTCAGCAGTATACCGATGCTACCACGGGCCCTTCCAGCTCCGAGGATCTCTCGTATCTCTTCGAGGAGCCTTCCTCGAACAGGAGTAACCTGTGCGACACGACAGCCTTGCCCAATTGGGGCACGTCGAACGAGGGTGTTGCTTGGCATAAGGCTATCCACAAACTTGGGGAACAAAACGTAGCCTCGCCCCTCATTGACAACAACTTTTCCTCGGTATACCCCCAGAGCGACGGCAAGGCCAGCTTAAGCGATCCGTTGTTGTGCAATTTCGAGGAACTGTTCATTTTGGACGACTTCGATTCACGGCCTGCCTCCCAGCCTCCCACGCCCAAAGCGCAGGTCGAGAAGCCTACCCGGAAGGCTAGGTCTAGTCCGGACCGGTCAATTCGTCACGGGGTTCATAAGACTGCTCACAAGAAGTCTGCGAGTGCGGGCAACATTGTCAAGATGATGCATCCTTCAACCTACCGTGCAGGCCTCCAGGACATCTGGTCCCGCAAACTCGACAACTCCACCGAAACCTTCAACCTTCACATGCCAGCACACAACATCCACTCGTCGCCTCCATCAGGCAAGCTCGTCCAGGACGAACACTCGAACAACTACTTCCCCCGTGAGCCGCAGCCTTACACCATTGCCGTGTCTCCATTGGCGGGCGACTCTGGGTCTTCACCAAGTATTCATTCTGCAAACTACCAGCTTACACCTCAACCATCACCAGCGGTTGATCAAAATGGCATGACAAACGCATTTCAGTTTTCCAACGACGGGATGACCGGCGCGTACATCACCAATGCAGCTCTTTCAGCCTTGCAAACCCCACCCCCATCAAATCGGATGCCTAGCTCAGCCTGGGGATCCGACACATCACCCAACGTAGACTTCGGCTCATTCTCTTCATCACCGGATTTCCATTCCACCACAAAGACCACCGGTTGGTGGAACGGCCCCAATGCACATGCAAACCCCGTACCCGTCACGGGATCCTCGACACCTTCCACATATCAAGGCTCGCAGTCACGGTCAGCCAGCCAAAACATGGGTTTCAGCTCATCCTCCAGCTCAGTAACAGGCCTGGGCATCTCCTGCGACAGCGCGAGCTTCGGTGCGTACGCCCCAGAGCTCAACGCTAGTCAAAATGGCATGTCACATGCCGTCCCGTCCTTCGACATGCCCCCCTACGCCGCCGTCTACCCCACCACACCCGGAATCCCCATAGGCCACGGGCCCGCCAACCCGCCCTCCCGTTCGCCCTCTCTCTCGCCACAGCCGCGCTTCACCCGGCGCAGGCACTTGTCGCATCCGCACAACCGCGCCGCGTCCCGCCGCAAGTCGTCGGGGTCCAGCCAGCACTCTGCGCACGCGGGTGCGCGGGGCGTGTCTCTGGGCGGCGGGTTCGTCAACTTCACGCCGGACGACAGCCGGAAGATCCTCACCGGGGTGGCGCCGAGCGGGAGTTCGAAGACGAAGGCGCGGCGGGAGAAGGAGGCCGCAGAGAAGCGGCGGAAGCTGAGCCAGGCGGCGGTGCAGGCCGTCATAGAGGCGGGGGGTGATCTGTGGAGGTTGGAGAAGGAGGGGCTGCTTGCGCTGGAGGGTTAGAGTTGTAGTGCCTGACTCCTCCATTGTTTGGGGTTGAGTTGGCGCTGTTGGACTCGCCTGATAGCATCATCAGCCTTCCTGCTTACTGCTTCGTAGATAGATACTCCTCCGCCGATGTAAGTGTCGAGGGCGGGGGCTTCCTTGTATGGTACGACTTCGCGCACGTAGCCGCGCATGGGCGGTTTCTGTGGTGTTATGGATGGGACTGGAATCGCCGGCGAGCGGCTGCGATTTGCAAATTTTTCGTTGTAGTTGCTGTGCTGGAGTGTAATGCGTCTATATCGCGACGAATACATACTGCTTTCCTCTACTGCAGACATCCATCTTCTCTCCGCCATTCTTCCCGATAGACGCCGTGTGCCCAGTCCGATCCAGTCCATCTAAAGCAATACAATCACGCGAACCAACGCGTAAGACTGCGCATCATTCGCCTGTCCTCCTCTTCCGCTCCACCCAACGCCCAACCGAAGCGCAAACAGTGCTGTACAACGAGACGACACGCTACCGCTCACAGAATGCCATCTCCACAGCATCACACGCTCCTATCCACCCTCAACCTCTTCTAAGAAAAAAACCCAACCACCACTACACGTAGACGCGACACTTCACCGTCTCTCTAAAACAACACACATCCATCCCTCAGCCAAAAGAGCACATATCCCCCCATCTTAAAACCCCAGAACCTCCCTACAAGGATGCCGCCGTCCCCGCAAGAAGGCCTATCAGAGCCCGACGCGTAGGCCAATGCCCCCAAGGAGTCTGTCTTTCCTAACGCACATCTCAGCTCCGATAACTACGTACACACAGATAGCGGTGTGTCTGTAGCCATCATCGCGGCGATTGTGTTTGGATCGATTGCGGCGGTGCTGTTGGCGGGGGTGGTGTATGTGGTTTGGAGAGGGGTGCTGGGGTGGGAAAGGGGAGGGCTGGTGTGGAGGGGGCAGAGGGAAGGGTCATGGGGGAGAGGTGGGAGGGGATGAGGCTGAGATGGAGGAGGGAGAAGTGGTTCAGAAGGAATGGATCTCGTTGTGAGTGGCAGATGGGCGGCAGGCATGGGGAGGAGTGTGTCTGGTATGGTGTGGTATGGATTTGATTGTCCACTGCCCCGGCGGCGATGCGTTCGCTGGGCGGGAAGCGCACTCTGCTGCTATCTGCAGAGCTGGGATGCGAGCGAGCCGTCGAGCGGCCAGTCGCGTGCTGATGCCTCTATCTGGGCGCGTGCTAGGCTCTGCTGCCCCGGCATACCGCTGTCTAGCTGGGTTTATTCACGAATCTGTCGTCCGTCATCCTCTTCATCCACCCATCTCCAAGCGGCCCAGCACCGCTTCCACGACGCCCTTCGCGCCCCCAGCCCGCTCCGAACTCCCCATAACCTTCTCCTCCGCCTCGAGCTCCACAGCGCCCTCGTATACCCTTACAATCATGTCCTCATCCACGCGCCGCCCACACCCCACTAGCCCTTTCACCAGCGTGCTCACCCGCGTAATCTCCCGTGCAACGCCGGGCTCAATGTCGTCGTTCTGGCTCGAATACAGCGTCTCCGACACACCCTGCTCCAGCGACGTGATACTCACATCCTTCTCATCCTGGCCCGCCTTCTTGTGCGCTGACACAAAAATGTACCCATTCACGCCGAGCACGACATCGATCTCGCCCGCGCCCGTCTGCAGCGTAAACGTCTGCCGCTTGCTACGCACCACGCCGCCCCGCCGCGACAAGATACCCCCGCCCGCCCCGGTCAGGCTGGTGAACAGCCCGTTGCGCAGCTTCCCGTACTTCAAGCTGCGCGTGTGCAAGCTCGCCGTGTTGTCCCCGTGCAGACTCTGCACCTCTGCGACTAGCAAATCCCCCTCGCTGAAGAAGGTCCGGATGTTGAGCTCGTCCACGGCCGTTCTCCGCCGCAGAATCCCGCCAGGCAAGTTGATCGCGCTGAGCGGGAGACTCGCCAACATGGGCGCGGCGATATCGACAGTCCACTTCTTAGTCTGCACGGAGACGATGCGGCCGACGACGAGGTCGCCGATCTCGGGAGTGTAGCGCGCGCGGAGGGGTTGCACAGAGAGCAGCTTGTTGGTCTTGTGCAGGTGGCCTGCGACGGTGGAGATGATGGTGGTGGTGTCGGCGGGGACGTACGTGCCGTGGCCGCGCATCCACTGCGGGTCCGAGGTTACGGTTTCGCCGGGCGTGACGATTGAGGTGGTGCTTTGTACGGGGAGGCCATCGTCGTCGCTCATGTCTTCATCCGAGTCGTCATGGTGAAGGTGGGCCGCTGCGATGGGCGCCGAGGGTGGAAGGATGGTGATGGGCATTGTGGGCGCGAAGTTTTTGTGGTCGGCAAGGCGGGTTGTAGCTCTCAGCAAGGCTACGGAGGCGTGTATGCGAAGGCGGGGGCGCGTGGAATTTGTTGTGTTGCGGCTCTCGAAATTTTGGCGGCATGTCTTTGGTTCGAGCTACCCTTGTACGCTTCGTGCGCAAAGAGACTAGCGCAAAGGGCGGACGCCATGGTGGTCCGCCATCAGTCACCCGTGGCACTCTCGCTCAACGTCATCCCGTTCAACCTCAACTTCTAATATTGTACGGAAAGGAAAGCAGGTGATAGGTCTTCCCAAGGGGATTTATGGGGGTTATAAAGTTAAACCACTTCTTTGTCCACTGTTACACTAGCGTGTTGAGACCTGGACTCTGTCCGCATATAATAGTTGGAAGTCGTTCCTGTGCCTAACTCCCTCGGTATGTACACCATGAGCTCGCATACCCTGTGCCAAGTGCTAATCCTACTAGCCACATCCCTGTTTCGGTTTGTGTTTCGACATCAGCACAACATGCCACCACCTGGACCTCCATTGCCATTCACAGAACCCTTTATTAAAACCCTAGAAGAGGCAGCATCTATCAACTTCCAAGATGATCCCAAGTGGTACGCCAGCGAGCCACGATGCCTTATCTCAGAGTCTACTGTCAATTCGTTCGTTACCGGAACCGGAGATGCCGTTTATCGGTCGCTGATACCGCTCCTGGAGGCTACAAACCATGAGCTCATTCTGGTAACCTGCTTCTGGGCCCGCTCCTCTACCCTCGACTCGCTAAATGCGCTCCTGCGGAAGCTTTCCGAGAAAGCCATCAGGCGTGGAAATGGAAAGATAACAGTGCGACTCTGTTTCTCTTCGTCTTCACTCTTCCAGAAACTGTTTCATAAGCAGTCGTTACGCGGCCAGACCTACCCCAAAGCTTCATGGACGAAGCAGTTTGGCTTACCAGATCCAAGCGAGCTTGAAGGTCTTGAACTGCATATCAAGTCCATATTCATCCTCCCTTTCAGCGTCATGCATCCCAAATTCATCCTTATCGACCGCCAAACCGTCGTCCTACCTTCCTGCAACATCAGCTGGGAAGAGTGGTTCGAGGGCGCCATCACGTTCTCCGGCCCCATCGTCGAGAACTTCTTCCAGTTCTACAAGAGATTCTGGTGTCGGACGGAAAATTTGCGCGGTCTCCCTGCGCCAGCCTCAGATTCCGATTACCCCAATCCTCAAGACGCCGACGCCACAGCTACGCAAGACCTGCAACCCAACGCACCCCACGGACACACCGTCACGCACATCTCCACCGCCTCACCTAGCATCCCCACAGTCTTCCTCCCCTCCCCGCACAGACGAAACCCGCGCTTCCAGCCCTTCGCCTCCTCCTCCGCCGTCTCTGCGCCTCCAACCCCGCTCAACGTATTCATCCTCAACCTGCTAGCCCAAGCAGCAAGAACCATACGTATACAATCTCCAAACCTCACCGCACCACCCGTGCTATCCGCCATTCTCAAAGCGCTAAAACGAGGTGTAGACGTACAGATCCTGACATCCGAACGTCTCATGATACTAGAGCAGCTCGTCACCGCCGGCACCACGACCGCGCGCTGCGTCAAGACGCTCATCAAGCGGTACAAAAAGCTCGCGGGGTCCACAGCTGCACAGCCGACCGATGAGGAAGCCGCGCTATCGGCACCCCGGATAGGCGTCTTGCGGATCGCGTACTTTGAGCCTCTGAACGGGAGTAAGGCACGTGGTAAAGAGGAGGGCGAGCCGCAGCAGAGCCATCTGAAGATGATGATTGTAGATGGCGAAGTCGTGGTGCTGGGATCGGGCAATCTCGATCGCGCGAGCTGGTTTACAAGTCAGGAGCTGGGCGTTGCGTTCTTCGATAGGGGGCTTGTTGGGCAGGTGGAGGAGGCGGTAAATCGGGGGATGAGGGGGAGGGAGAGGCTCGTGTTCGATGGGTCGAAGCTAGTTGGGAGGCCGACGAATCGCATTTGACACGGCCGCGTCACAACCTAGGAGGTAGGTGGCGTCGTTGTAGGGGAGAGACCATGGTTGGTTACTTGAATGCTAAGGGAATGAGAGTTCCAAAGACCTGCTCTCATGTTGTGTGATTAATCGATCGATTCGGCCCACATTTGGCTTTTTTTGGTTGAGTGTAGTGGATCCACGCGTAACCAAAGACGCTCGCTCTTGTGCAGTTGAAAATGTTCCAGATACCGCCCGGACCTCCGTGTCGATTTTTGGTGAAGATGCGCGGAACCTATCTGAGACTATCTTCGCATTTCCAGAGGGACGAGCAGGTTGGCTGTTCACACAATCGGTTGTTGTTGCTTCCCGACCCACCTCGTGCGGTCTCGTCGAAAGCGCTGATTCCACCACCTATGGTTGGAACGATTACCAATACGACTTGACGTTTGGCAGCACCACAGCGTGTACGCCCCAAAAGCAACCATAGATCATTCTTACGCCATCACAAGCACGGGGGGCTGAGTCATACTGCGAACATATCAAGCGACATCTCCCTGCCATTTCTGCTACACTATGGGGTATGACAAAATCCACCCCAGTCGGCAGCTGTAGCCCCGTCTTCGCTCCATCTTGTTCTTGCTCTGGCTCCAAGCCTTCCTACCCACCCTAGAGCTCTATCGAGATCGAGGTGGTAGGCGGTGAAGAAGACCATGATGGATCGATGGATCGATGATGACAATGTGTTCTGAGATCGAGCAAGAGCGGAGGCGAGGACACGGAGCCTAAACGTGCGCGGGGCTAGCCAAAGGCCAAAGCAGGGGTACTTTTATGGTCGGAAACGGAAGGGCTCTCATCATCGGATGAATCCTCAAATTGCCAGCAGCCGTGCTGAAAAGCTTCTTCGTCCCATTTGCCTTTACAGACTCAATCGGCCAATGATGATAAGTGTTCGAAGCCAATCGAGAGCGAGGGCGAGGAGATAGATGCGAGGACCAAAGATCGAAACGGACAAATAGAGCTGAAGGTGCTATCGACCAGATGTGGAAGT
Organism: Karstenula rhodostoma CBS 690.94; assembly: GCA_010093485.1. Lineage (NCBI taxonomy): Eukaryota > Fungi > Ascomycota > Dothideomycetes > Pleosporales > Didymosphaeriaceae > Karstenula > Karstenula rhodostoma. Next base: position 2,712,514 of record MU001494.1, read on the forward strand.
AGCCAATGGAAGAGGGGCTAGAATGATAGGGTCAGAGTAAAGTATTCAAAGGAAACTTCCTGCACCTCAACACTTCATATACACGGCTTCGAGGGATTTGCTAGAGCAGTATGAAAAACAATTTATCTTATTTATTTATCGCTATTAATACTAATAATGTCATGACCGCTCCTTGCCGTAGTGGCATCTGGGGCTGTAAGGAACCAGGAGTACACAGTCGTAAGCCTATAGTTCTAAAAGGTACATATATCCTATAGTGCTGAATGGATAACAGAAGAAATTAGCACGTTTCGCGGCCGCAGCACTCTGTATTTGATGGTGCACATCCAGTCAGGCTAAGCTTGGGCTGATGGCTACAACACTAACCGAGGCACTCTTTTTTCAAGAACCAACTGCTGTCTATGTCCGGGAGCGATAGATGCACCTCATGACCAGGAAGTGGTTGGAAATTTCGCTACCGATAACGTGGACGACTCTGGCCTGCTGACAATTGGTTGATTGTTCAAGGCTGCGAATGGCCCAACGTACTCGGTGTATTTTCGCTCTAGTTACTTGGAGTTCTTCTACATCCGCAACCCACGCACGTGTGAAAACACTGATTCACCTAATACATCAGGCGAGCGAGTATGAGAGAACAAGGCTTCCCGTCCGCTCAGCCATATATAAGCAGGATACTGGCCCTGATGGCTTAGGGATCCCCGCTGTTGTAGGTTTTTGGCCGTCTTTTTGCTTAGCTTCCACGCATTGTGGAGCGGTGCGGAGTTGGATTCGCTTAGTTGTGCAGGATGCGCTGGGGCTATCAGCAGAACCCTGTATCGTAGAACGACACAAGCAATGAAAATACAAGGTAAGATGTAAGAGAGAGGATAGGTTTTAATTGAGCGTGTTTCGTGATCACCTTTGGGCTGGCTAGACTTCCCCTTTCAGGCGTACCACGCCAAGCCACTAAACACAGCCCCTGCATTGGTTCCGACTTGTTGATACCATTTCCACAACAATTCCGCCTCGATCCCAATTCATCTCTTTTGCTTCACCATGAACAACTTGCCGCAGGAGCTGGTGGAGCGCGTTTGCGGCCTGTTGACTCGCGACGACCTGAAGAACACGCTTACGCTTTCGCGGAGCTTCCAGTATGCTTCGGAGCGAGCATCCGGAGTCTACACAACGTTCGACCTAAAATCATCGAACATAAAGGAATTTACAAAGCTATATGCTGGCCGCCGGTGGGCCTACCTTCGACATGTGCGATACCAGATACATATCCCATCCTACGACGCCACGGCAGCGGACGAGGAGCATCTCGCAAAGCACAACTGCCGTGAATCGTCGCAGGAGCTCCAAGAGAAAGACCAGTTGTTCACCGAGCAGATTAAATCTCTTTTCGACTCTATCAAAGCATTAGAAGGCAACTCTTCGGAAGGCAAACTGCAGCTGACCATCTATGCGCCGATCCGAGAAGTCCATGAGTCTTGCTCCCATCGCAAGTGTATAAGCTGGCGACTTCACCTACTTTCTCCCGAATCACTTCCGCGTCTCGGCTCAGTGCGAGCCTTGCGAATCGAAGACCCTGGAATCGTCTATCCGTTGGAAGACAACAAATCACTGCTGAAGGTCGATCTGCGGGCCATTGTGGATTTGGCGGCGAAGTTCCCTCGTCTAGAATACCTAGGCTGCAAACTCTTCGCTGGCAGCGGATGGACGCCTTATTATAACTCGGAAGCCGCTCGGACGTATAGTCGCGACTGTGACCGACCAGGCCCGCTACGAGACACGCGTCTGGATTTCGCAAAAGCTATTGAGAATGCCACTTTGCCTTCGACGCTCCGTGAGGCGCAACTTGACTTCCTGTGGCCCATGTCGTCTGCCGAGCGTATCGACCATGACGAGCAATTACCAAACCTTGCAGGCGCAAATACATACGACCCGTTCAGTAGCAGCCTGAGGTCCCTTTCACATGGCTTGCGAAGGTTAGAGCTCAAGGCAGTTGCTGATGCAAGTTTGTTATGGCCCTCTGACGGATCAGTATCTTATCCGAATCTGGAGAGTATCTGTATACTATTCCATATGTCAACTCCAGCCGGACGTTGGTATTTCGGTGGTCCTGATGGCCTGGGTCACGATGCTGAGGGATTCTCAGTTAACGAAGGATCCTACCCTCCTCTAGAGGACACCACTGACGATGAAGCTCTCGATGAGGAAGTCGACGATGATGGCCTGAACATCGAAGTAGTCAACAGCAAGCAGTTCCGCGTCCGACCCAACGACGATGTCCTGTCTCCGTTCCTTACCGCCTTCGCTAAAGCGGCCTCTGAGATGCCGAAGTTGAAAGAAGCTTGCTTATGGTCCCCGCTCAGATGGCAGGCAGGTGATAGTTATGGAAACAGCGACGAGATGGGCAAAGACCTCTCAAAATGGCCTGATCGACCTTTGGCTTGGGGTATCACATACATCGCACCACAGACCTTCGGATTTCATTTTGAAGGTCAGCACTTTTCGCATTCGCGACAGCTATTCTGGACTACTGGCCCGTGGCGGCCAAGTGATGAACTGCACGATCTCTTCGGTCGCATCGGCGACCAGAGTACGGAACTGCTGCAGTATTGGGGACTGGACAACTACGGCAGAGACAAGTTGCCTCTACGCGAAGTCTTCGATCAGTTCCAAATCTACGGACGGCGTCACCCAGCTTGTGCATGGCCTGTAGACAAGTCATTCATTGTGCACAAGACACTGCAATGAACGGCCATCAAATGCAATTTCAGCATGCGCATAATTACAATCGATCATAGTCATGACCCACATATTGGGTAATACAACGCAATCATCTGCGATACACCGTCCTGCTCGAAAGATTGCACTCCACAATTGTAAGGCCCGTTGCAAGCCTCATCTTGACGCGTGATGCGTGCGATATCAGGCAAGAAAAGAAAAAAATGAGCCTTACGAGGAAATTGTAGACTCCACCATAACCAGGAAGAACGCTGCATTCGCGCCCAAAATAACCATTGACAACGCCTGGCGGTTGCAGATCTATATGTGGGGCCACATCTGGACCTCGAGGCGTCTGCACAGCTTCAACAACGAGAATACATCCTTGGGTGAAACTTCATCTCTCTCATTCGTCGTAGCTGAATACTTCTGATATAAGCTGTGGAGTCCGACTGTGGGCACTGAAAATGATTTCCGTTGGAGACACGCAGGTCAGCCCTAATCCCAAATAAGTAGTAGGGCTGGGCGATCTATCTTCCACTTACGGAGCATTGCGCGTCGTCAGTTTCTAAAATCCACAAGGGATCCTCGATCGTCGTTTCACATCGCGAACCTGTGCATGAGCTTGGGGCGGAGTCAAAACTAAGCTTGCTTAGCGCAGTTTAGCGCCTGAATTGTCCGATCCAATGTCAGAACTTGGGGCGGGTGGATGTGCGCAGGGGCATTGGGGGCGAACACCACCAGCTCTGAGAGCTGAGCATAAAGAAAGGAGCATGCCGGGACGGTGTCACTGTTGAGCACGGCGTCCAGTGGCCCCATTCCTTTCCGTATACGAACTTCATTCCTACAGTCACTCGTTGAAGCTCAGTTGGAGCATTACATTCTTTTCCCATACTCTTCACGATCGCATTATAACTTTTTGACGTTGCATTTTGGGGTTTGCGTGCATCATGAGACACACAGCCTCGTTGCTGCTCCTTAGCAGCAGTCTTCTTGCTCCTACAGCCGTCGCCCAGAATTCCGACTCTGAAATCACCGCGTCGTGGACCGAACAGGGTATTTGCGCATACTTTTATGAGAAACCGGGCGCGTGGAAGTCACTGGCCGAGACCTGCGTCAAGTACTGCGAGAACAATGGTGGCCACGGGTACTCCGAGTGTGACCACACACCCTACGCGGGAATGGATCTTCCCAACGGCGTCGACCAGAGCACCATCAGTAAGGATGACTCAGGCGACGTCTATATTCCATGCCAGTGTAAATGCGACAACCCCGATGTTGAGGGGGTCACCAAAGCTATCTTGGACGTTGTGATCGAGGGGTTGAGTCACCTCGATGAGATCATTTGCGGTGTCTTTATGACTGCAATGGTAAGTACCTTTTCTTTTCTGGGTGTCAGTCTGGGGTTATACAAGACTGGTGATGAAACGTCATCGTCTTAAAATCCCATATGGACTTTACTCACATCCACCAGGTATCTGTTGTCGAAGTCGGCATCGATCTCATCCCCGGAGGCGCGGAAGCCACTGCAGCAGCCAGGGGTGTCGAAGCCGTGAAGTCCTTCACCGAGAACGCCCTCGACGTTGCGGATTCCATGGGCAACTGGGTCGGCTCAGCCTGCGGCATCAAAGACCCGAACTGGCCCAACAGCATCTTCGACGTACTCTTGACGTCTCCTGATTCCTACGGTACGAGCATCGGGTGCAAGAAGAAGAACAAGGCAGACTGCAAGGGTGTGGATCCGGTGCCTGACAAGCCAAAGTCTAAGGTCCCTGACGATCCGGCTACCAAGGGACCTGATCCCGTTACAAGTGCGCCGAATGCGGAGCCTACGAGTGCTGAGGCGCCGCCTGTTACTTCTGATGCTCCCCCGCCAGCGTCAACGGATGCTCCCCCGGCGTCGACTGATGCACCGCAAGTCTCGAGTGATGTCCCTGTATCCAGCGTAGACCCATCAGCGACAAGTGGCACCGCCACAACATCCTCGTCCTCATCCTCCGAGTCTTGCGGCGCCGGAAGCACCGTAGTACAGAGACGCGATGCCACGCAAACTGCCGGCGCCCCAGCATGCGAGGCAACCAATGGCTGCATAATCACCGACCCCGATAAAGGCGGCGAAGACGCGCTCGACGACGCTCTCGACGCTGTGCAAGACGTCACCAACATCCTCCGCCTCCGTGGCATCGACGGTCATCGCTCTCCACGCAGCATACTAGCCAAGCGCGCCCCCAAGAGTGGCAAACCCTGCTCTGGCAGCCCCGGTAACGAGGACTTCGTCCTCCAGTCCGATGAGTACCCTTCCAACGGCGAACTTGCCGCTAACGTTGACTCCTGGGGCTACAAACTGCAAAACAACAAGTGCGACTACGGCTGGCTGGACGGCAAGACGCAGATCGTAGGCAACGACTACGATAGCGAACATGTTATGGAGTGGCAAACGGTCACTGATTTCTTCTCGAAGATGAATGCCCAGGGCGGGCAGAAGTACGACCACCCGGATCCCGACCAGCCCGACGGCACGAAGACAGACTTCTGCACGTACTGGATCCAGAGCTGGAGTCTGGACGCGGGGCAGGAGTTCAGCATCAATGGAAGCACGGCGTACGCGCCCTGGAACCACATCAAGACCGTGTACCCTGGCAAGACGCTGGGAGGCGCGTACAAGGCGGAGATGATCAGGTTGCAGCGGAACATCAACTCCACCCCCAAGTCCAACGTAAGTCTCCCCCTCGCACCAGTCGCTCGTTCCCACTAACCCGAAAATTGCAGATGTTCACCGACAAGGTCGAATACATCTGGACGAAAAACACAATGGACAAGTACGTCGTCGACAAAACCAAGCGCGACAAAGTGCTCGAGCGTATGCGCCTTCTCCTCGGCGCACGCACGTACCTCGTCGACCCGAAGGTCAAGGATATCTTCAAGAAGCAGAAAGAGCGCATGGGCGCTATGATCGACCAGCTGGACACCGACATGCAAACCCACACGCGGACGACCACCGTGACGGACCCCGTCACGGGCAAAACTTCAACAAAGGACTTCCGCGCGTGGGCCAAGCAGGATTTGCTGACGGAGTGGAACACGTTCATGGACCAGAAGTGGATGGATGCCACGGCGAAGCACACCAAGGTCATGGATTACTTCATCAACGAGCTGGACGACAAGAACTGCCAGTCCCAGCCGAAGATGTCGACGGCGGACCGGACATTCTGCGCGAATCTGCGGACGCTCGAGAGGAATTATCGCAGCGCGACTGTGTTTTCTGTGCCGTGGTAGACAGACCCCTTATACCTGTCGCGTAGATTAGAATTAGACGAGGCGGAGTCCTCCTGTATTGTTGTTTATCCCAAGCGAAAAGCCATCCTAGCATGCATGATATATGTATATATACCATTTGTGTTTTTGGCACCCTACTAAGTTCCTGTACTGCGTTTTGCCGCGGCCTGCAAAAACGTGCGAAGGGTTCACATTTGATATATATAGCTACTTCGAACCGTGAGGCCAAATCTACTCACTCTACATAGAACACCTCCTCCGTCTGCCCCCACCATCCCGGCCCCCTTGCACTTCCTATCGCGCCCTCCACCGGACTCTCCTGCATGCCATCAGTCATCGCCCACCACTCCTTCACTTTGGGATTCTCCGCCATCCGCGCCATATCCTCGTCGAAAGCGCTGCCTACATATTTAAAGCTGGCGAAGAGCGTAGGACGCGGTTCCATGCTGAGGAATATAGAATCTTCAACCATTTCTCACGATTAGTCTATGACATCGCGGTGTGCAGAGGTTGAGCGTACAGTCTCTGATATTCGAACCTCGAATCTGCTCCAGCACCGCCGGCCACACGGCCGCGTGGCATTTTTTGTATTCTTCGATTTTTTCTGGCTTGAGGTAGAGCCACTGGCCGATACGGCGGGGGCCCTGGTTCCGAGTCGATGAAGGCGCGCTGCTTTGCTTGGGCGCCCAGAGGCCTTTTGAGGTCATGGTTGGGGCTGGATGTGGTAGAGGAGGCAGGAGGGGGAGGGGTGTATGGATATGGTGTAGGGGGGTAGAGGGTGTAGAGCACGTGGGTGGGAGGGAAACTCGAGGCGGTAGTGCCACACTACGCGTGTCTGGAGGGCTCGGTGTGTTTTGCGCCGAGGGATGCCCCGCTTGCGCTTACCTGCGCACGCTTGAGGGAAGAGTGGAGTCATGCGAACAGACAAATTCATTACACAGTACGATTATTGTGATGGTTCGTTGAATTGTTCCATTGATATGAACATGTTTGTCTAAAGTATGAGACGATGGAAAAAGCCATCGTGGTATGGAAGGACACTCTTACACGAGGTACCTAAACCCTCTGGCCATCTTCGTGCCTTCCTCCACAGACACACCCTCAGTCTTCGCAGTCTGCTCGGCCACATCCCCGCTCGTCACCCACGCCGTCTCGCCCTCGTCGATCTGCTTGTTCAGCCGCTGCAGGATAACCTTGAAGACGTAGCAACCAAAGATGGTAACGCCGAACATGGCCGTGACAAGCCCGTAGCTCTTTCTGTACCCATTGTCCTTCATGTTCCACACATACGACCCTGCGATGTTGCCGAGCTGAGAGAACGCGTTGATCATGGCAATCGCAACGGCGCGTTTTGCCGGCGGACGCGGGAAGGAAGACGAGATCCAAGAGTAGAACACGATGAAGCCTGCGTAGGCGGAGGCCTGCAGGAAAAGCGCGACATAGCGCGCGGCAACGTTCTCGGTGGACATGCTGATGACGAAGCCGACGATGCCGCCGATGATGGGACCGACGATGTGCCAGAAGCGCTCCTCGCAGTAGTCGGCGTGCCATGCGTTGAACAAGCTGATGATGCATGCGAAGACCCACGGCGGGGCGCTCATCAAGAGCGTGGGGACGTATGCGAAGCCGAGAGTGCCGGTGAGCGTGGGGAAGAAGGCATTGAACGAGAGACCGACGACGTAGGCAGTAAAGGTGAGCATCATGACGTAGATCTTCACGTCCTTGACGGCCATGACAAGACCGGCGAACGCGCCCATTGTTTCGGAGTCCACGTCCGCCTCGCCCACATCCTCCGTCATGCGTAGTACAGCCACGGCGCCCTCTTCCTCGGTGAAGCCCCTGGTGTTGTGCGGCAGATCCGGCAGAATGAAGATGGCGCAGAGCGCAATGAACATAGTCGCTGCGCCCTCAATCCAAAACAACCATCGCCAAGCTCTGTGGCCCAGCGTGCCCTCCATGTTTGACAACACGCCGGCGCCGACGAGAGAACTGAAGGCGTTGGAGATCAGGTTACCACAGAAGAGGATGGCATTTCGCTTCGTGAGTTCGCGGCGGGTGTACCACTTGGATAGAATGAGGAGGGCTCCAGGGAGGAAAGCGGCCTCGACGAAGCCGATGCAGAAACGGATGGCCACCATGCCGCCAAAGGAAGTGACGCTGCCGGAGAGCGTGGAAATCATTCCCCAAATAAGCATGACAATACCGATGTACCAGGACGGGCGAGCGATTTTGTTGATGATCCTGAACTGTATAAGCATACTGATTACACAAGGAGAGCGATTTGTCTCTTACATGTTGGACGGGATTTGCATCAGAATGTAGCCAACGTATACTGTAGACGGTCAGCGCTCTGATTCTGCTTCCTGAACAACGGGAGGGTTATACTCACGAATGCTGAGACAAGTCGCATACTGGTTGTTGTCGAGGTTTAGATCAGCCTCGAGGCCCTTCAAACGAGCAGCTCCCAAGTTGTTCCGATCCAAATAATTCATGATGTACATCATGACGAAAATGGAGCATCGTAGGTCCAGCTTGAGCTTCAGCTTCTTCTCGACCTGTTTCCTCCTCTCGGGATCCATCTGGCTCGCGTGGATGGCCTGGCCAACCCGCTCCAGCTCCTGCGCATCCAGGTCCTTGACGTCGGAGGCAACCATGACGAAGACGAAAAAAACGAAGACGGGATGAATGGAAGAGGAGGGCTGCGGGGGGCCTTTATCTCATGTCGCCTCGTCTCGCGGCGGGTTCCGGAAGAAGGCTTTGCCCATGGAGTCTCCACACCCCAGGACCTGCCATCGTGTTTGTTTCAATCATGTCAGCCAAGACAGTGCGTCTTTACCGCATCGAGCGAGCCGCATCCACGCGCTACTGCGGGGAAGCAGCCATGTTGCAATTCTTTGCAATCAATCCGAGTCGTGCGCATGTCGGCAGAAGTTGTCGGCACGACGCTGCGCGGCGGATGCTTGTCTGTCGACAGACGTGGGGATAGTGTGGAGGTGTTACTCCAGATCGGGTGCAACCCCAGTGGCCCTGATTGGCAGACAACACGGGGAAGACGCACGTGAGGGTGAAAGGTCGAATTTCCAATGCGCTACGCGGTGGGGCAGTGACAGATTAGTATTGAGCCGCATCTTGAGGCTCAAAACCACGCGGTACAATCTCGGACCTTGGAGCGGTGAGCCTATGACCTTGTGCTATCGGAAGAAACGGCTGGTTTCATCGTTCCTCTCAACGATTATTTGCGTGAAGACCGGACATAAGACAGCGTGGGGTGAGCTGCCTGAATCGCCACTCGCAACTTTGTGTCAACTCCTCGGTGAAGTTCCGAGGTTCTGAAATTTCCATCGTAATGCGCGCTATTTCCACGATACAAGAGTCTGCCTCATATACTACTTCAGTACAGGTTCGGGGCGTGGGCGTGCAGGGGTAGATATCGACAGGTTCGCGCAGGCGTTCGGTCTTGAATCATTGAAACCTGGAGAGTGAGTTGCAACATGACTCCCCGCGGCTGGCCTGCGTCGAGCAAGTCAGGGCGAAGTTTACCACGGTCTGGACCAAATCGGCAAAAAAGCCTCCACGATGCTGGCACGCACGGGATGTCCACTTCTATGGCGAGCTCGCTGCTTGCACTTGAGCGCCATTGGGAGGAACCCGGCAGAAAGTCGGTAACCTCGAAGGCTCTACGAAACTTTGCGATGCGATCCAGGACGACTCACATAACTAATTCAAGAGAAGACATGTATGAGAAACGAGTGTGGAGCTCAAGGCTCTGAAGCAGAACGAGATGGCTGGGAAAGTAAAAAATGGCCCGTGCGTGCGCGTGTTGATGACGTCCTGACCACCAAACATCAACACCCATTTTGCACCACGTCCCAGCCTGCGCGGCGCACTCCACCCCACACGCGCATCTACTTCGTGCCCTGTTCCTTTTCTATACCGGTTTAATTCAGCATCTATCCGACATGGCTGACCGCCCACCGCCCACTGTTGTCCCGCGCGCATCGCGACGCGCCAGGCTGCCTTCTTTTGTGCGCCTACCCATGTTGATCATCCTGAACATCTGCCTGCAAAGCGCGCTTTGGACGGGTGCGGAAAACGTGCTATCTCATGAGCTTGGCGCTGTGAGCAAGGTCCCGCGACCCGGACAAGAGCAGGACGGGTTTGGTGAGCTTACAGAGCCTATCGTGCGGCTTGTGAGCAAGATCGCGTTGGTATCTGTCGCATGGGAGCTACGATATGACTGTAAGACGCGCACTCCAACACCTGGCTTGACGGCAATATACTGATTTTCGCAGACTTCGACATCGGCGCGCTCACAGCCGTGATCAACATCCCTTTTGCCTTCCTCCTCACGACCTTCTACAACATCACCCTCCTGACCGCAGCCGCTCACGTCGCCATTGAAGTCATATCCATCGCGTTACCCACCTACCTCCTCCGCCCGATCGCCGACATCAACAACCCGGCCGTCCCGATCCGCAACCGCTACCTGCTCAACAGCTTCCAAGTCTCGTGGTCGAACACCGCGCTCGCCGTTGGTGTATATGCCACCGTGCTATACAGCTCCCTGCAAACGAACTGGCTGACCGTCTTCCTCATCAACCACTTCGACCTCCCCAGCGTCGAGCTCGCTCACGACGTCGAGGCCGTGACCTTTATCCCCAAGCTCCTCATCGCAGGCTACGCGACCAAAGCCTTCCTCCTGGACCCCGCTATCGGTTCCCAGCCCGACACTGGCGCAACAACCCCTGTGGGCCCTTTCACACCTGCCACCGCAACCCTGCCGCAGACGCTGAAGCACAACTTCTGGTTCTTCAGCAAGCGCACCAGGACGCTGATCCAGCGGACCGTCGTGCTGAGTCTCTTTTTGCTTGCCAACACCGTCCTCAGGGGCGCGACGCTAGAGGGAAGCGAAATCGTCGGCTCGGCAGGGTACGCTGGTGTGTGGATCCTGGCGGCTAACATCTGCGCTGCGTGGTTCGTTTGGACTGGTGATGCCGAGCCGTAAGGAGAGAACTTGGAAATAGTCAACATTGAACAAGGATAAGAGGGGCGGTGTCATCTAGATTCGAAGGATGGATGGCCATGTACCGCACCAGGACCGGGGAGGAATGTGAATGGTCGAGAGGCACGATCGAAGATACGGTGGTGGGATATAGGGCGTGTTTCTTTGGTTACTCTAGATACCAATTTCTCTTTTACAGGCTGTGCACAGCGTGTGCGCGAAGACGGCGATTGGCCTTGAAATGAATAGCATATGCATCGCAGGGTTCTCTATCGTTCTTGTGGTGATGTGTGGCAGATCATGATCCAGGAGACAGGCAGAGATGAAGGCACTGATTAGTTAGTTAGTTGTACTGAAAAACTCTACTGGAAAACATACGCAAGGAAATCGAGAGCACATGCTATGCTATACACAAGATAAGGAGATACATAAAAGCTTCGAAACCAAGGAAAGCAGGAATACAACAAGTGACATAGGAAGGGTATCTTGGTCCGCCGTTTCCCCAAAGCGACGTATATCCCTCCGAGGTAGCCCGCCACCGCCCATCCGTATCGTACAGCGTGGTCATACAGTCGCGTTCCGTGAAGCACATGATACGTTTTTCCCATTCAATGCCATTAACCGCGATTAGCGCAACATCGCCGGGCCAGATGGTTGTTTCTAGTCGTCGGCGCCGTCATCATCGGTCTCGGGCGGCGTGACCGTCTCCACCTCCACAACGCCCACCTCGTTCCCCTTCTTATCCCTACTCGTGATCTTGTACTTGCCGCCCTCCCACAGGTCCTTGAACGTAAGCTCCTTCGTCCTGCCCAAGCTCTCGATGTCGCCGATGCGGTCCAGGGTCGCTTCGAGGAACTTCTCGAAGCCGGGCTCGGAGCAGATCTGGTTGAAGGCGCGCTGCATGGGGACGCTGTCGGCGCGGACTTTTGCGTGGCGGTCGATGGCGAAGATGGAAAGGTCGTGGTGCTGGCGGATGAAGTCGGCGCGCGTCATGATGTAGCGGGCCTGGTGAAGGGGGATTTCCGGCAGGATGTGGCCGATGGTGTCGTCGTACGTCTTGTCCATGTCCTCGTATCTTTTGTGCAGCGCGAGGGCGAGCACCATGGCCGTCGACGCGTATTTCTGCTGGTCCATGACGTCGTCGTCCATCTCGGTGCCCAGGATGCCGCAGTTGTTCAGGAACCACGTCTTCTCCATCTCGCAGATCTCGTCGCACTTGTGGATCATGTCTTGGGATTTTGCGACGCGGTTAAGGAAGGTTAGGCGCCCGCCGATTTTGTTGTAGACTTCGTTGAGGACCGAGTCCGGGGTTGCTTCTTTCCAGTACTTCATGCGGTAGTTTTTCAGTGCTTGCATGGCGCGGTCTTTGGGGAGGTCCGAGACTTGAGTCACTTCCATACGGGTGGCATGGTGCTTGAGTCTCTCGTAGACCCAGTATTTGTCCGAGTTTATGATCACAGTGGCAAGGTTTGAGGCGGCCCACTGTTCGGCGCGCTGCTGGATGAGCTCGATGAGATCCCGGCCGTCTTCGTCATCCCTAATCAGATGGGCCTGGTTGACGATCAAGACAAGCGGGCGGCCGACGCGGGCGCGGCGTCTCAAGGCTACCTTTTCGAGTTTGTTGAAGGCGCGCTCGATGTCCAGAAGGGCTGACGCATCGCGCGGTCCGCGGATCGAAAACAGGGCCCCGATGTTGTCTTCGTGGAATTCGAAATCCAGCGCCCGGCCCAGACGGATGCGAAAGATCTCAGGATCGGCGTGGGCTTCCAACATGGCGACGCCTTCGCCGTCTATCTTTGACATGGCTTCGATCAGCATCGAGCTCTTCCCGGTGCCTTTCTCGCCCAGGAGCAGATGATAGCGGCCCTTCTCTTCGCCGCATATGATTCTATTTATGCGGGCCTGCTCCTCGCGGGGTATCCACCGATCGTACTCGCCCTCATCATCGGTGCCTGGTGTTGGCACGTTCCCGTGCGGCGCATGGGGGACTTCCTTGCCGACGGCGGCCAGCTCGAGGACGGGGTCACCGGGCGTAAAGGCGTTCTCCATCTTGGACAGCACATTGCGCTTGTAGTACCGCGTGTAGCTGTAACCGACCAGGCCGAGGATCAGGATGGAAGCTCCGGTGGTCGCGGCTGCTTCGAACATCTTGAAGGCCGTGCCCTTGTATTTGTGCCACTTCCCGCCATCCTCGTCCTCGTGGACGTGTTCGGTGGCATCGTCGACGGGGTTGGGCGCATCGTTGCCGGGCGTGGGTGGGCCTGCAGGCGCGCGTTAGGAGCCGCAAGATGTGTATGTCACGATATCGGTCCTACCACTCTGCCCACTTAGGGCGCGGGTGAATGAGGGCTGCTGGACCCGTAAGGCTGCGCGGCCAGCTGGCTGAAACCGCACAAAGGAGGGCTGTGGATGCTGGCGTTGGAACGCGACATGGGCACGCGCAATGGCAGTGGTGAGGGCACTCCGGCGCATGAACATAGTTGACGCGCAGCTGCGTCGCGCACCGACACGAACACGAGTCGCGGGGAGGCGTGCGCGCGCGTGTGAGGCCAGTTGAGGCGACAGCAATCAAATGTCAACCGGAGGACATGCGTGCGCAGCTACCAGCAGCAATTGAGGGCCAGCGTGCCCTGGCGCGGTCTTGTAGGTGAAGCGGCGGACTGGCATGCCATGACGCCGGAGTGCAATTTCAGGGCGTCCATCGCTGGGGACTGGGGGTCAGTGCATCATGCAGTGCTCGGGATAGAACGGGCAGGCCCGCGAACGCACGCCGCCGTCGAGGGAGGTCCATTGCGGCGTCCAGGAGCAGCAGCGGTGCCCGAGAGTTATATAGCATACCAGAGCGATGCCAGAGGCGCGAATGCCGTCCGATCCGCCCACCAGCAGATTGGGATTGGGGCATTGGGGCATGGGGGCATGGGGCGCATCATCCATCGGCATGGAAAGAAGGCCAGGGCTGGTCGGCAGTGTCGGAGCAACCCCGGGTTAGCGGGATGCGGGCCCGTGTGTGCACGACTCGGCTCGAAAAAGTTTTGGACCATCGAGCTCCAGCTGTCTCCCTTCTCGCATTCCTCTTGACGCGTCCATTGTACATTAATGCTCCTTTTCTGTGTATCATCTTTACAGTACGAACCCGTTCCTTCCTTGTCAGCTGCGTCCTTGGAGTTGTAGTCGGATACAGTTGCACTTTCCCTCTTCGCCGTCATGTCTACCAACAATGACGCTTCCAAACCAGGTGAGCACCCGCGCCTCCACACCGCCCCTAAACTTGACAGCTTTTGGGCATCATGCGTCTTTGGGAGTTTCTGGCTGACAGCAAGCGTGCAGCAGAAGCTGCCGAGTCCAGCGCCGTCCAGCAGACCAACGGAGAGGGCGCCGTAGAGCAGAAAGGGGACGAGGTCGCCAATGGCCACGCCGACAGTACGTCAAAACACGAAACAATCGAAAGTAGGGGCAGCGCTGATGGTGGTGCAGACATATTCCAGATCACGGTCAAGCTGCCGCATGCGCCGTACGAGCACGCCATCACCGTAGGTTGAGTCACGATTGGAGGGGGGTAAACATGGCTGATGAAGAGCAGATCTCGACCAGCGAACAAGTCCAGGACCTCCGCCAGGCCATCATTGAGACACCTCAGCTGTTCCAGTACTCTTGCTTCCATCTGGAGCTCGACGGCCAGCGCATCAACGACTATGTGGAGCTATCTGAGGTGCCGGGTCTCAAGCCCGATGCCGTCCTGAACCTCGTCGAGGACCCATACACCGAGAAGGAGGCACGGATGCACGTCATTCGTGTACGGGAGCTTGTTGGTGCCGCAGGAGATCGCACCGATGCTCTTCACGGCATCCTGGCTGGCTTGTCGCTGCACGACACCGTTGGTCAAGAAGAGTCAGGCAAGGGGGAGGAGTCGACCGAGCAGACGCCCCTGAGCTCCTACGACTTCAAGGCTGGCGGTTCGGTGAAGACACTGCAAGCACCTACCCAGGAGCCTGCGCCAAAGACTATCAAGGCCATCTCCGTCTCACCATGGAACCCCCCGCCGTACCACCTGCGATCCAAGGGCCACCTTCTATACCTCCTTCTCACCACCAACGAGAACGAGCAACACCACATCACAGCGACTGTTGCCGGCTTTTACGTCAACAAGTCGTCCAACGCGAAGTTTGACCCGTCTCCTCGGCAAGCACCCAAGGCGCACTCGGCGCACTCGCTCCTGACTCTTCTGGAAGAGCTCTCTCCTTCGTTCTCTCAAGCGTTTCAATCATACCTCGAGCACACCCAGAAGCGAGACCCACTCACTTTCTTCCAGCTTTCCAACGCAATTCCTGCGAACCCGTGGCTGGTTCCTGCGCCTAATTCCACGCACACCACACATCAGCCCGATCTTGCGCGGACTCAAGAGAGCTATCTGATCTCGGGTGTGGAGAACACGGAGACGCTCCGAGACTGGAATGAAGAGTTCCAATCAACCCGGGAGATGCCCAAGGAGGCTGTGCAAGACCGAGTCTTCCGCGAGCGACTTACCTCAAAGCTGTTTGCCGACTACAACGACGCCGCCACCCGCGGAGCCATGCTGGTAGCCCGCGGAGAGATCGCTCCCCTGAACCCCACTGAGGCCAGGGATGCCCAGATTTTCGTTTACAACAACATCTTCTATTCTTTCGGCGCTGACGGTGTTGGCACTTTCGGTACTGAGGGTGGTGACGAGGCCGCGCGTGTTGCGGTTGGCAAGGATGTCTTCGGTGTTCGTGCCGTCAACAACTTGGACATTCCCAACCTGTTCACGTCTGGTACCGTCGTTGTCGACTACCTTGGCAAGCGCATCGTTGGTCAGAGCATTGTTCCAGGCATCTTTAAGCAGCGTGACCCTGGAGAGCACCAAATCGACTATGGCGCAGTTGAGGGCAAGGAGATTGTAGCCGACGACAAGTCCTTCATCCCTCTATTTGAGCAGATGTCAAAAGCACTCCGTGTCAAGAAGCACCCTGTCTGGGACAAGGACAACGTACGACACGAGCTCGAGGGCAGCGTCGAGACCAAGGGCCTCATTGGTACCGATGGAAGGCGATATGCTCTCGACCTCTACCGCCTTACTCCCGTCGATGTGAGCTGGATTGAGGAGCACTGGAGCGAACCATCAGAGGATGGCAAGGAGAAGGAGGAGGGCAAGGACTACCCTCACCGCATGGCAACCTTGCGCCCGGAGCTTGTGGAGTCTTTCGGCCGCTTGAAGCTTCGCGAGTACGTGAAGAAGGAGCTCGAGAAGAAGGGGGAGGCCAAGAAGGAGAAGGAGGAGGAGAACAGCAAGAAGACCGAAGGCGAGTCGGACGAGGTTGCCAAAGAGGAAGCTGAAGCTGCCGAGCAAGACCGCGTCGATATCTCTGGCTTCAGCTATGCCCTTAACCCGGATGTTTTCTGCGGACAACACCCTCAGACCGAAGAAGACAAGGCAGAGTGGACCAAGGATGAGGCTGAGGTTCGCGCTGCCTGCAGCCACTTGCTCTTTGAGGTTATGCCGCGGTTGATCCAGGAGCTCAAGGACGGTGATGTTGGATTCCCAATGGACGGTCAGTCGCTGAGCCTTCTCTTGCACAAGCGTGGCATCAACATCCGCTATCTCGGCGAGCTGGCGGAACTCTCGGACAAGGAGGACCCGCGTCTCCAAGCTCTCAGGCGACTTGTAATCCAGGAGATGATTGCTCGTGGATTCAAGCACTTCGCGAACTCAAAACTGCGCAATGTGTCTGCTCCTTTCGCCGCCCCATGCGCCGCACACTTGCTCAACTGCCTTCTCGGCGGTGAAGTGAACGCAAAGCCTGTAGCTGAGAGCGATGCCGAGCTCAAGTCACTCTACCCTGAGAACGACTTCAGCTTCGAGAAGTTGACGCCTGAAGATGTCAAGAAGGAAATCATTGCGCAGGTTGCTCTAAGATATCGTTTCGAACTCGATGAGGCCTGGATTGAGCCTGGCAAACAGCTGCAGATGCTTCGTGAGGTCGCTCTGAAGCTTGGTCTGCAGCTCGAGAACAAGGAATACGTGTTCACAAAGCAGAGTGCAGCAAACGGACCGTCGAATGCTGCTACCACCACCAATGGCAACTCTACCTCGGGCAAGAAGAAGAAGGGCAAGACTGCGTCACCTGCTCGAGATGCTAGTCCCGCGCCACAGATCGTGCAGACTTTCCACGCCGATGACATCCTCAACATCGTGCCGATCGTCAAGGAAGCGTCGCCGAAGAGCTTGCTGGCCGAAGAGGCTCTGGAAGCGGGCCGCATGTCTGTTGCTCAGGATCAGAAGGAGTTGGGACAGGAGCTTCTCCTGGAGTCCCTGACCCTCCACGAGCAGATCTACGGTGTCTTGCACCCAGAAGTTGCCCGTGTTTACCACACACTGTCGAACTTGCTATTCAACCTTGATGACAAGGCGGCAGCACTCGAGCTCGCCCACAAGGCAGTAATCGTTTCTGAGCGCACCCTTGGTATCGATCACACCGACACTGTTCTGGCGTACCTGAACCTTGCTCTCTTCGAGCACGCTACTGGCAACGGCAACACTGCTCTGGTCTATGTCCGCCATGCCCTGGAGCTCTGGAAGATTGTGTACGGCGTCGACCACCCTGATTCAATCACGACGCTCAACAACGCGGCAGTGATGCTTCAGACGTTGAAGAACTTCCCCGAGTCCAAGG
This sequence comes from Karstenula rhodostoma CBS 690.94, assembly GCA_010093485.1. Lineage (NCBI taxonomy): Eukaryota > Fungi > Ascomycota > Dothideomycetes > Pleosporales > Didymosphaeriaceae > Karstenula > Karstenula rhodostoma. The sequence continues at coordinate 2,730,190 of MU001494.1, forward strand.
TCTGGTTCGAAGCCTCGCTCAGCATCTGCGAAGAGGTCTCTGGCAAGAACTCGATCAACACCGCCACTCTCCTCTTCCAGACCGCACAGTCTCTTGCGCTGGTTAAGGATATGCCCGGAGCTGTCAAGCGCATGCGTGAGTCATTTATCATCTTCAAGGAGGTCCTAGGCGTCGAAGACCGCAACACCAAGGAGGCAGAGCAATGGCTGGAGCAACTCACCACCAGCGCCGTCACGCAGGCAAAACAAAGCCAAGCTCTTGCTTCCGGTCGACTCCGCCGTCTTCAGCTTGGCAACCGCGGCGCTCTCCGCCCGCAGGCTGCGGTAGGACAGACTACCAACGAGACAACGACTGCAAACCGCCCGCGGAGCGGCACTAACCGTGTCGACCAGCGGAGTATTGAGGAGCTTATGAAGTACATCGATGGCGAGAGCCCAAAGAAGACGCCTAAGAAGCGAACTCCCACGGCCAACCCTAAGAGGAGGACCCAGAAGGCTTCCTCGTAGCGGACTTGGGCATCGATATTCGTTCAACCTTTATCGATATGACCAAAAGTACACATTGCTTTGATTTTACGGCCGACGATGACTTGTTTGTAACATTAACCATTTGATGTTTCCCTTCGTACGCTTGCGCTGCATTCTTTGGATTGTTCGTCTTTACGAAAACATCTCACCTCGGTCGGCTGCGGATCATCTTTTGTGTTTGGATGTATGGTGGGTTTGGCGCATGGGAGGGAACGGGATAGGACATGGAAGGTGGATGGCTGAGGAACGTCTATGATGGCTAGGTTTAACGACGCGGCCTCGTGTATTATATCATTGGGTGGTGCATGGTGGACAAGGGGAAAGGATTATTGGTGTAGATGCTGCTAGCGAGTATAAATTCTCCTCTTTATCAGGAATGTCTTCTACTGTGATGTTTTAGGCGTATGGGCCTAACTGCTGACCGCGAACGAGCTTTGACGAGATAACGGATCGCGTAATGCGTTGTAGCTTCTAATACAATGATGCTCTTCGCGCGCCCGTTGGCGGCGTGCCTCCCTATATACGATAGCTCCACTTTTCGTCCGTACACACGGACGTCCCCCAACTGGGAACTGCGGCTCAACGTCACTCCGCCCCTCCAACAACGTTAGCCCGATGGTTGACTACATTGACGACTGAAATGTCGCAAATCAAGGGGCAGAGGAGGAGTATGAGTATTGTGAACAAATACTGCGAGGGTTTCCGCTCATTGAGGATGGCAGAACGGCAGACTTGACACCAGCGATCCGAAGACCTGTACGGCGGATCAGTATCTATCCCGAGAGGTTTATCACAGAAACACGAATCCGTATACTCTCAACCATTCTACTCTTATCCAATCAACTCCTTCTTCCACCATGCCTCTTCCTCTGTTCCACTACTTCTACCGCTCCGGTCTCCCCAAATACCTCCGCCAGGACGCCAACGGAGAGTCGAGCTGGGCTCTCGTCACAGGCGCCAGCGACGGCATCGGATGGGGGCTATCGCGGCAGCTCGCCGACCGCGGCTTCAACGTCATCCTCCACGGGCGCAACACATCCAAACTCACGCGCTGCCGCGAAGAGCTCGAAGCCAGCTTCCCCCACCGCCACTTCCGCACCGTGACAGTCGACGCCTCGTCCTTAGCGTGGTCAAGCAAAGACAAGCTTTGGCAAAGTGTCCACAGACCGGGGTCCCGTGGTGGCGTTGCTAGATCCCGCCGGGGGCCGGTCGTGTCTTCGAGTGCTCTTGTGTTCGGCGACTATTAATTATTAATCTGCGTATTCGCTTTGCAGAAAATTTTGCGATTATCGGGCATGACGCAATGTGGTAATACATGGGAACAAGTCAAGATCTGCAAGATGTGCGGTGCGGATGCGAATCTGCGTCAGGGTTGGTTCGCACATGGGCAACCACGGGGTCTATAGTGCCGAGTTGGTTGTCGAGAAGTCGGGATAGACCGGCTGGCGTAGAGTTCACTTGACAATGCAGATGTGCATGTTGAAGTAAGGTTGAGGTTCGAATTGGCATGTGTAGGACAAGCCCGCTATGACATCGTAGGCGGCGCTAGTGCCCGCTGGTCATGACGTCGCGGCCGTCAATCGCCGCTTCCGCATGCAGCTTTTTACCGCCACGCGCACTCTGCTGGCGTGCGACGGTCCCGAGGTGCCGTGCAGCGCTGATAAACGCGGCCGAGCAGTGCGAACAATAAGCATTGATCGGCCGCGTGCGTCGCTGCGAATAAGAGTCGCCCGTCCTGATCTTCACGAGAGCAAGCATCCGTTGACGCTCTTGCCTGGTTCCGAGTAGCCAGGCCGTCATTGCCTCCACTCAAACATTCCAACGGCGACTACTATACTGTATAACCACCCAGCCTCATCCCAAGTCAACGTCTCATCTCCACGACAAAGCACAACCACGCCGTCCACTTCCCAGCCACCCGTTTTCACCTCCTTTCACATCTCTTTGTTGTGTTTTAGACACGCCGGTCACATTCTTCACACCTAGCACGCCATGGCAGTAATATGGGGCCTCGACCTGAAGGAGATGCAGTGGGGGAAGTTCAAGAACAGCTACATGTGGAACAAGGAGTACCACCTCCGCCGGACAAAGTTCATCGTCTACCAGATCGCCATGATCTTCTGCGTTGTGAGCGAAAGTCTGGGAACAGCGGCGCTTAGTGGTATGCTTTCTCCCAGGGCCACCCACTCTGCTATGAACAACAACTGAACTAATCGGCGGTAGATTACGTCGACCAGCAAGACTTCGTCGCCGCGCACGCCCCCAGCCCTCAAGTCGCCACTGTCCACAACAACGACTACGTCGGTATCGCATCGTACAACATCTTCGTCGGCGTCTACGTCGCCACCATCTTCGGCTCCGCCTTCTTCTTCGACCTCTTCTGGCCCGAACGCCTGGAAATTCCGTCAGTCAAGCTCGCATGGCGCATATGCTCCGTCCTCGCATGTCTGTTCACTCTCTCCTGCGCGCTCGCCTATACCGTCATCCTCGCTACCAGGTCCGCATATGTAACCGGTACCGATGCGGTGACAGCATCGCGTCTGCTAGCCGAGTACGGCGGCAGCCCCATGCGATACCGTGACAACGGACGCGCGATCGCGAGCGTGGTGTTCCTGTGGCCCGGCATGCTTGCTACTTTCGCTAGGTGCGTTGCCCCCTCCCTTCTCGTCTTTGCCACGCAAGTATGCTAACGTGCATGCCCAGCACCGCACTCCTCTGGCACTCCCTCGCGCACATCGACGCCCATGGCCCGAAGTCTACGCACGCCCGCACCCGTGACGGCGTCAGCGGAGATCCCACGGAGAAGGCTATAGTCGACGGCACCACGGACACGCGGCGGTCATAGGAAGAACGAGATGCGAACCGCAGTATAACGCAGCTTATGGTGCTCGATCAGAGGGATAAGGCCAAGGTGGGGACTCCGAGTCCGGCGTCGGCCTATTACACGGCGCTGGATGGGGCGGCTGCTAATGGCGGCGGTGGCGCTGGAGCTGGAGCTGGGGAAAGTATTGAGATGCAAAATTTGGCGGGGTCGACGAGTGTGCAGAGTTTAATGGGACTGTATAACGCTGGGGCGGAGGGTGAGGGGGCTGTTGGGGAGGCATAATGGATGGATTGTGATGTGGCGTTTTGGTTGGTTCGACTTGCATTAATACCCCCGATGTATGAGTGTGCGGCGTTTTGGCGCGGGATTAGGTCTGGCCCTGCATTTTTGGACGGGAGGGTGGGGTACGATAGCATGACTGGCCGCGCGCGGCGACGGTCTGGAATGTCATGATTATGATTATCTATCTTCATGCTTCTTCTTCTTTTGTCTGGTTCTTGGTGGTTTTTGCTTTGTTTTGCTTTGTCACTTCCTTTCCTCGCGAGGGGGCTTGCTTTGGTCGGTGTGGGTGAGGGTTGGCTGTGGTTTTGGGTAGATGGGATGGGGTGGGTGGGTTATGTGGAGGTGGTGTGAGGGGTTCGATAGGGGGGTTGGATTTATAGGGTGGATTTTTGGTTGGGTTGATAGTTGAGTTGGTGGGTTGAATTGATGGGGTGTATTGAGGTTGGTGGGTTGAGCTCGTACTGGTTGGATGGGTATGAGTTGGATTGACTGGTTAGATTGACAGGTTGGATTGACTGGTTAGATTAACAGGTTGGATTGACGGGTTGAACCGATGGTTTGGATTCCTATGAGTTAATAAATAGGTTGAGTTTCTAGAGGCTAACCCGGTGATAGCAGGTTGAATATCCACAGGTCGAATTGAATTTCTAGGGGCTGAATTGACAGGTTGGATTTCTGTAGGTTGAATAAACAGGATGCATTTCTTTCCACATATTGAATTGGTCGTCTGGATTTCTACAGGTTAGGTGAAATCAATCGTCGGATTTCCCCAGATTAAACTAATCCTCTAGATTTCCACAGCTCAAACAAACAGCTGAAACCCCCACAAACCAACCCCACAGACCTCAACCCAATAACCCAACCCACAAATCCAATCCCCAAACCCATCTGCAAACTCATCCACATCCGACCCGCTGACCAGCTCTCCTTCAAAACCTAACCCAACCCAACAAGCCACCCCATCTCAAAAACTTTAATAGAACTTTATTCTTATCAACTCTACAACCCAAACCTCCAGCTTAGATCTAAAAACTAATAACACACTCTACAGTCTATTAACTAAGCTAGTGCATCGCCCAGCTAAAAACAGCGCCTTCCGCCGACTATATCGAATCCCATCTATGTACCAAGGCTACCACATCCCTAGGCTGCACATATCCCATCCACGCTTAGGAAATACAAAGCACCCCCGCCAAACGCGCGGGGAGAACCTACACCGCACCGGTGTTGTGGTATCGCTGGAGTGTTTACTAACTATACTAGCGTGGGCTTTTTTTTTACTAGGAACGGGGTGAGCGGTGTGGGGGATGAGCGGTGAAAGGGTGTTTGCGTGGGTGCTGGGTAAGACGGAGATGGTACGGGTATGTGCTTGAGACAGCGATCATGCCGGGAGTGGGTTAGGGGGTTTATCGGAGTATGGGTGGGTATGCGGAAGTGAGCAAGAAAAAAGGGATACCAAAGTTTGAGTTTGCGGTGTTGTTTGTAGCGTGCTGGGATGTCTGTTCTAGCTATGCTACTTTCCGTGCCGTCGATGCAAGCGGGGGTGGGCTAGTCTGTGACTTTACCCCCACGAGAGAGACTACGCGGGGGCACGTTGTGAGATGGATGGCATTCTACAAGGTCCACGGTGTGACTCCAAGCAATCCCTCGTCGCTATCGCCCCGCTGCATGCCGCGCATCCCGCTCCGTCGCCAACTGCATCGCCAGTGAACCAGCGGTGTCGCGAGCACGCACTTCATGCTCATGCACTCAGCATCAGCATGATCCCTACACGTCGTCGACTCACCTCAGCCCTAGGAGATAGAATAGCACGCCATGCACGCACGAACCCATTCGCAGGGCCCCAGTTCGCATTGTAGATACTTGCGCCTGGCGCGGCTTCGTTCGCAAGGCGGAAAGACAACGAACGAGTGGGTCTGCACGTGGACGGGAAGGTCCGCACCGTTCGCGCTCACACGTGTGCCGGGTGTCAGCATGCATTGTGCTCACCGCTCCGGGAATGAGCGATTGCTGCGCTGAGGTAAGCGTCTGCCGAAGGGTTGTGAGCAGTGCCTTGGAGTGGATAAACGAGGCTGATGTGTAGGGGTGGGGGGGATGAGATATGATATGTAGAGCGTATGTAAGCGGGTGTTGAGTAGGGGTTTTTCGCTTGCGGTAGGGCTGAGTTAGGCAGATGCGGGCGATCACTATTTAACAACGCTAGGTGGGCGGCGAGGAGAAGGGCCGAGGTCAGCAGCAGCGACGTGATAAGTTGATCGTTGGGCTGGCTGCAGGTGAGGTGAGCTGATTGCAGGCGGCCGCGGGCCTGCGATTGTTGGATGTTGGGTGGTGCTATCCTGAGTCTTGAGGATCCAGTCGATGGACTGCGGACGTCGCGCCGTGGGTGCATGGCACGGGATTCGATAGGTCTATTTCGGTATTCAAGTAGGTAAGACGAGCGATACATCTGTCCTACTCCTTTCCGTAGCGCCCGTGCGGCATGATTTGAGAGAGCGTCGAGTCGAGGGTTTCGCAGTGCGTTTAGACGTGCGGCGGCGCATCGATGGTCGGATTAGCGAGGCGCCGTCCCACATCCGCGATGCGATGGAGCGGCGAGGCACGTTTTAGGCAGCCGGATCGTACAGTAGCGTCCTGGAGAGCGCAGTGTGGCGCTTGTTTGCCCCTGGACTGTGAAACCATGTTTTGATGCCGACTGCTGGATTGACTTTTGAGGACCGATGCGGAAGAAGTGGCAGCCGTTTGGGTGGAGCACCACATGTACAAGGCGTAGCCGCAGGAACGCCTCCGCAGACAGAGAACTGGTGTTCGCCTTTGCGACTGCCGGTCGGATACTTGCAGCAGCAGGCACCAGAACTCCCTGCGGTGATGATGGGATGATGCAAGATGCCGAGCCTGGCTGGCCGCAGCAGGGCGTACAGCAGCTGCCGAAGCACAGAAAAGTACCTGTTACCGGGTAAACAGAGTTGTAGTGTTTGACTAGCAAGTGCTGTGATGAGAGTGTGCTTCGCACAAAGACGCAGTGCGGGCCGGGGATCAGGGGACGGGCGATGGAATTCGGCTGTGGCTGATCGCAATACAGGCTGGCATTCGGACACACGACACGGCTTGAAGGCTCGACTCGCACAGATGGCTCGACTGGCCGTCGTCTGGCTGGAGATGACGACGCTGAGAGCATTCCGCTCACCAGGTCCTGCTTCGAGAAGGCAGGTTACGTCCCGTCAGGCCCGTGGAACGTTGCAAGAATGCAACTTGGGCCGCATCCTCGCAAGCCATATTCCCTATTCGGGGGCGAGCTCCACCGGCTAATGGGCGCGGTTGTCGTCCCGACCGCCTGTGTTCGTGGACGCTTTCGCGGGCTGGTGCCGGTCCAAATGAGACGGGAATTCCGGCTCGGGCGCGGTGAAAAGACACATGGCCGCCGTCGTGGGCAGCGGCTCGACTCAGGCGCAGCGCAGACAGCATTGCCATCACATCATGAGGGCTGGCGGCGGATGCTCGCCCCTTTCCCAGACACAAGGCGATCCACGTGTCGGCAGGGTTGCCTTTGCAGGCTGCGATCCACGGGGATGGAGCCCGCTACCTACGCGAGGAGATGCAGCACTTAGCGCGGCCTATCTTTTGGCTTCCGCTGCGAAACCCACACTCCCGACTCCCCGCGCAGAGCCAGCGCCGCAATTTCAGGAAGAAAAGTTTTCTGTGGAGAAGAGCTTCAAGAGCGCGCTGCATTGGGGACGCTGCAGACAACGGCCGCGGGCGAGCAGCCATGGAGCTGGTAACACGAGCCGCGCGCTCGTCCATATCACACCAGGAGGAGAGCCGCCAGGACACCGTCTGCTGCAACGGGAGCCGCGTCGGGGAACAGCCATCCCTCGCCTTGCGGAAACACAGCCGCCGAGACCAGCCCAAGCAATGAGTCTGCATTTGCACCCAAAGCAAGCAATAGCCATGGCCTGGTGGAACACGGTTTGGTGGTGGCGGGTGCCTGTCTCAGTCTGCTTCTGCTGGTGCCGCCGCCCCTGTCGATATATGCCCGGCTGAGCCATATGCGGGCGCGGAGGCTGGTCCTGGTCCTGGTCCTGGCGAATGGCACGGAGGGTGCGGTGCGAATTATGCTATTGGCAGCCGAGGGTTTGCGTTTGCGTTTATCCCAGGACCATGTCCGACATGGTTGTTAGACGTTTGTCAATGTCAAATGAAGGAGTCGCTGTAAGCCGGAGCCCACGCCCAAGCCAAAAGGAAGCCGAAGACTCCAGACAGATGCAGATCCATGTGCTGCAGGTCGGAAGCGTGCAGCGACTCGCGAGCGTTAGCTTGCAGCGATCGCTCCCGCAGATGAGCGCAACGTGCGACCGCAGACGACGAAGCCCTGAAGCAGGCGCGTTTCGCTGGCCACGGGCGCTTCCCCGTCGCATCTCAGCTCAGCGCAAGCCCTCTGCATCGACGAGCGAGAGTGACAGTCGATTAGGTGCTACGTGTACCTGGCGCGGCTGATCAAACGCCTTCTAGTCGGTTTCTAGAAGGCTATAGCCAAGCGAAGGCGACAGGGTCCCCGATGCGGCAAGACACGATGCGCCCTGCCCGTCGCACTCTTATGGATGATTGCACAGTCGATCCAAAACAACAAAGGGCGTCGCGACGGCGCCCGGAATAGCAGCGCGAGGCTTTTGGTGGTGCAGTGACAGACGCCCACGTGGAGCGCGGCGTCTGCCAGTGCCAGCAGGGCCGCGGGCGAGCAGGACGTGTGCGGCGGAGGCGCAAAAGCAACGCTCGCTGGCGACGCCGTGCAGCCCATATCGGCCCATGGTCGTTTCGGCGGCGGAGGAGGAGGAGGAGGAGGAGGAGGAGGAGGAGGAGGCTGGCGCACAAATGCTCTCATTCAATGATTCCAACGACCCGGGACAGCCTACAGTCTACAGGGCGGGCAGTGCGAGAAGAGGCGACGGGGAAGAGGACCCGCGGCTCGGCGGGTCGTCGTCGAGACTTCCAAAGGCGCTTCCGCGAGCCTTCTGGCGCCGGGCGGGCGAGTCACGCAGTGGGCTGGTGTGGTGGTTGTTCGGTCGGTCGTCAGCGCAGAGGCACACCCACACACACACACACCCACGCGGGAGCCGTGGTGGATGGATGGATGGATGGATGGATGGATGGATGGACGGACGTCGCTGACACGGTCTCATCTCAGCCCAGGCCCATCATCATCACCACCACACCGCCGCGCGCCAGCCCGCGTGGGATGCATCATGGATGGGACGGGACTGTGCCGTGAGATGTCACGGCGGGCAGGCAGGGCGCAGGAGCAGGCAGGACGGTCGTGAGTCGTGAGTCGTCAGCCGTGCGGGCGCGTTGTCTGCTCTCTCGCCGGCCGTTAGCCAGCCTCTAGCGGCGCTGCAGCACCCCTGGCTAGCAACCCTTGTGCTGGGACTCAGCTGCAGATCCATGCTGCACCCTCTAGCAAAGGCACGGCTCTCTCGGGGCTGTTTCAACGTGTTCCCTGCCGTGCTGCATCGGGGCCCGTCTCCCGGCACGTCATGGAGTCGCGCTTGGATACCAAAAGCACTGTCGCTCATTTCCATCTGTCTCGTCGCTGGGCCAGGCGGAGAGAGTCAGTAGGCAGGCCCCTTAACGAGCGCCGCCTTATATGAGGAACGCCATGCCCGGCCGGAATTTCCTGCCATCACGATTCCACCCTCTCACACTCCTTGACCGGCACCCAGTGTCCTCTGCCCTAATCCTTACCAGCGCTGCCCCGCTGTCGTCTCTGGAACACGACCCTGTACACGTATCCCAACACAACACAACACCACCCTCACTCGCTGTCCCTTTTGCTGTCTGCTCCTTCGCACGCCAGATCAGCCCTCGGACGCCACGCTCGAGATCCCTTCTGCACGCCTTCTTGTAAGTCAATCCCGCCCTGCCGGGTGCTTGACGCCTCGTGAAACCCGTCACTGACATATATAAAGCTGCCGCCATCCCCACAGTCACCATGATCCTCAGAGATTCCGAGTCAACCAACATGGGCCGCGGTGCTTATGATACCACTGGCACGCCCAAGCCTCCGCCGCCCCCGCCCAAGAGGCGATAGCCGTCTCGGCCAACGACCACCTGCTCGCGCCCGCTCTCCGCCGCCATCATTGCACCCATGGCGATTGACTTGCTCGAGTGGGCCTCGGTGTTCGTTGTGAACTGGGATGGAGGGATGCCAGCACGCCCATTCGTAAGTGGCCAGGGTCCGCAGCGCCTTGCATGAGAACACCCTGACTGACCAATATAGCTTCGCAGCCTCACCCTGCTCGCCTGCATCACACCACACGACAACGCAACACCGTACACCGCAACACCGCCCATCCTACCCATTACCTTTCGGCGCATCGGCTCGGCTCCTGCCTTCTCTCTCGGGATTACGCCCATTTTTAATGCCTAGCGACTGTTCCTTTCTCAGCGTGCCATAATACCCCTGCGTTACCGACTCCGCGTTCCTCGATCGACTCAGCGACTCCCTCTCGGCCTGCCATCTCCTTGCTTGCCTGCTTTAGCGACAGCATCTCCTTGCGAAAAGTCCTTCTCCCCGGCGTTTTCATTATAGACTAGGAAAGGCCCAGGCATCGGATACCAAAACCGGACTTTTTTTTGTTTCTCTTTCGTTTTCTTTCTCTCACAGTAGCATATCTGGATAGACCTTCCACGCCTGCCTTCACTGGCGCACCCTGGGCGTGGACTCTTTGTATTATATAGCTCGCGGGCTGGTTGCTCCGCAGACACACGACCAGCTCACGATTTACATTCAGCGCAAGGCCACCTTGGGCAGCGCGTACGATGTACACTAGACGGAGGAATTGCCTGGGTTCTGGTACCTGCGTCCGTGTTCCGCGACACGGCCAGGATGGATAGACTTATCATAATTGACCACCCTTCTACACGAAGACCTCTTCTCCATATCGCGTCCATGTCATTGCGGTGCCGGTGCAGTAGTCCCGTCGCACCCGCGACGCCGCGCGTCTCCACACTTTCGCCATCGATAGGCTTTCCGCAGCCGACCGTTGTGCTCCGATCTGTTTCGAGACGCTGCAGAGCGCCGACCCTTGCTTGCGTGACGTGCTGAGGTGCAGCAGTTGGTTGGGAAAAGCTCCGGTGCTGGCTCCATGTCTTGGCGGCCACCCCACGCTGTGAGCTCCCCAAACCAACCTATGCTACCTCGACCCACGACATCAGCGCCTCCGTCACCGCCACCGCCTGCAGCTGCACGCCCTGCGACCGCCGAATCGAACCACCTCGTCCCCCCAGCTTCCTGCCCAGCAGCTTCCCGCCATGGCCAACGTCAACTGGCGCACCATCAACGTCGACGCGCTGGACCCCGACTCCCCCGCCAACTTCGACCTCAGCTCCCTCGCCCCCTCGGTTGCGCCCGTGTCGACCGCCGATGTCCAGTCGCTCGCAGGACAGATCCGGCAGCTTTTGAGAGGCGGAGACAACGCGGGTGCGCTCCAGGGCGCCCTGGAGAACCCGCCGTATGGCGCAGACGCGCAGGGCAAGGTATGTCACGGCATGCTGCTACCTCGTCTCCTCAGAAACACATAGTGTATTCCCCAGGCAGTCACGCACGACGCTGCGGTCCATGTCTCTCCCTCATCGGCCGCTCCCGTGGCCATGCCTCCGTTGCATCGGGAGCCGGGCTTCCAGAAACCGGGACGGAGCGCTCTCACGCTCGCACAAGCACACAAGAAGGGAGATTGGGCTGACTTGTGTCTCACCATGCTACAGGACGTCCACTTAGCTACCGTCATCGAGATTCTCCAGTCCATCCGCCAGGCCGACATGTCACCAATATTAAGCCAAATATACAGCTCACCAGGTGGAACTGAGGCACTGGACGTGCTCATGAAGTATATGTACGCTCCACCCACCAAAACCGAATCGACTCTATTTCCATCCCCCTTTGGCGTGACCGTTTCGATTGTCATGCCACTCTTTGTGTCCGATCGATGGTCTCGTGCCGGCACCATGTGTAGATTTGGCTAACCGTGTGCACCAAAGATACAAGGGAATGGCACAGACGAACGCAGCGAGTTCCACACGCAACATCACGCCCCAAGCAACCGGCTTTTCCCAGGTCCACGCCCGCGGCGGCGGCGAGGGTGGCAGCCAGGCCATGAGCGTGCTGCTGAGCTGGCACGAGAAGGTATGGCTAGCGTCCTGTCCCGGCCACGCACCCAACGTGGCTTTCAGAGGGATTGCCGTAAGCACCGGTCGCAGCTACTGACACAAGCGCAGCTCGTCGAAATCGCAGGACCAGGCAGCATCGTGAGGGTCATGTCAGATCGTCGCACGGTTTGAGCGGGCATCATAGGAATCCCACACTCCCCCGTAGGCTCCCTCCACCAACGTGCGACGAAGGAACGTCGACTGTTAGGGTGTGCGGTCGAAGGATTTGATTGCTGGCACAGCGACGGCAGCCAACTCGCTTCTACGGCCACCAACCAACACAAGCATCAAAACGGCTCGAATACCAAGCCACGAATGAAACAGTTATCACAATATCCCACGTCACATTTCTTTTTCCTGCTTCCAAGACCAACGGCGAGCCTGACGCGTATCATACTACCAGGCGTACCTGACAAGACAGTCTTTTCGATGTTCTATCCCACACCTGCCAATGTACACGCGACACCACAATCATCCTCGGCATGACACACTCCTCGAGAAATTTCGTGCCCTTACTCTGCGGAACTAACTGCCGCACAGACATGCCCCTTTCCCGCCTTTCTTTTTTCCAAAGTTCTTCAGCCTTATCCACAACCCTTGTTCCCAGCCAACTTTTCCAGAGTATTGTCCGTCCGCGTCCGCGTGGGTCCAAAGTGGGAACGTCAGCGACGAGCCGCTAGCCACCCGCTCCCTGCCAAATAACGGCTGCTTCCTTGGATCCTTCGCGTCCTGAAGCCGTTAGAGCTGCGAGGGATTGCGGACCAGGTTCCGCGTGCTCGGCAAGGCTTAGCGCAGGAAATCAGGCACGTTTTGGGCAAGTCCCCAGGAGCGAGCATCCCGAGCCGTGAAACGGCTTCCTAGCTGGCCTGCAACAGTCACAGCACCGATCCGTGTGAAGCACATCCATCCACACGCTTGTGACATTCCCGCGTCGCCTCGCGGTCGCAGGGTGCGCGGAGCCGACCGTTGCCTTCCGCACGGAGGCAGGCGATAAACCTTCCTGCCGTCACTCCACGGGCTTGGCCTGAAGGAATTTCCTTCTGAGAGAGAGGCAGCATGCAGACACGTGCGCTTCAGGCGCTGCGGACGGCTCAGTGCGCCTGTGCATTGACGTTTGGGAAAACAGCGGCCAGCCCAGGGACGTGGATGCCGGGCCTTCTGGAAGCTCCGCGAGGCTGGTGGGCGGAAGGGCGACCCCACTTCGTGAGCTGGAGCTTGGAGGTGCGCGGTGATTTGAGCCCGGCGGTGCGGACAGGCCTACGCTGCGCAGAGTCTTCCCGGGACCGCGAGGGCGTGGAGTGGAGTAGGTAGACTATGCACTTGTCCGGTCGCGTGGCGAGGGTAGCTGCGCAGCGTGGGATGGATGGATGGATGGCTGTCATGGATGGGGGCGTGTGGTGTGTCTACACTCCCGCGCGAATGCCGACGTCGATGTAGTCCGTCCGCCGCACCTCCCCTGCGCATAGCAGTACCGTATCCAATACACCAATCCTCCCCACCCCACGCCCCCGTTTCCCACGAGCATTTCCTTGACCGCGTTCCGCCTGCATGCCGCTTCCGGGAGCGCGGACGCCACTCTGCGTAGTGCCAAGTCCGTATCTGCACGCAGCACATTCGCGGATGTAGATGGGACTGTTTTCGAGGTTGGGCCCGATGTGTAGACGGTAGGGAGGGAGGGAGGTGGTGGTGATGCTGCGTGCGCTATGCTATGCTATGCTATGTACATGTACATGTACATGAAGGCTGCTGCCCCCTACACACACCCAGTCTGGTATACGTACTCCCCCGTCCTGCTGTGCTTGAGCGTGTAGATTCCTGAGCGAGCCCTGGACTACTGGTGTAGGTAGAGTGTGTGTCTGGATACAGGACGCGTAGACACGCAGCGGGTTGCGCGTATTTCGTTGGACGAGTGGGTAGAAGGAGATGACTCCGCTCCAGGGGCCGAGATGAGATGGTGGGGGCGGGCGGTGATGATGAGTTGCAGCGAGGGGTGGGGTGTTGGTGTATAGATGTAAGCGGGAGGGGAGGCGTCTATGTATGCTCTTCCCCGTGTGTGGTGTGGTGTCCAGGCAGGCAGGCATCGTGCACCGCCTGGCAACAAAGAAGCGAAATTTGCCCTTCACCAGGTTCCCATGCGACGTCGAGAAGGGGGTTATCGTGGTTGTATGCGACTGGGCGGTTGGAGAGGTGCTGGAACGGGAAGTAGCACGGTGCGCGTATGGGGCGTTGGCGTCGAGATTGAAGATGCAGGGTTGGGGGCAGCGCACATGCGACAGTCGCATGTGTTTTTAAGGAGGGGCGGGAGGAGACTTGGTGTCTTCTTAGCCCGCTTTTTGGAGTTACGACGGGGGGTGGCTCGTCGACATGTACGTGTGCTGTGGAGGCTTGTGTTTTTGATGCCTGGAGGCGCTGGGGACATTTTTTGCAGTGTTGTCTGTTTTTGGAAGGGCCAGGAGGAGGCATCACACAGTCCAGACAAGGCTTTTGGAGGTCGAGACGAGGCGGGAGAAGCGGCGCGCCCATAAAATCCTTTGATATTTCGTTTTTTTTTGTAGGTGCCCGGGATCGGATGCAGGCAGCATCAGTTGAGGTGAAGGGTATTTTGTTCGGGGGTGGGAAGGGGGGCAGCGCACATCATATTGCTGTTGCAATGTTTGTGGAAGGTCCAGCAGGGGAGACATGAATCTTTTGCAGCATGCTTTTAGGAGTGAGACGGGGAAACAGCGGCGAATATGTAGAAATGGCTTTGGTGGTTTTATATGCGGACTGAAGACTGGATCTAGCTGCCATCTGTGCGCTGTCCCACGGTTTTGGGCGACCAGCTTGAGAGACATGGCGTGAGAGACAGCTTGTTTTGGAAGTAGGGCGGAGGAACGGTCTCGCCAGCATTCATGCGCCGGGGTGTTAGGTTGTTGTTCACTGGGGTCGGAGACTGGGTCCAGTACACATGTAATGCTGGAAGTAAATGTTCTGGACCAGGTCCAGCAAAGGACACATGGCTGGGCTGGCGGTACAGCTCTGAGAGTAGGTCGTAGGAAGAGACTCGCTATTATTTGACATAAATGTAGGTGTTCTGGCTCATGGGCGTCCAGCACACATGAAATGATACTAGATGGTGTTTTGAACCAGATCCGGTACAGGATACGATGGTGATAACGCTGCGTGGTTTTTGAGAGTGAGGTGGAGGAGAGCGACTTCCAACATAAGATGTAAGATGTTAAGCATTTGGTTGTTCGCAGGGCTTAAGACTATGTCCGGCTAACATGTGGTTGATAGACGTGTTTTTGGGACGACGTCGGTGGAGGACACATTTGTGCGTTTTTGCTATGTTTTGAGAGTATGGTGGAAGAAGTATCTCGCCAACATGAGATGTAGGTTAGAAAGTTTTGGTTATGAAAAGCCCAAGACCGGATCCAGCGCACATGCAGTTGTTGCGGTGTTGTTTATGGAAAGTCCAGAAAAAGAGACACAGCGGCGCTGGCTGGACGGTTTGAAAGTAGTGTAGGGAGGGGAAAGGCTACTCTATATATTCTATGCAAGGAGCTTTTGGTAAGGAGTCCAAGAGCAGGTCCAGGCACCATGTACGTCCAGCTTTAGCTTCTTTAGAACAAGGTCCAGGGAGGTAATATTACTTGATCATCTTTCTGTTTCAGAGGGAGAGAGGAGAAGGCCACTCCGTAATACTTGTTCGAACGAGGTTCGATAGATAGTCCAAGACTAGATCCAGGCACCACATGCATCCTAACCCACTTTCTTTGGAACCATATCCAATAGGGCAGATATTTTCGAGTGTCCTAACGTTTTAGAGGAAGGGGGGAGACGGCGGGTCCGGCCGAAATGAACTTGAGTGTGGTATACTTTTGGCCAAGGTCCAACAGAGGAGGCATTTTTGGGCTATCTCAACGTTTCAGATAAAGGGAGGAGAGAGCGGGACTATGGCTCGTGAGCCCCGCAGGTATAGTTTAAAAGGCAAGCGACGGGCGGGCCCAGCCGACATGAGTTGACCGAGCGCAACTTTTAGACGAGGGCCAGCGGAGGAGACATGCGAGAGCTAGGCGAGTCCTTTGAAAGTAGGGTGGATAATAGCGGAGGGCCTCGCTATAAGGTATGTGCGAAGGAATCTTTAATCAGGGTTCGAAAACCAGGTCCAGGCAACATCGATATCCCGCTCTTGGGTTTTGGACGAAGCCAGGACACGGGAGACATGAATCATTCAACTTCAATGTTTTGGAGTATAGGGTGAAGGAAGGAGGTCACACTATGGCAAGTGTAGGCCTGAATTTTATCCAGTCACCAGATCAAGCCCACACGTTTTCCATACCTGCATGGCTTTTCGAAAGGTCCAGCGGAGGAGACATGAAGCTTGTTGTTTATATTTTTGAGGGTGCTGTGGAGGAAAGAGAAAGCCACACCATGACAGGCGAAGATGTGCTTTTTGTCCAAGGCTTGGATCGAACTCCCATGACCGTCAAATGAATGTGGGTCTGAAAAAGGTCCCACTCAGAGGAGACATCTCTGTCGTTTACAGATTTGAGAGACCCCGGCGACGGGAGAGATGAAGACTACACATGGTAGTGGGACACGGGTGTTTTGTTGAGGATAGGAAAACCAATCGTACCCAGCGCACATTATGATGTTCCAAAGGTGGTCATGAAAAAGGTTCCACGCGGAGAGGACATTGCTGTAGTAGCTCCATATTTTGAGAGGCCCAAGAAGGGGAGAGGAGAGGAAGCCATAATTATGGTAGTGGAGCACCTTGCTTAGAATATAAGACACAACCAGATCCAGCCTACATGTGTCGGGGCCATAATCACCTTTGGAAGGTCCCGTGATGTCTTTCGGCAACGTTTTAGAGCAGGGTCCAACGGAAAAGGCATAACAGAATTGTTCCACTGGTTTTGAGAAGTTGACATGCTAACAGGAGGCCAGTATATGTTCTTGAGCTGCGAAAAAACGAATTTGAGAGTCTGGAGTTGGATACAGCATGCCGCTTGCTGGTATTGGTTTTGGAATAAGACGTACACGAAGAGGCCAACTTTCCCTCCAGGAGTCTTCATAGAATGACGCGCAGTAGCAGAGGACTGCCAGGAGTGAAAATTTTCATATCTTTCTTGGGTGGGAGTGCCCAAGTCCAGACACAACCAGATCGTTATTCTTTGTACTTCCACTTTGAGTTGCGAGAGCCAGACCAGCACATAGACTACATGCCTTGGGGTAGCATATGATTTTCGAGAAAGTGACCGATACACACAGGACCGCTATCACATTAGAGAGCTGTCTCCGTTTTTCCAGGGATCTGACACCCCGAAGCATGCTTCTTTGTCTTCTTGATTCCCTTACAAGCTCCAGCGAACAAGAGCCATAAGCCTTGCTGATTTGCGTTTCTGATCCCAGCACAAAGCATAACTACCTTGTTCATAGTGTTTTAGAGAGTGATTCCGAGGAAGTGTGCACGGGGTACCATCTAGGTACATAAGGAGGTATATACCCCGTCGTCCTTCAGTGCTAGACAGTGCTGGCAATTCACAGAAGCCCATGCGCAAAGTAGATCCTACTTTTGGAACGAGAACCCACACAGAGGAGGCATGAATTTAAGCCTTGTATGTTTTGCAAGACGGTGATCCGCAAGCAGCAAGACCTCTCATAGCATCTTCGTGTGCGCCCTTGTGGAGAAGAACAGGACCAGTCACAGACAGGCATAACGACGAAGAGGTAGCGTCTATGGACCAGGGTCAGTCAGAGGAGGCATAGAGGAAGGCGTTTCCAGCTTTGAAAGAAAGCACGGAAAGGATACATCATATGATGCGACGTGGCTTTTAGAAATCAGGTTCCAAGCAGTGTGAACGAACCCAGGTCGAAACTCCGGCAATACTCATATGGTTCCCTAGCCAGACTGAGTAGTGTTTGCATCCAATGAGAATAGCGCATATGGTACAGCATACGATCTTTTGGATCGATATTTGCGCTCCGGAGGGAGCATATCAATCTGCTCGATGGTCCTCTTGAACTAGAGCTCAGGATAGAGACATGAGTCGATCGCAATGAACTCGCAGCCTTCCAAAAGGTCACCGAAGGGCCAGCTGCCACCTTTTGCCTTGACCTGATCCAAGGCAGCCAGGGGCTCATCGTGGTCAACCCAGAAGGAAGTATCCCCAGAACAGACACTGCCATCTGTAACTTCCTGTCCGAACAAACTTCCCTTGAGCTTGCAAGACTTCACATACTCAAAAGGAGATGCATCCAGGATTCCCCGTGCGTGAAGCTTCATCATGTCCATATCAAACCCCTCAATACCTCCGCCAAAGGCACGAAGAGCGGCCAGAATGGCGTGTGGGTGAGAGGAGAGAATGCCGAAGCCTTGATCCTTCTCGCCAATTCGCAGCTCGCGTAGAATCTAATCATGTTAACTCAAAGCTTCTACACGGGCATTCAAAGTGATTACCTTCGTAGCCAACCCCTGGCTTCTGAACTCAGGGTCAACGCACAACTGAGTGACCCAGCACATTTGTTGACCTTGGCAATCCCAACGGGTTGCAAAAGCATGCCCCACAAGCTTTCCGTTCGAAAGAGCGCGAACGAAGACGCTGCGAGTGCCTGGAGCCAGACTCTGCTGTCGGAGGCGCTCTGCAGACATCTTCACGCGACGGCCTGCGCGTTGTGTTAGTTGAAAGGCGACAGCTCTACCATCAACTATCTCATGGCCAATTTGAAACGGCAGAAACATATGAGAGGATATATCGAGATGGGTGGAAAAGGAAAAGAAAAGAAGGAAAGCTGGGTAGAACGAGTACGTACCCCGTTTGAAGAATTTTCCCATTTTCTCCTCAGCAAGTGGACCCCAGATACCGTAAGCTGAAGAAAATAGCTCAGCTGCTTGAGCAAGCATTGCTTGCGAGATTTCGTCTGGTTGGAGCTTCTGAAGCGTGATTGTAGACATTTTGAATGGGAGATCGGTGAAGCGAAAATCAGAACTGAGTAATGTAAGTATATCAAGATAAATTCGGGATTTGGGTGTAGATGGGTAGTGGGTGTAGATGGGTAGTGGGTGTAGATGGGTAGTGGGTGGAAATGAGAAAATCTGAACGCAGAGAAAGTTCTTCTGGTGAATAGAAGCTATTGGGTTAGTAACTGCAAGGATTGATTGGGTTTGACATTTTGTGTAACTGTTGAGCTTCGGTACCACCCATCATTACTCTTCAACGATAGGAATCACCCCCACTCGAGATTTTTCAACAACAATAGCCTGGCACTTAGACACTTTGAGTCTTTCCAGGCTGCGTTTAAGCCAATTGCGACGCACATGAACGCTGCGCTATCGTTTTACAACAATCCAGAGAACGGAGAGACATCGCGAGCAACTAGGTAAAACATGCACGCTTAAGATCCACATAGTCCTTCAGGTGTTTAACTTCAAAACATACTCCTGTGCTTGATGAAAGCACATGAAACCGCTACATCTTCTTTTAGAACCAAGCTCGCGGCACAGGACATGAGTTATTCTACCTCTGTTTTTTGGGTGTAGCGATCAAGAGTTGCGCGAAGAACATATCACTCGATCTTCCGGGGTATTTATATTCTAATATTATTTTCGACAGTGCTCCGGCGTCCCGCCACACACATAAAAGCAGCCCCTCTTCTTTTAGAATAAGCTCTAACACAGAGAGACGTGTACGTTCCTCATATCGTCTAGCAGTGCACCACTCGACCATCAGGTCGAATTCAGTACACTTTTGATCCACATAGGCTCGTGCATCTTCAGCTTTTGAGAAGCGTCCCTGCACTAGAGATGAGGCGCATGGGGGATATAATTCTTGATTTTAGAGCAAGTTCCGGGACGGGAGACATGTCAAGGTTTTGTTTGATTTTAGAGAACTATGTGCAGGCGCAGTGAAGGATAAGAGGTTGGATCCATAGGAGTATTTAACCTGTCTGGAATGGCTTGTTTGCAGCGACGCACGTGCGAGATCACGACCATAGCAAGTGCTTGAGTCAGTTTTAGGGAAACCTCCCGAGAGGTACATGAGGCGTACTAAGTATAGACTCGAGGAGATTGGATGTCGTAGTGTGATGTTTGTACCGTGCCGAATGCTCCACCATATTGGTATTTGGGTTTTGATTTTGATTCGTAAGAAACATGCATTTCCACTGTCGTGCAAACACATGGCGAAGTGGCTCAGATGTTGAATATGTTGTGCACCTTGTTTTACCTCAAGCATATCATGTGGAAACCTGAACTTTTCATACTATGCTGCAAGCTTGCTCCAACCTGATGAAGTTGAGTGTAAAATTGCTACCTCAAGTGCACGTAGATTGTCGAGCCAAGTCTTGATCGAGCAGTCGTTTTGAGTAAAAGTGCGAGCGCTCTCTCCTGGCGGAAGGGCTTTCTCCCAAAGCCTAACCAACTTGACGCTCGCGCCTATCGCGTAGACCTTGTGGTAGTTCTGTTCTGGACTTTAGTGATTGCCGGGTGCTTCGGTTTCTTTAAGGCATCCGCACCCTCTTCTCTCCATCGTCGAACTGCGTCATCGTACGTCTTCTGACGACGCTGCGCCAGCTCCTTAAATTAAGACTCTGCCCAAACCGCATCATCTCTTAATAACCGGACACTGATCTCACATGTCACCGACTGGCAGTCCAGGCTCAAGGCGGGCCGCCCGTCATACCACAGAGTCTCAGCTTTTCGGGCGAGCATGAATAGAGGAATAAGGGGCTTGATAAACCTAATGAAACTCCCATACTCCGGAGATTTCAACGCCTGTTGTGGAGACGCTCGCGATTTCTCGAAAAGGCGTTTGGCCTGGGCGGACGCATCATCAAGTACGATGTGGTCTAGTGTGGGGCATAAGGGATGTCTGAGTTCGAGATTAAATATACCGCGCCGACATGCCTTGATCACGTCTCTCTTTTTGAATCCAATCGATGACGCTTCACATAGGCGCTTTTTAGGGCAGCGCAAGCGGCACATTTTTGTTGCATGAATAACAGCTTTCCACGGAGCAGGGACATCAGCACGTAGTCCTGTACCTTCTGAGCCGCAAGCCATCGTATCTCAGTGCCCATCTTTTGAGAGCGAAACGGAGGCCCATTTAGCGCTTGGGTATTGATTTGGAAGCAGCCATTCACCCTGGGATCAAGCTGTTTAAAGACTTTCAAACCACGCAGGGACATACATCCACGCTGGTTATGTTTGTACCGCGAGTCGCCCCAGGAACATGTCAAGGGATATTGTTGAGTTTTGGAAAACTCCATGAAAAGGTAGACTCTAATTTCCCGTACAGAGAGTCTCCGGGGACACATGGATCCTGGTACACTCATTTTCGCCTCCACCAGCGCGCACAGCCCATGTGCTGTCACTCCTAAGTTTTTAGCTCCCCTGCACGACGGGAGCACAACAGGTACCCTAAATGCATGCGTTTTAGTGCTGAGAAGACCCCAGCGAAGTTGTGCAGAGGAGAAAGACCGACGCAGACGAGCGATTTTATACGTTCTATCCATCCGAAAACATGCAAAGTCTCATCGTGTGTCTCTATTCATGTAGCCGGAGGTCTTTGTGTTATAATGCACACTGCTGCAACACCATAGTAGGCATATTTACGACTTGTGGTAAGAAGGACACAATGTGATTTTGAAATCGCACTTTTGGTCCGCAAAGCAGAAAGCGACACACATATCGCATGTGACCGGGTTTTGGACCCCGAAGCCAAAGGAAAAGACATATGTATGGAGCGCAAGGATTTTTAGCAGAGGACAGTAGCCCTCGGCTGTGTGAAGAAGGAAAGAGAGGACGCATAAGAGCAGATTATAAAGACGCTGGCCGTCTCAGCTCGTGTTGTTCTCGAGGTTCTGTCAAGCGCACTCACGCTGCGCGACATGCGGCATGTCCCAGTCTTTTTCAGTTATGGTACTTGCGGCAGAGCCTGACATCAAATATGGCATCGCAGCTTTCGGAACCCCTCGGAAGGAAGGGCAAGAGCGAGACAGGAGAACATGACTCAAAGTCTTTTAATCGCCTGGAAAAGAAGAGGCGAAGCATGACATATTGTTGCATGGTCCTTCGGTTTTGGAGCTCCAACCGCGGAGGCAGGCGACACATGTGAATAGATTTCAGTTTTCGAGATGATCGAGTGATAGAGCTGGAAGGAAGACATGCCACATTCTGTGAAGTGCTTGTGGTTCTAGGACCGACCGCAGACGCAGAAGAGAACATGTAACGACCGTGACGACGCTTTGGCTTGCGGGAGGCAGGGACAAGAACGGGACATGATCTTCTGATCTGACTTTTTGAGACGCCACCAGCAGGCGAGGGAAATGACTACTGTTGAGTTTTGCTTTGAGAATGGGTCAAAGGCATGTGTTGCCGAGGAGAAGAGAAGGCGGACATGCATCTTTTTCAACTGTCCTGTAAAATCCGGAGGCAGAGACGGACAGGACATTGTTAAACTCCTTTATCTTTTTGGGGGCTCTCCAAAAGGGAGGCGAGAAGCAGAATGTAAATGTGTTTGCATTTCGTTTGGAGTCCGCCAGCGAAAACAGCACATGCACTTTGTGTATGGTGACTTTTAGTAGAAGCCGAAGCCCTGCAATAGTGTAAAGAAGAAAAGAGAAAGCAGCGGTGCAGAGCAAGCTATTTATGTCTTTCCAGTCCTCGATGAGCCGAACGTGCTATGATGATACACATCATCCCTAACTGATGATGGATGCTCGCATCACCAGTGCCATTTGTGCGAACTCATCCCCCCATCTCCCCTCTTCACTTCCGCCCAAACAATTTCGCTAACCTCGATCTCCCATCCCCTTTCCTATTCTCCCCATCCGCACCATCTCCCTCACCCACACCATCCCCTCTATACTCCTGACTCCCATCCCCGCACCGCCTTCTCTCATTCATCTCCGTATTACTCACCCGCGGCCACCACCCCTTCCCATACACCGCCCGCGCCTCCTCCTCACTCCTATACCTCAGTATATCATAATCGCTATCCCTCGTCATCGCCGCATCCCTCTCCCGCGTCGTTATCGCATCCCCAACCTCAACCACATGCACCCCGAGCGACGTGAACGAGGTGCGCCAAGGGAGCGAGGCATGCTCGAAGGGGGCCATGCTAGCATGGTTAGTGGTATGGATGCATGAAGGGTGGTGCAGTGAGGCGAGTCAAGTGGGATATACAGTCTCCTAGCAGGTTCGGGAGCCTAGCTCGTCAAGGTTCGCAAAGCCCTCGAGTGGTCTTTTACATGTAATCTGCCCCCTGCTAAGTGGGTAAGTGGGGCGCATTAGTATCCCGAACCTGCTGGGAGGCTGTATAATATAGGTTGTGAGTTATGGTATTGGATAGGTACCAAGATAAGATATAGATGTCATTACAAGTACCCGAGGGGAAAACTTACTACACGCTCACCCTCTCAGGCGCGACGCCCTGATCCAGCAGGTATTGCAATGCAAGCGCGTCGACGCCGCGGACAGGCCCGATGATGAAGTTGTGGCCTGCGGCAATAGCAGTGATGATTTTGGGCTTGTAGTGTGTGGCGAAGTACTCGGCTGATGGGTCGAGCGGGCCGGATATAAAAGCCGTGGGGGGCTTGGAGGTAGCCATGTGCAATGGATCAGGATGGAGAAAGCGTTAATTGGTGTAGGAGTAGAGAGTGGGTTGCACATGCCGAAAAAAGGTAGGTGAATCAGGCTGCCACTGTAGCGTCTGTGCAGGTGAGCTAAGATCGCCATGGAACGCAAGGCCAACATAAAAGAACACAATTCAGATCATGAGCACGTGGTATTTGCTACAAACGACACGAACGCCTGACTCGTTAAAATCATGTTTCAGTCATGTCCCGCACTTGAAAATTCATTCGTACAGATTCGCCAATTTTCCGCCATTACCAAACGCCTAGAAGACGACACAAAGAAAGTGACTAGAGACTGATAAGGGAATTAAAAAATTAGACAATGAGACTCGTTATGACAATGCTTCAAACGCCATTTCAAGTTGTCTGCACTGGATATGCAGCATTCGGTCATGTTACAAATGAAATAATTTGGGTTCCGGAAGTGGGGACAAAAACCGGCTTGGACCGTCAACGAATTCAAGCATCAATAGATACTGTGGAAGCGTACCGGCTCAAGCCTTTCCGCGCTTCGGGGTGGCTAAGAAGGCAAGCCTAGACTTGGTCAGAGAGCTTCCCCGTGGAGTGCGGCGGGGCAGCTTCGATGCGGATTTCGAGGGCGTCTGCGGGACTTCTACCGGAGCGGTCTTGATTTTCTTAGCAGATCGTCCAGCGTCCGGCGCAGGCTCACTATTCTCCTTGTCAGAGCTCTCGGCGACCGTGTCGAGCTTCCTTTTCTTGCCCTCGGCGAGGGAAGAAGCGTCGCTCTTTCGAACCACGCGAATCGTGCCGGTCGAAGGCGGTCCGAAGCTAATCGGCTTGTCGGACTGGAACGAGAATGCAGCCGGTGTGTTCTCGGTTGCACCACCGAAAGTGAGGCGTCGCGATGGCGAAGCGGAGGCCGACTCGTTGCCCTCGGGGATAGTGGGATATTCAACCGAGCTGCTCAGGCTAGGATAGATAATCGCTCCAGAGGGAACCTCGGACCCGGCACGCAACTTCATCGGCGAAGGAGACTTGCCAAGCGCATCCCAGGTTGCTCGCTCCAGTGTGCTATTCGTAAAGTTGACCTGCTTCTTCACCGGTGCTGTCTTAGGCATCGCAGGGAGAACATGGCTTGTGTTCAGAGCGGAGGGCGGAGACATATGGGTGCCAGCAGCGATCTTTGTAGGATCATCAGAGAATTTGCGGTTCGGCGTGCGGAGGATGGATCGAACGCGCTGGAGGGAGCTGCTTGTCTTGCGAATACCATCACGAACGCCATCCCTAACGGTGTTGCTAATGTTGGTAGCCGAGAACATGTTCTTCGTTGGGGAAGGTGTGCCAGCGTTCGTGGGCGAGAAGAGGTTCTTGGTTGATGGCGAACGCAGCAGAGACGGACCTGGAAAGGGAATGTTAGCTTTGTTACACTGATTTATGGAACACAGTCTCCGATTATAACTGTTTCGTTGGCGGCGTCAGACTTACCCGGAATCATCGATTGAGACTTAAGTGTCTTTACGCTCTGTGATCGCGCGATGGAAGACTTCGTCGGAGTCATCAGCCTATCTGCCAGTCGAGGCAGGCCCGTCTTCTTCCGAGCCGGTGTTGGGGCAGCAGCAGCAGCCGTATTAGTTGCAAGGCCATCACGAGAGATTGGGCGCGTGGTAGCAGCGTCGTCGGTCTCGGTTCGCTTGACACGCTTCGCGAAGGGGTTGACCTCTTGAGTTGGGCGAGGACCATCACGAGACGGGGGGACAGTTCGGACGGTCGACTGCGCCCGTGGAAGGCTGCCGCTCGACATGTCCATCTTCGACTGAGTCCGCTTGAGCGGTGTAGGCGCAATCTTGGTTGTGGCCTCCGCTGCATCGCCCTTCGACTGTATACGCTTCAATGCGGAAGTAGGAGCTTTCGGCATAGATTCTAGCAGATCCATCTTGGACTGTGTCCGCTTCAGTTTGTTCGGGGTCTTCGCGCTGGATTCAGCCTTAGCGAGGTCGGGTTTGGACGATGACATCTGCAGTGCCTTGGCGCGGAATGCGGAGGGATGGTTTGCGATCGAGTCCATCTTCTTGAACTCCTTCTGTAAGCGCCAATGTTAGCTTTGTCTTCTATAGCATACCAACATTGTAAGATCTAGGCACGTACCAAGTGAGCATCGCTAAAGCGCGCCATCTTTCCCTTAGGAACAGCCGTCTTGCGCTTGGGCGTCATGTCGACCGGAGCAGTGAACTCGGTTGCTTTGAAGAGACCTCGACCCTCTGTCGCTTGCGTGGTGTCCTTCAAGATCCGAGTCGAAGATGGGCTAAGAGCGCTAAGAGGAGACTTGAAGCGGAAGCGGAAGCGAGTGTCTGGCGACACAACATCCCCTTCGGGCACCTTGGCTGGGGTCGCTTTGGTTGGTGTGTCCTGGCTAGCGCTCATTCCCATGGGTTTCGGCGGAGCTGTGTGTGCGCCCAAAGCCTGGAAGCCGAGCCAACGCGCTTCGTCGAGGAACTTGGCTGTGCTGGCGTGATGGTGCGCAGGATGCATTTCAGTGCCTGCCGGCTTCATCGGTGTGCGATTGTTGGGTGTGCGGGAAGGCGTCGTGGCCGGCTGTGGGAGCTGCGAGGCCTTGGAAGCCTTTGCGGCGGCGGCGGGCTTCTGTGGTGTCTTCACTGTGGGCTCTTCGGCTTCTGCAACGGCGGGAAGCTGCTCTTGAGCTGGCGATTGCGAGCGTGACGGAGCCGTCTCCCAGCTCTCGCGGGAGTCGTCCGAGCGCGCGGATGTGGGCGCTGGCGATTGCTGCAAGCGGTGAGCACACGCACGTAAACAAAACAAGGGAGGGCGCGCGACGGCAGCATACCTTCTGGAGTCTGGCTGAGCGCCGCGCCATGGTGTAAATGTGCAATTGAAGTCGAGTCGGGGATTGGCAGTCGTGCTAGGTCAAGGGCTGGTGCATCGATTATATGTGGCGGCCTGTGGGACGTGGGGAGACCGGATCGTTCGTCATGTGCCAAGACGAAAGTAAACAAAAGACCCACAAACACCCAGTCACGTGTCGGGGCCGCCCACCGAAATGCTGGTGCCATCGGGTGACACCTCGTATCACCATGCTCTCTGCATTGTCAAGTACTGTGTCCCTTGCTTTTGCATGAGTTCAACGCGATATCATGCTGAATTGTCAAGGTTCACCCACACCTAAATGATTCACACCAACAACAAGCTGCATACACTCTTCTTATTTGCAGCGGTAACAGCTATCTAAGGAAGATATCTAGTCGAAAGTATGAGTTAGCACATAACTTAATAGGATTTGACTGTATCAATAAGGTGGCTTGCACGAACGCACATCAGTACTTAATTCCGCGTATACTCAAACAAATATCTAAGTACTATCAAACGCCGTCTTTTCCGTCTTTTCGCACCCCGCAGAGTTCCTGTACTGCGTTTTGCCGCGGCTTGTAGAAGCTCGCGAAGAGTTAATAATTAACTAAACGCTGTCTTAGAGTCTATAGAATCCAGCTTTAAGAACAAGACCTCTTGTTTCAATCAATCAGAGCGCATGCGTTGCGAGCTACACTTAAAGCAATGCTAGAGACATACTTCTTTTTAGGTACTCCATTTATCTATCGCTTACCACTGAAAGCTACTCAGCAGCATAGACGGGCATCGTCGACAGCAGCACATTGATTCCGTAGAACGTAACTGCTATGTTCAAGGGGCATGATTCAGGTAGTTGGGTGAACTGCCGAGACGTGGAGTACCTCTTCAGGCTGAATTATCGAGGTCTAACATACTTCGTGGTTCATGTCAACGGTCACAAAATCATAAAGAAACTTAAAGTTTCAGCACGAGAATTACATGAAAGAATCCGCCGTGGGTTGGAGATGCTGCGCCTCGATACTGCACTGTATATTGTGATGCAGGGCGTTTACTCTGCTCTCCCTCATGCGCAAGAGGCCCTGCGCGCAATACTAATTGGTGCACGTGAGTATTAAGCCCCGAGTCTAAATCTCATCCCATATCCGCGTCGCCAGCAACCTTACGCGCCCTCTGCATCTCCTCCTTACAACTGTTGGCCTCGAATCTGCGCCCTTGGCACCCACTCTCCGCTACCAGCGCCCAGCTTGCTCCGCCGGCATCCGTCTCGGCGCCTCAACACGCACCATCGATCTTGTTTTGGCACGCAGGAAGCAGTGCCAGGTACGTGGCTTGGGTAGCCAAGCAGCCGCTGCCGCGACTGCGAAGCATGCATGCGTCCCGGTGCTGAGCGGGTTTGCGGAGGAGGGAGGTGCTTATTATGACTTCACTGTACAGTGCGCCACACTGCGCCTCGATTCGTGAGGATGGTAAGGACGGTTGTGCTGAGACGCACGTAAGGCGAGGTTCGGTTTCGAGGTTGGGTGTGTAAGCTGGGGAGGTTGCGCCATTCCGATGGCCAATTTGAGCGAAAGTTAACTCGTATGCGCGGACCGGACAGCATGTGCGTCAAATAAACCAGTGTGCCCAAGCAGCTTCGACGATATTATTATCAGAAAGGGAGAGACTGTCATTCGGACATCCCATCCCAACTTCGTTTTTCCAGTCTCGCACAACGTTGAAACGGAAGTTGCAAGTGACGTGCATCATCAGGGCTAGCCTACCATTGTTACAGATGGTGTGAGCGTAGACCTGCTTTATTGAGAGACGCTGACTTGGCTGCACAGCCTCCGGCCAAGCAAGTGCCAAGGGCTCGTCCCGCTCTTCTAGATGAGGTGGATCACTGTAAGCTGGATAGCCTGCACTGAGCAGTCCGTTGGTTGTAATCAACAAGCCATGTGGCCTTTGTTGTGCAGTCTATGGTTGTAGAGTTGATCTAACAGACAGCAAGACAGTTTAAGCCGACACCGTGTGGGTGGGTCTGTAAGGGTTTCCAATACTCTTTGCAGCGGGATTGAAACATGCCAATCATGGAGGCATACTCCACCTTGGAGACGCGCGCGATTCGTGCAGTCGCATAGGAGACACATCCATGATTGGTACACTGCTCACGTAAGAGAAGAGGTGCATAGTGAGATGCTGCTTGACAACTGTTTCTAAGTTGCTCCAGGCCGCTGATTCGCAGGCACTCATGGTAGTGGAGACTGGCTCATATGTATGCAGCCATGACCGAGACACGTTCCTCCAGGGTTCAATGAGGAAGACACGAGGTCCCTGGGCACGAGCTGTCAATAGAGGGAGAGCGTGGAGTGAACCGTGGATGACATGTGCTCCAGGTCTTGGCCGAGGTCACGAACGAGCGAGACCGCCGACGCCTCGCGAACTGGTGCACAGGGCCCTTTGTCTGCGCGAACGGCCAACGAAACGAGAGCGGGGCGTGTTGGGAGACAGCAGAAGGCGTCGCCACGAGGGACAGGCGGAAGCTCTGGGCGTCGGCAATGAATGAATGACGAGCGTTTCCGCTGAAGCCAAGTGGGCGGGCACTTCTTGGTGTTGTCGGACTTGGCCCCAGGCGGGAGTTTCGGCTGATGGGTCTCAAACTGATCGCCGGGCTGGCGGCGTACGGAATGCGGCGGCGATGAAATCTTCTCCCAGCGCCACCACGCGTGTCTCTGGCTGCAGCAACGAGCGGTACAGCGAGCACGACGGATGGCCGACACGCAGGCAGGCGACGGCGGGGTAGTTGAGGCTTGCTGCAACTGGGAGAAACACCGGGATGAGTCGGTCCACAATGCACGCTAGTTGCTTGGCAGTGCTTGGCAGTGCTCGCGCGGCCCGAAGGGGCTTAGCATGTGCTTTGGGCGCGCCCCTGCGACTGGCCCATTTTTGCCATAGGTTCCGGCGTTGGCGCCCAGATGTTGCCCAGGTTTTCCTCTGTCCCCCGCTCATTTCATACTTCACGCGGCCCTGCCCCGTCCTCGCTTTCTTGAACTCTTTCTCCGCATTTCAAGGCCTCTGGGACGCGCCTTCCTCTCACCCGAGCGCACCTTCTATTTCAGCGCTGCTGGTATTATCTAAGCACGCGCGAATCTCGGATTCTCCGCTCCACCTCCACCCCAGCCATGGCAGAACAGCAACCTCAAGCAACGGTGCCCCAGACGGCCGCTCCTCAGCAGCCCGCCATCGGCACGCCAACACAGCAGCCTGCCCAGATCCCCCAGCAGTCCAACGCCGGCGCGACTGATTCACTCGTCTGCCAGTGGCAGAGCTGCGGCGAGCGCTGCCCGAGCGCCGAACAGCTCTATGTAAGTCGATTCCACGCCGCAACGCCCTTCAAGACGCGCACAAGAGCCTGTATTCCCCCAGTTTACACAGCCCAGCATTCGTGTGCTCGAAAAACGCGTCGCCTCATCGTCATCACGTGATCTATCACTAACCGTGGCGTAGGATCACGTCTGTGAGCGTCATGTTGGTCGCAAGAGCACCAACAACCTGAATCTCACCTGCCAGTGGGGCAACTGCCGTACTACCACTGTCAAGCGCGATCACATCACCTCGCACATTCGCGTCCACGTGCCCCTGAAGCCGCACAAATGCGACTTCTGTGGCAAGGCGTTCAAGCGCCCTCAGGATCTCAAGAAGCATGTTAAGACTCATGCCGACGACTCTGTCCTTCTGCGCTCCCCTGAGCCGAACCGTGGCGGCCCTCACGGCGGACCCGGCTACCCAGGTCAAGGCGGTAAACGTAAGTGCTCTTCCTCATCTCCTCCAGGAACTCTGATGGTTCTTCATGACCCATCATATACCCCTATTCGTCGCCCATCGATGTTCTCACATCTCTTTTCAAATCTAACTCGAGTCCACAGTCGTCGCTGACTTGCAGGCGCTTGCCGCTACAGCCAGCGGATATCAATATCCTGAAGGTGGTCTCGGTCCCAACGGAGGCTATGGTCAGCAACACCCTGGTGGTGCCCCAGCCGGATTTTACGGTGGACCTCCTCAAAACTCCGCATATGGCCCTGTCTACTATGCTCTCAACCCGGCTCAGCAAAACTTGAACGACTCTTACGAGATCCGCAAACGTGCTGCGTATGATGCTCTGAACGAGTTCTTTGGCGACGCCAAGCGCCGCGCCATCGACCCTGCCACTTACTACGATGTCGGCCAACGGCTCATGGGCCTCCAGGGCGTCCAGCTGCCTGTTATCGGCGCTGGCGGTTACCAGCAAGGAGGTATGTCTGAGTATGGACACGGAGGCACAATGATGGCTCAGGCCACCCACCCTCCGATGCACCCTTACTCGTTGCCGCTGCCCAACTTGCGCACCAAGAGCGATCTCCTCAACATCGACCAATTCTTAGAGCAGCTTCAGAGTACTGTATACGAGAACCCCAACCACGCCGCAGCCGCTGGTGTGCAGCAAGCCGGCGCCCACTACGTCCACACTGGCACCGCGTACCGTTCCAGCCATTCGCCGCCAGGGCACCCATCCACGCACCCCCAGTCTTCACACGCCACTGCGGTCGCTTCGTCGAGCACTGAAACCCCGGCACTGACTCCTGCCTCGAGTGTAATGTCCTACGCTTCTCAGCACTCGCCCGGTTCGCATCACTCCGGTAGCACCGTTTCTCCAACTACCAGGACGTCCATGGGCAGCATGTACCCCACGTTGCCTTCGGTCAGTGCGATGTCGGACATGTCGGCTGCTGCACCTTCATCTGGCTTGGCACCTGCCTTTGATGCCGACGGTCGCCGGCGCTACTCTGGTAACCTTTTGCAAAAGGCAGCTCCAGCCCGCCACGAGCACGATCAGATGGATACTTCTGACGACTCGCAAGAGGGCAAGCCTGATCGTGATTCTGAGCAAGACAACCTGCATCACACCGTCAACCAGCTCGCGATCCACTCGCCCAAGGTTGACCCTGCTCTGTCAATGCGCTCTCCAAGTGCTGTCTCTTCAGCATCTACCGAACAGCCCAACGAGACCTCTCAACAGACGTGGGTAGAGAACATCCGCACGATTGAGAGGTTACGAGCGTACCTGAAGGAGAGGCTCGAGGCGCATGACTTTTCAGATGACGAGGACATCAAGCACGAGGACGAGAGCAGAATGAGCGACGATGCCCGGGATCTGTACCCTGTGCTACGGGCTGTACAAGAAGGAAGGGAGTAAAGGGTTTAATTCTTTCGAACAGTTAGTGCAAGTAAATCTGTAGGGTTTCGAGTGTGGCATGAGGCGTTTAGGTGTTCTACCGAGCTTACAACGGTACAACCAGAGGCTGGTGGGCTCACAGGGTATGAAGGTGTTTGTTGTTTATCCCAATATCCATTTTCGCTGTTTCATATGATGAAACTCAGAGTCGTTTCTCAATGAATCTTTCTTTCCTTGCTTCAAAGTTGAATTTGGTCCAGCCTGGTGAAGGAAGGAATGCATGTGGTAACTTTGCGGGCGCACCTTTCGAAGGCGAGTTCGTATGACTAATGCGGCTACTTCGCGCAGCGCATTCACGCGTTCACCCCACATTCACCTGTATCTTACCCCGCGCCACTGACGCGTGATCGCGGGACCATCAAATATGTCCTGACATGGGTCGTTGCATTTCTCCCATTGTACTAGACTGAGCCAGCTTATCTCGAATCGAGTCCAACCAGGTCTGTCCGGCTACACGCACGATTAGCGATCGCGCATGCGACCGTCCTACCACAGCACAGCGAGCCAAGCGATTGAAAGCACACATCATGTCTGGCCGCGGCGGCGCAGGGAATATCATGCGCGCGCAGGAGCAGAGCAAGAAGGCCGTTGAGGTACGCATGCGTTCTTCGGTCGCGGCATCGCACATGCCGCGATTGCGCGCTGTTGTCCCGAAGCAACCTCGACATCCAAGCAGCTCAAGCCTCACTCACACCCACCACAGGACGTAGAAGCCCAGGGCGCTCCCATAGCCGCCCCACCGCCTCCCTCTGCATCCGCACCCGCCGCCCAGCCCTACGCCCATACCGGCCGCGGCGGCGCGGGCAATTGGTACGAGCCCTCGAAGCTCGCAAAGGACGGCACGTTCGCCGCGCCCGAGGACGCCACGGCGCTGCCGCCGTCGAATACGAGGCCGAATGTGTCTACGCCGTGGCATCCGCAGAACCAGCAGATGCCTGTGGGGCGCGCGGGCCGTGGTGGAGCGGGGAATTTTGTATGGAAGGATGATGAGGAAGAGGAGAAGAGGAGGGGGGAGGAGGAGCGGCGGAGTGAGATGGTTAGGGAGGGTGTGGAGAAGGATGTTGAGGCGGGGTTGGCGAAGCCGCCGGGAGCGTTGCTGGGGGGTGTGAAGGCTGGGAGGGGGTGGTAGGGGAAAGCCAAGCACCGGGTATCTGAGGACGAAAGCGCTTCATGGACTGGTATAGTACCTAACCCGCTCGCTGCT
Source organism: Karstenula rhodostoma CBS 690.94 (assembly GCA_010093485.1). Taxonomy (NCBI): domain Eukaryota; kingdom Fungi; phylum Ascomycota; class Dothideomycetes; order Pleosporales; family Didymosphaeriaceae; genus Karstenula; species Karstenula rhodostoma. The sequence goes on from MU001494.1 coordinate 2,762,913, forward strand.
AAAACAAGGACTTGATCCGATAATTGCAATCACTTCATCCGGAAAGTACAATGTCCTCCCACACAAATCCGCCTCCCTCCGCCCTGTTGGACGCAGCGGTATTGAGCCCGATGTGGTCAAGAGTGCGTTCAATCAGCGCATCATCGGCCGCACCTTTCTTTGAGCGGATGTATTGTGAGCGTCCGGAGCTCGGGATGTTCTTCGGATAACGGCTCATAATGCACTAAGCGATGATGTGTGTATGAACAAGCTCTTGGTAAATGATAGGCAATGTCAACTCGCAACGATACCACGTAAATGCCGATTACTCAGAAAGACTGGAACCGAAGGAAGTCGCCCCCCAAGTCGAGAGGAACCACGTGGTTAGAACGGTTCGATGCAGTCAACATGGGGTTCTTTTCGCAGCACCGGTAGACTACGAATACATATTATGGGTATTGTATATGTGCGGACACAGTAATCTATTCTAGGCTCTCTACACTCAATCGTACGACCTGAGCAGATCCGAAATGGCATAGTATGCGGGCTTCTTGGTGAAGTTGGCGTCCCAGATATCAGCGTTGCCAAACCCAGGGAAAGTGCTCGGCACCCAGCTCACGGGGTCCCAGAAATCCCAGACGGTGATGCCAACGCAGTCGTCCGCATCGAGGCATGCCTTGGTCGAGTTCGCGTATACGGCGCCCTGTTGCGCCTGCAGGGTGGCGTTATCGGGGAGCTGGATGCGCACGTCGAGCTCAGTGAGGGCAGTTTCCACGCCGAGATCGCTGAAGAGCTTGTGCGTGGCGAGCTGCTCGTCGTAGGAGGGGGCGCGGCCGACGGTGTAGTGCGCCTGCAGCCCTACGCCGTCGATGGGGATGTGGCGTTTCTTGAAATCCTTGACTGTTTATCTATTAGAATGTGCACTTTTGCTAACTATGTTCAGATGGAACACTTACCCAGCGCAGCAACGGCTCGGCTCTTATTGTTCACCCGCTCAATGGCGTAGTCGTTGTAGTACAGCTTCGTCCCCGGCTTCGTGTACTTCCGCGCAAACTTGAACGCCAGCTCAATGTACTCCTTCCCAATGACGTCCAACCAGATATCCTTCCTCAAGCTCGCCACTGCATCGTCCTCAAACGCCTCATTAACCACGTCCCACGCAATGCAGTCATTGTAATAATGCTTCGCCTCGTGCTTGATGTGGTTCTCCAGCACCTTAACAAGCTCCGGCTTCGTCCAGTTGCGCCCCGTCAGCCAGTCGGGGAGCTGGTTGTGCCACACGAAGTTGTGGCAGCGGCGCAGCTGTCCCTTCTTCTTGGCCGGCACGGTGATCTGGTCGCCGAGTGTGAAGTTGAACTTGTTCTGCACGGGTTCGATGTACATCCACTTTTGGCCGTTGGAGGGGGTCACCTGCCCGAACTCGGAGCGGTTGTGCGCGATGGAGATGTACGTCGGGTTGTCGAGGACGACGTTGTCGATGGCGGTGCCGAAGTACTTGAGGCCTGCGCGCTTTGCGAGGACGTCGAGGCCCGAGTATTTGAGCGGCTTGTTGTGGCCGTGGGGCTTGTTCCAGGGCCAAGTGGGGAGGGCGATTGTTGCGGCGGGCAGGGCCGCGAGGAGGAGCGTGGTCTTCATTGTCGGTCGATGGGAGATGCCAATTGACACCAAAGACACTCAAGAAGATAGGACGGAAGGCTCAATGAGGGAGGGCGCCGGGGAACTCGAGCATCCGGTGCGTGGGAGGTTATATATGGAATGGTTTCTGTCGTGCAGCTACCCCTACCTATTCCCAGGGAAACAGGCCCAGCCACCCGTCCTCTGGCCTTCTAGAAAGCGTGTTGCAATTACCCGAGCCGAGATGCTCATCGTGGGTGGTGGTCAACCCCAGGACTGGGTGGCGATCATCGCGGATAAATCCAGGTACAAGCAGGATATACGATGGGCTAAGGGCGATGCCCAGATGCTAGGCCGAAATGGCGTTGAAGATGCAGTGGCGAGCTTGCAGATGAGATGAGCGCAGGTAGGATTGGGTGGTGATGCATTGGCGCAGCCGGGTCATATAGAGCATGATGAACTGATGGGCTGTATTCAATCGTATGCGGCGCGGTCGTGGTCGAGGTTGTGGTGCTGCGGGATGAAACAAAACTCGAGTTTTGAACGCAGGCCAGTAACACAGGTACGCTTAGCTGGCCAAGGTGAACACCCCATGTACCCCGAATGAATGCGGAGGGGGCAAGGACGTTGTTCCGGCCGCCCGCAATGACTACGGGGCGGCGAGGTTAGACTCTGGGAGAAGAGCCGTACCGAGACCTCTGAATAGGCTAAATAGGGTAGTCACGCAGCACTTCACGGTTTGAAGTCGACACTCGACACTCGACTATGTCATTGCTTTGGCATGTTCGCCTTTGCCTCTTGTCCGGCTATTGCAGTTTTTCACGATGCTGCAATTTTCTTGTTTTGGAACGTACAGATGTGTGCTTGTGCTGACTTGCACTGCGGGGATGTCGACGCGATGTCGGTGCTCGATATAATATTATCGTCTACGTCGTCTTGCTACGAAGACACGATCTGTAAGCTCAGCTCAGCTGATGGCTTCTGAATTGTGCTTCTTATATAATGACTATGTAGTCAGGCGAATAGAGACTACTACCGCAAGTGAAGATTCGTCGCATTGGTAAGACTCACTCTTTTCCCCGATCAGAGTCGTAATGTATACTTAGGCAAGTGTGACATGACAATTCTGTCCCAAGGGACACTTTCTTCTTTACTGGACAATAAAAAACTTCTTCTATCTACCAAGAACATACTGGATGGACCAGTTCAGCGACTAACTGCGCGCGCGTTCGGAGCTGAAGTCGGATATGAAATTTCACAGCTCAAGTTTCTCGACCTTCCTCAACATCGACCGTCCTTGTTCCGACAGTGGTGTTGAATGATTGCAACGGGTAAGGGTCTTTCTCGCCCTGGCGCCTTTTCCTGTTTTCAGCACTTCCTCCAATTGTCAATGGAATGATATCGTTGCATGCTCCGATCTCGCTATAGTCATTTGGACCACCAGATTTACTTCCCCTGGAAAGATGTGTAGTTGACATCATATAATAGTAGAGGCTTTTGATCGGCCCTGGAACGATTGAAGCGGTGAAGAAGGGTTTTAGCATAGGCACATTGCCACAAAGGACGGCGGATGCTATGGACATCGAGGACCACATCGGACCTTGGACAAATGTATCTGACCCTTATCAGTATCTTATTTCATCGTTGGAATGAGGGTGCTGTACGCATTGGGTTTTTGGGCTTGTACTGGTATACAATGCGGAGTATCGAAGTCAAGCAGACACTGTTCATTGAGAGATTAGAAGAGCACAAAAATCGGGTCTCAAACTTACAAGCCACCAAGCAGAAACATGGACGTCAGTAGAATCTTTTGACGCCGGTTTAGCTTCAGAGTGTGGATCATCCGCACAGGAAGGAGGATGAGAACGATATCCAAGAGTGCGTTAGTCAGCTCATACCCCAGCATGAAACCGTCTAGATTTATGCAGTGCCCTGGTATTTGTTTGTCCCATGCCTTGTGGATAGGTAAGCATTGGAGAATTGTTACAAGAATAGAGCCTATGAACCAAGCCGCGCACAGAGCTCCAATGATCGCTGCCTGGAGACGAAACTTTGGCACGGGGAATATACGGCAATAGAACAACAGCAGAGAGACTTTGACTGTAATGTTCGTCGTCTCAAACAGTATTGCACCGACATACGCTAACTATAAAAGACATCAGCGAGATTGTAAGCCATTTCGAAGTCGCGAAGAACTACCTTGAATATCGAGAGCATGTCTTGCGGGGGTAGCCCAACTTTCAGTAGTTGCGCCGAGCCCAGTTTGGTAACTAAATATCATGTTAATCTCGACAGGCTAGCTGCAGCCCGTCTTAAACATACTTTTGATTACGATACTTAGATAAGCCATAATTGTTGACCACGCAAGGAGCATGAAACCATCGTCCCAGGATAGCCTCTGACGTTTCCAAAGTCTCGCAAGAAAGCGAAGAGCCACGGCCGTTGTGTCGATGCATATGCAAGCAACCTGATACGCAATGATAGATCGAGACGCATTATCTAGCGCAACCATGGTGGAGATAATGGGCGGAAGAGTGAAGTTACGAGTAGCAACTGCCAAATGGGAGATGATAGTGGCTATCTTGCCATGAGAGATTGAGAGGGCTTTTATGAATAAAAATTTCACATCGAAATCAACTTCAGATGCCATGTGCATGCGCCGAGTACAGCCAGGCAACTATCAGGGGCCAAACATATAGTGTGTGTGCTCGAAAGGTGTCGGCAATTGATTTGCTGACTCGCTCAATGGCCACTCATGCCCGATGTGGACATGTACAACGTAAGGAGCCAATGATAGCGGAATGATAGTACGCATTGCAATCTCCATATGCATACGAGGGCGTAAGGCAGCCACCTCATGCAGATTCGTCTGCGTGTTGCCTCCCCAGTGCTTGGTTCCAAACAACTTCGGCGGATAACCCTAAATTAGTCTTTGTTCCAGATTATTTTTAGTAAGTTACTAGAGGTGTAGGAATGCGATAATGCAGGAGGACAAGGGTTGGCATTCACGATGGCTGGGATGTATGAACCTGACGCTTTTGAAATTGACCGTGCCCATCTCAGCACTACGCCGCTTCGTGCTGTAATGCAATGAGTGATCAGTTGAGCCCGAGAGTTTGGGGAATATGTCCGTCTTGAGACCGAACGAAGTACTCTGGCGGCGGAGTATGATAATTGCTGGCCACTGCGTCGATAATGGTACCGAAGCACCAGCATATCAGAAACGATGCAAACCGGCAATTTGGAATACTAGGGACTGAAAGATGTCCTCGAAGCACTGAATCACATGATCATTTCTACCTTAGTGGTAGGTGTAACTCCCTCCTACTAAAGGTTTCCACGATCATTGTACATTATACATAGTCTTTACAGGAGAATTGGCATGTTGATTGTGCTCGTTTGTGGGGGCTATGATCGGGATAGTAAGACCGACACACCATAGCAAACGAAGACGTGCCTAGGCGCCTATGGTAAGTAGCACCACATCATATCAGATCCACATATATCCATAGCCTATGCAACGTTCACATTTATCCTCTTGCGAGAGCTTGTGAAAAGTCCGCGCGCATTCGTGCATGCAGCCCCCTGTAGCTCTTTGCAGATCCCGTGCTGGATTCGCTGCCACTACAGGTATCCAGGCAAGCGCGCAATCCCGCAGTTCCAGGGCGACGGTTCGCGCTGAGCACAGTGATAACCCATACATTTACAGGGGATGAGATGGTGTGCAAAAAGCCACGGACCCCTGCTTCGGGACTGCCCCACCTCCACATACATGCGCGAACGTCACAGCACCACGCCGTGCCTCAATCGAAACCTGCCATCAGAAGCTAAATTTGGAAAACATTGTCCAGCTCATTTCGTTCTTCACCGAGTCGCTTTTCCGGGTGCTCAAAACTGCAACGACGTCTCACCTTCTCCTCAGTCGGACATTAGTCTGCTCATTTCGTTGTCATGGCAATCATTCGTGAATACCGCATCGCCGTTCCTCGTGAAAAGATTGAACGTCTGTATCAAAAGCTCGATCTGACTGATTGGCCAGACGAGCTCGAAGGAGCAGGCTGGTCTTACGGTTCTCCCCTCGCAGATGTGCGCCGTATTGCGGAGTATTGGAAGAAAGAGTATCAATGGGAAGATGCAGAGGCAAAAATGAACAAGTTTCCGAACTTTTCTACGACGATTTCGATTGAAGGGTTCGATTCTTTGGATGTGCACTTTCTCCACAAGAAAAGTGCCGTGAAGAATGCTATTCCGCTGATATTCGTTCACGGCTGTGAGTGCCAAGTTCTTCCAAGCGACATATACGCAAATATTAAATCAAGACCAGGGCCTGGCAACTTTCTCGAAGTTACAAAGCTTCTACCCCTCTTAGCTGAGGCAGAAGATAACGGTGGTCCGGCTTTCCATGTAGTCGCTCCATCGTTGCCCAACTTTGGATTCTCGTCCGGAGTAAAACAGCCGGGCTTTGGACTGAAACAGTATGCCGAGGTTTGCCACAAGCTTATGTTAGCTCTGGGTTACAGCCAGTACGTTTCTCAAGGCGGAGATTGGGTAGGTTATAGTACGACATGATCCCCAGTTCGCTATTGACATCTATCATAGGGTTCCACCATCACTCGTATCATGGGCCAAATGTACGGTGACAAGCATCTCAGGGCTTCGCATTTGAATCTAGTACCCTCTCTTCCCCCAGGACCAAAATCTCTACTCGCTTTCGTGTCCTTCTTATCTCGACATGTCCTCAAGCTATACACACCGGCGGAGAAGGCTGGTTTGGAGCGGTCGCAAGAGTTCCAAAAGTCGGGAATGGGATACTATGCACTTCAAACCACAAAGCCTCAAACAGTAGGATATTCACTAGCTGACAGCCCAGTTGGATTGCTTGCATGGATGTATGAGAAGCTGCATGATTGGACAGACGAGTATGACTGGCAACCCGAAGAGGTGTGTACTTGGGTCAGTCTCTATTGGTTCAGCACAGCCGGACCGGCAGCAAGTGTTCGAATATACTACGAATCGCAGAGAGGCGAGTTCCCTGCAAAAGCCGGTGGTTATGTTCAGGGAGTAAAGCTAGTAAGTGATGTCCTACTTCTTGATGATGTGTAACGCTGACAAGCTCTTAGGGGTTGGCCTACTTCCCGAAAGAGATCGTCCGCCTCCCTGCGGCATGGGGCCCTACGTTAGGGCCTGTAGTATACACGCATGAGAACGATAAAGGTGGGCATTTTGCAGCTTGGGAACAACCTGAGAGCATCATTAGTGATCTGAAGATCATGTTTGGCAAAGGAGGAGGAGCTTATAACGTGGTCAATGGAGCATCCGGATATGAGTAGGGAATTTGAAGGCCGACAGGAAACTGCACATCGTGCCCTTTGCTACTCTTGCATCCAGCTTTTCGCACTCTTTATTCCCTGTCTCGTGCTTTGCTCGCGACAGGGAAGATATGTCTCTCAGGCCAAGGGGTAATCATACAGGACATGGTAAAAAAAATAGTGATATCGGTCTCTATACTAACTCCGCTCCATGTTCATCAGTGCTCTTTTGCTATCCGCGATCTGATCTCAATGAACTCCCACTGCTCTTTAGTCGTCAAACAAATTTGAGGCACATCTAATGGCGCATATTGAAAAACTTACAGAACTTCAAACTGCGCAAACCATATCCAGCCTTGCGCCTCCTCGCCTTGTCGCCTTATAGACCGCCCCGTTCGGCTTATTGCGCCTTCGCCGCATGCCCCAATAATTAGCCATCACAATGGTATGCGCCGGAAATCACAGTACCCCGGGGTCACACTGCGTCTGTAGGTGCATGAGGGCTTACGACCCACTTCTGTGCTTTTGAACCCGGCGCTAACGACTCATATTGAATCAACCAGGATAATATATCCGTAGCACTCACGGGCGCCTCCCTATCGTCTTCCACGACTCCGGAATCCCCACATGTTACTTGAGGAAGAACTAACCTTGTAATATATGGCTTTGCCACTCTCGAACATTGCCGAAAGCTGGCGGCACGTGCACAAGAAAGTGTCTTGCAAAGATCAATACTAATTGACACTACCGAATCTCCCCATCTGGCGTGACTGCGCCCACGTACCTATATCGGGCTGTGCAATCGCGGTAGTGGCAGCTTGGAAACGCGAACTCGGTTCAACATAAACGCACCTTACTTACTACCACGGTGTATTCTGGAACGTCACTCACCATATCGCCGTCGTGCTCGAGAAACTACCTCAAGCCGATCTTTTGATCATGTGCAGTTCTGTCCTACCAATTTTCTCTCTCTTGCGAGAACACCTTGTCGCGTCCTGTGTTGTTATGCTGTTCTCGATACTCTGGCTAAGTCAGTCCCTCTTCTCCTACGACGACGACCTGCCTATCGTCAATCGGAACTGGGCGCTCGAGCCGCGTATTTTTAGTCGCTGGCGTTGGGCATTTGGGTCTGAGAAAATACTTGATGCTGCATATTCTAAGGTGTAGTTTGGCAACGTCTTACTACGGTTTTCCGATCGCTAACTTCGCCCAGTATAAGGGACGACCATATCGTCTTGCACGAGGTGATGTCGACATTGTGATCCTTCCCGATGAGTTCATTGGGGAGCTCAACAAGATGCCTCAGAGTGCCATCACATCGAGAAAGATTCTGTCGTCGTCCATGACTGGCTATCTGAATGGGATGAATGTTCTCGACAAGACACATCATCATTTCAGGATGCTTCTGACTCGTGGCACTCCAGCTCTTCCTGAGCTACTCCCTTCTATCATGTCTCGTGTTCAGAGCGCGACAAAAAACATATTCCCACACGATACGCATTCCTGGACGGAAGTTCGACTTATGACTCAGATTGTACGCTCTATCGGACAGGTAGTTACGTTGGTAACTCTAGGCTCTTCAATGTGCGACAATCCAGAGCTCATCCGTCTTTCTTGTGAGCATTCAACAAATGGTACATCTTCCCCACTGGAAATTCAAAGTCAAGTCTTATACTGATATGAACGCTAGCCTTTGCTATCACATTCCTTATGCGACTGGCACCACGTTTCCTCCAGCCTATTCTAGTTTGGCTAACACCCTTTAAATGGCGCCTTGAACGGGGTTGGAAACGACTTGAAGATATAGTCGTATCAGAGACCCAATATCGTAAGCAAGATCCGGCTACAAGGTGCAAGAACCCGGACCTATTATCATGGATGATTGCAGAAGCCAAGACTAAAGAAGAAGCTGATGGGTGCACACTGACTCGAATCATTGGGTCTGTCTTTGCGGCCGGGATTTGGAGCACCGCAGCTTTCATTGCAGGTGTGCTTACCGATCTCGCTGCCCATCCACATTTTCTTACCGAGATCCGCCAGGAGATCAGAGACAAACATGAACGTATTGGTGGGAATTGGGATGCTTTGGCGTTCAACTCTCTTGACAAGCTCGACTCGGCCATGAAGGAAACCGTACGATTTGCACCTGGCACCATGCTAGTTTATTCTCGAAACATTGAGGAGCCTATTACGCTTTCCAATGGCCTACAGCTACAGCCTGGTCAGACAATTAGTACTTCGGGGCGCAGCAGGGCCATGGATGCCTCTGTCTTCTGCAGCCCTCGCCAATACGATGCGTTGCGTTCGTATAACGAAGATTTACAAAAGCATCGCACGCAGCCTTTTCGGAGCATTGAGGGAAAGGACCACCGATGGGGTGTCGGAAGATGGGCATGTCCTGGACGCAATCTTGCGAGTCTTTTGAGTAAAGTTGTTCTGGTCAAGTTGTTGGACGAATACGATTTTGCTTTCAAAACGGATAAGAATGGCGCTATGAAACAACCTAAAGCCCCAATCATGCACGAATTCGTTCTGATGAGTCCGAAGGCTACCGTCTTGGTCCGGAGGAGGGAGCAAAACTCCGGGATTTTTTATTGAAAGAAAAGAATTTGCTCGTCATGTTCTCAGCTCGTTGGTGTACTCTTTCCTCTCGCTCATTTTCCTTACGTTGGACAACCTTATCTGTTTCAGGCTTGGGAATAAATTTATTCTGTTGCTGCTATCTGTAAACTTGATAGTTTTTCGTTATAACCACAGCCTACCCACACCATCTGAACCTCCATCTGCGTCTTTACATTTGGAAGTCTCGCCAAAGCACCTCTAAGACCTCGATAGCACAGGCGACATGATAATTACAGCACCCTTCCGTACTGGACCGCAACAGTATGCCCCCATAGATTAGGATTGCGTGATGACGAGCAGAGCCCGCATGCATGAGTCTGCAAGGCTGGCATGTTCTTCTGCGGTGAGCAGCCTGATTATTGCCTCACTATGCCCCCCACCCTTTTGATAATTTCATGGATATTTCATGGATATGTATGCGATGCGGCGAGATCGGTGTAAGATTACTGACCCAATATTGAGGAGGAACAAGTGGTTCAGGATAGGGGTTGATGTACCTATTGACGCAGTGACGTTTCCAATTGATCGTCTCGCCCTTTCCGTGACTAGAGATAGGAAGACGAACATGAGCCACATCGAAAGCTCCCATTTAACCACTCAAATGTTTGGAATTGAAGAGAGGCCACCATGTCAGCAACGTTTTTAGCCATATTGCATGTGGATCAATTTTTGCAGTTTCATTCCACACTGACGCAGTAGAGATCACATTGAATCGATGATCTCCAATGGGGTTCAGTGCCCAAAGGCGCCCGTCAAAGTACGATAGTCACATTTGGAGACGATCTCGCGTTTTCCGAGGGGGCGATTGAACGAGGCTAGGAATGGGTGGGCTGGCGGCGTAAGTGTGGACCCCTGGTCGTTCATCGATGGCGCAATCTGCGACTGTGGGGCGGGCCGCCGGTGTCCCTTTTGGGTCGGGCCGATGCATGGTGGCGCCGCATGCATGACTACGCCGCCGGATGAGTATTGGAGTGGTGTGTGAGCAATTATTGCCCTTCCAGTTGTACCTCCACGATGCGGAACCTTCTCATTGCGGACAGGTTGAGGCGACGATAATCCCAGAGCCACAGTCACACGTGACTCACCCCACCGATCACCCCAACACCCCCACCTCCTCCTCGCGGGCGCCTCCCTATTGTCTTCCACGACTCCGGGATCCCCACATGTCATTGCGGACATGTAGCCTGCAGTCTTGACGCAGTTGCAGTCGAGAGTGGGCGGCTATGCTCAACCCACTGGGTCCTTGAAACCTGCAGCACTTGTGTTCGCCTACCGGTGGAAGCTGGATCCTTCCATCGATGAACTTGCTGAGATCGCGGGAAACCAGCTCAGAGCTGAGCCGAAAGTGCTGCTCATGGACCCCAACTTCAGGACTGTAGGCAAATATCTGCTGATTGACCTCAGGGGTAGTGCCGCATGTGCTTCTGATGTCCACAATATGAGTCACTACGAGGTAACCTGCCCTCAGAAAGTCGACCCCTAGCACCTACCAAGATGTTCCAAGTTTGTCTATTTGCGGACTTTGTCATGCTGCACTGTAGTGTCGTCGCTCTCTTTGGTAGTCTACATGGAATCAGGGCCAGCCTTTTGCGAGCAGATAACAATCAGACGCTTCTCTCTTTGAGATAACACTTACCATTATATCTCTCTTGCTTAATACAGGGAGCGTTGTTTGGCCACTGAATCATCAAGAGCGCGTAGAGCGGTACGGGTGTCAACTGGCTCCAAAGGCTCTGGGGTGCTCTTACCAGGTTCATCGATCGTAGCCGTGATTATCCTGTCATCGTTAGGCCGGGAAAGCTACACCGACAGATGACTACATTATCACAGCAAGCGGCAATGCTTTGATAGATGAGCGTCGACCAGGCTTACCCCGAGAAATGGACCGCAGAACATCGAAGGGATGCGGGGGCTTGAAGATCAGTGATTAGAGGCGCAGGTGAAGCACACAGCACAATCATGTCCGGCTGCAGCGGTTGATATACCCTGTTCAAAAACGGGGTCCCGGTTCTTCCTTTTCTGCGGTATTGCAGGGGAAAAGTCGGGCGAGACACATGCGTTATTATTTTGCGGCATCCCGGCATTGATCATCTTTCCAAGTGGACATGCTCCAACGTATCAGTACTCACAGTTCCTACCCGCAGCTTGTCCATAAGCCAAAGAAATCCTTTCTCCCTACCTCGTCTTCAGGTTGTTTGACATCGCCATTTCGAGATGGTCTCGCTACCCGTACCCGGAACCGGGGTAGAGTGCCCTACACCTCACCAATTTGTTTCCAGTATTGTTCATTCGTACGCGAGTCTTGATGAGCTTAGTACCTTCAGCCCATCTGTATATGACACTGCGTGGCTAGCAATGGTGCATAGGCACAAAGTTACACAAGGCCACGAGCGGTCTACGCCTCTTTTCCCAGGTTGTCTTGAGTTCTTGCTGGCGGAGCAAAACAGTGAGGGTAGCTGGCCATGCTACGGATCGCGCTTTGACGCGATCCTGAACTCTCTGGCGGCATTGCTGGCATTGGTGACTTGCCGCCAGGCATGCGGTCCCGGATTCTCCGGAAAACAGCTAGAATCTAGCATTGAAGTCGCAAGACCGAGCATCCAAGATCTTCTGAAAGAATGGGATGTGGAAGCGACGGTACAGGTTGGCTTTGAGGTTCTAGTGATGGGCCTTTTGGGCCAACTTCAAGCTTTCGGCATCGAATTTGACTTCGACGGACTTCCAAAACTTAAGCGACTGTACGAGCAGAAAATGCAGAAATTTACTCCGGACATGATCTACTCGAAACAGACGACAGTGTTACACTCACTCGAGGCCCTTGTGGGTGTGATCGATTTCGATCAGGTTAAGCATCACTGCTCTGAGCACACGGGAATCATGGCTAGCCCAGCAGCCACGGCTGCATATCTAATCCATGGCACAAAATGGGACTACAAAGCGGAACTTTATCTGGCCAAAGTCGTTAAAGCGTACAGCGTGCGTGGGAGCAGCAGTGTGCCAAGCGCCTTCCCTACATCTATTTTCGAGATCTCATGGGTATGTCTTCCGGTCGGACTATCTGGGTAGTATTTCGTGTTAATTGAAGTAAGGTTTTATCATCTATACTATCCAACGGTTCGGAACTAGGAAGCCTTGATCCTGAAGCCCGGTCAAAGATCACGTCTTTTCTGCGACACAGCATTCAGCTCAACAACGGTACTGCTGGTTTCGCACCCGGTGTCATGTCTGATGCCGACGATACGGCACGAGCCTTGATGGCCCTGCAACTTCTCCGGCAGCCTGTCGACTATGATCCCATGATTGAGAAATTTGAAGGACAAACCCATTTCCGCACATACGAAATGGAACGCAATCCAAGTTTCAGCGCAAACTGTAACGTGTTACTCGCACTTTTATATTCCGATGACGTGGATCAGCATGCAACGCAGATTTTGAAGACACTGAGATTCGTGCTGCATCAATTCGAAGAGAATCGGACGCATGACAAATGGAACCTGAGCCTACAATACTGCACTATGCTCATGGCACAAGCTAACGTGAAAATCATGCAATTGTTCAACACTGGGTATTTGAGGGCCCTGAGTGGGGAGTTGATACAAGAACGAGTCCCACTTGCACTTTGCCGAATGCTTCTCTATGTTGTTGCAACTCAGAAGGCCGATGGTAGCTGGGGCCAAAGCGTAGAGGAGACAAGCTACAGTGTTCTGACGATTTCATGGGGTCTACGCTTGGCCTGGACCCACGGAGCCACTGCGAGGCTGGGCGAAAGCCTGGGACGAGGAAGTCGGTATATTCGGAGCCACTATCCGCTCGAGCCAAGTACTTTCTACTTCTGGGTGGAGAAGACGACTTTCGAATCATCGTTGTTGAAGAGCGCGTATTGTTCTATGGCCTTAAACACCGAAAGCATTAGAGACCAATGTGGGACATCGGATGCCTTCCAAGTTCCTGGTACTAAGAATGCGAGAATGATTCGTCTCCTATCAGCCCTGTCCAATTTCACACATCTTCCCATAATGCCGACCGACCTCATTCTAGCCGAAGCCAGCCACTTATCGAGATTCCTGCGCAGAGTTCGTCAAGATATCGTCCCGCGCGATCGCCTACCCCTCTCCAAAGACAGTTACTTGGACTTCATTCCGATGATATGGACGATGTGCAATTACAAAGCTGGAATTGTGCTCCCAACAAAGCTCGTGCAAGACATGGTGTGGTTGAGCTTATTGAACTACCAGATCGATGAGTTCATGGAGACTGTCGTAGGACAGCTTGGAGATGAAAAGGTAAAATTGCTCATCGAAGCGCTCCAGGAAGACTTTGGACACGCATACAACGGCGACTCGGCATTTCCAGCTCGCTGTGAGCCGACTGGCAACAATGAGTCCCGGCCATCAGCGAAAGCACAAAAGTTGGCAAATGAGAAATCACACATGACTTCTGATGCCACCCACATAGATGGTGATGCGTTGAACACTGACTCTGTCGAAAGTGTTCTCGCCATCCTTCGCCGATATATTACTCACGTGCGCAAGCATAAAGCTGTACTTGCTTCACCGCTACGTGTCCAAAATGCACTAGCCAGAGAGCTTTATGTGTTTCTCCTCGCACACATAACGCACAACGCACAAAACCGCCACTTCCAACAAACCCCCGGAAACCTTAGAAACACCGTTGATTGCGTCGACATCACACAGAACCATTACTTCAAATGGATCCATACCACTGGCGCCGATGATACAAGCTGTCCGGTCTCGTTTCAGTACTTTGCCTGCCTGATCAGCTACCACGCTAGCCGCGATGCTGCGAAGCTGGGCAAGAAGCAGATGAATGGATATTGTTTCCACGGCGCACATTCCGAGTACCTGGCTCACTCTCTTGTCAGGAGTCTCGCAGTCATGTGCCGCATGTACAACGATTACGGCTCTACAACACGCGACAAGGTAGATGCCAACGTGAACAGCATCGACTTTTCCGAGTTTCATCCGACGCAGACTGGCGTGCTGGGAGAAGAGGCGTCAAATGCGAATTGTTCCGGCGAACATCCGGCAGAAGCCGACAACCTGAGCGAAAACGGCTACGCAGACGGGGTCATGGCATGCAAGAAGAAAGAGCTCATGAGAATCGCCGAGTTTGAGCGCAAGAAAATGGAGTTTGCATTGCATGCAATGGAGGAGGTGATGGTAGATAAGGTTGTATTGAGCATGTTGCAAGTGTTTGTCGATGTGACGGACACGTTCGGTCTCGTCTATGTCCAGAAGGACATAGCGAGCTCCAGGTTAAGTACGTGAGCTGGAGTTTGATTGGTTCTAACACCCGCAAGAAGCTTCAGTCGTCTCCAAATCCTCATGGTCTGGTCTTGGTACATAGCCTTCAGAATGCGCATGGGTTTTGAGCCGTTTTGATGTAACTTCTAGTCGAATCCTTGTTTGTGTTGTACCATCACATTGTACGCTGCGAGCATCAGTTCCCACAGCGCCCAATGATCTACCACCCGAACGTCTCCTCGTGCCAGTAAACCTCCACCCCCTGCCGAACCCACTGCTCCACGCTCTCCCGCAGCTTGCTCGTCAGCCTCTTTGGCCCACACGTCACCACCGCAACCCTCGTCCCCCGGCTGAACACCTCGTCCACGATCGCTGGGATCTTCGGCCTTCCCGTCTTGAGCACCACGCCTGGCCGCGGCTTCTGCATTTCTTCCTCCAGAGAAAGCAGTTGATCGTCTTCTGCAAGCTCGATCTCCTCGCCATTTCCGCCGAGCGGGAGGGCGGACGCAGCGCCGCGGGTCACGAAGACTTCGACGGCTGCGGGAGTCGTGGGGGCGAGACCATCTGCAACGCCCTCATCTCCAGCGTTTGAATCTGCGTCGCCGTCGCCGTTCGCGGCTGTAGCTTCGAAGCTAGATGACGACGAAAACGCCCACTGCGTATCTGCTAGTCTCTGCACCGCCCAGATGAAGCGCACTTGCGGCTGGCCGGCATGGTCAGAGTCGCGGAACTCGACGATGCTTCTATAGATTGGGAGGACGAATGTCGCGCCTACCCCGCCGGCGACCAGCAGTATCTTATCGTACGACGAGAGATCCGGCAAATGGGACGACGCGCCATAAGGTCCTTCAAGCGCGAGCGGGATACTGGGTGCTTCGCCACCTTCTTTTGCCAGAGAAGTTGCTAATTCGGACAGTTTCTTTGTGTTCCCTTTAAGCGTCTTGGCCACTAGCAGAAGCTCCTTGTCTTTGACTGGGATCGAGGCGACAGTGAAGGGGTTGGTTTTGTTGCGCAAGGTGAATTGGTCAGACAGCGATGCTGAGTAGTGCTTCCCAGTGGGCAAAGAGAGGTATACGTGCTGGCCTGGGCGCCATGAGAGTGTCGACGAAAGTGAGGTAAGAGGGATGCGAATCTGGATGAGGTGTGTGCCTGGGAGGATGGATATTGTGCCAGTATAAGTCTTATGTGCAATGAAGCGGGAGAGAAGATGGAGAGCGTTGACGATGACTACCTCCCACACGTAAGGTCGAATGTGGTGTACATGCAGGTACAGTGGCACAACCAGTATGTTTGCGATAGCAACGTGACTGATGTAGAACACGCGGTAGTTCCAGCGCCGTATCTGGGAGAGCGCAGTAGTGCTGATGGCGGCGAAGAGAGCGATGCTGATGAGACCGAAGATTACATCTGCCATTTGAATGCGCTTGGCAAGCGCGTTCATTTGAATAAAGAGATTGATGTAGCACGCTGCGTGTAAGGAGAACAGCAAGAAGACGATGCGGCCAAGGATCTGATGAGACGACTTCAACTGTTCGTGAGATAGGCGCGTGAGGAGTTGCAGCGGTGAGTAGGGTGTGCGCATTGCAAGCAAGTAGTGTAGAGGTAATTGGGACGCGCCGATAGCGCCAAAGTTTTTGGTGAGGTGGATGTAGTCTGTCGATGATTAGTCTTTTTGTAACGCTGGTGCAGCACAGGATGGAAGCTCACTGTTCCCAGCCGGAGCGATTGATAGATAGAGCAGCCAGACTGTCCAGAGCCCACCTCCAATCCACTCGGCTCTTGTGCCCCATCCGCTAATAACATCCTTCTTCGTCCACCATGCGAGGCGATTCCAAGCTTGTGTTGATTTCCGCAACCACGTCCATTGGCCTTCCAATCTCTTATTGAACGAGGGTGATCGCGGCCGCTCATACTCTAAGCCCTTGTTTGCAAGCCACGAAAGTAAAAAGCCGAGCTGGAAGGCAACGAACACAACCAGAACAGACCATTGCGCGACAAGAGGATACCAGTCAAGCAGTACTCTCATTGCGTGCTTCTCCTCATCGCTTAGAGAGTAGATCCTGTAGCCGAAAACCATGGCGGCGGTGCTGGTGCCGTGCGCTTAATCTACCGGAAGAAGCTTGTTTTCTCTCCTCTGACCGGGGCTACGAATCCATGTACGTGGGGCAAAAGTGGTGGGTTAACGGGCCTCAAGACTCAATGAGTGACTGGGCGACCTCCTGTGGTGGCATGTGGGACTGGGGAAGACAGGTGTGCAAAGAGCGAAGAAGGATTGTGGGCGCGCGGCGGTTTAGTCCCACGTGAAGCTGACAACAGCAGTGCTCGGTGCGCCTTTGTACAAATGGGCAGGTCAATAGGCGACATTCAGACGGTTGGGGGCTGGGACTGGGACGCATAGAGTCGCGGGTCGGCGATAAGCAGGCGCAGATGGGGCTAAACTCAAAGTAGACTAGGGCTCCGGGCGTATCTGCCCCGCGACGTCCTGCGTGGACCCTGTGTTTGGCTGATTGTCAAGCATCTGAGAGGCCTGGATTGTTCCTGTCCATCCCATCTCTTCGTATATCGTGCATAGATGGCTGCGCTAAACGAATCCCAAAGGGTGCCGCTCTGGTTGGATTGTGTGTGTAAACACCCCACTTGCTACCCTGCATCTGCTATACTAACCAGTGCAGGATCCAGGACACGATGTACAACCCCCGCACTGTGTCGCATACCAGTCACTCATCCCAGCCGCTTGTAGGACGCGTACGCCCTCCTTCTCGCCTGCCACGATCCTCGCGTTGAGCTACTCGGAGTAAGCACCGTCCACGGCAATGCATCGCTCGACCAGACAACGCTCAATGCGCGGGCAACACTGGAGGCGATAGGAAAGCGCGACATCAAGGTCTACATTGGTGCTCACAAGCCCATCAAGCGGGTTGCCGTGTCCGCCGCCGACATCCACGGTAACAATGGCACGACGGAGCAGCCAACAACCAGGTACTGACGCGGAGCAGGCGAATCTGGCCTGGATGGCGTTACGCTTCTCCCGGACCCTGTGGAACCACCCGCTACCGACGTCGATACTCTCGAGGCCATATACAAGGCTCTGATTGCAACACCACCCAACACGGCATGGCTCGTGTCCACGGGGACCCTGACAAACATCGGCCTGTTGTTCCAAAAGTACGATGATCTGGCAAGTCATATCAAGGGGCTTAGCATCATGGGCGGGGCCGTCGGTGGCGGCTTCACAGATGCGCCAATGGGCAAAACGAAGCTCGAGGGCATACGGTTCGGCAACTGGACTCCCTATGCCGAGTTCAACATCTACGTCGACCCCGAAGCGTCCCACATCGTCTTCTCGCACCCGGTCCTCAAATCCAAGACCACCCTCATCTCGCTTGACTTGACCCATCAGGTCTTGGGCACCAAGGCTATCCAGCACACGCTCCTGTATGGCTCCGACGCGCCGCTGGACCCCGCCGCAGCAGACACGTCCCACACACCTTCCCGCGTGCGTGCGCTGTTCAAGCAGATCATGGTCTACTTCGCCAGCACCTACGCCGAAGTCTTCGCCATCACCGAAGGGCCGCCGCTGCACGACCCCCTCGCTGTATCCGCGGCCATCTACCCCGAGATCTTCGACGACCAGGACGGCGAGCGGTTCCAGGTAGACATCGTCACCGAGGGAATCCACTCCGAGGACGCAGAAGAGGTGGGCGAGCTCGGCCGGACCAAAGTGATCAAGTTGCCTCCTGGCGAGGGCGGCTGCAGGATACCCAGGGGAGTCGATCTGGCCGAGTTCTGGGCGAGCATAGAGAGCTGTTTGAAGAAGGCGGAGGAGGCCAGTCCGATGCCGCCGATTAGTCGGGAGGAGTTGGTGAAGCTTGGGGTGATATAGATCGACAGCTGTTGTATGCAACGTTGAATACAGCCGATCTTTGCGAGCTTGTTGGACTACATGATTCGCTCGAAACTCAGGGTGGAAGATAGCTGCAAGGCAAGACTAGGAACCTATATATCCAACGCAACATAGAAGAGCAAGAACAGGTCTGGCTGTGATACGTACACCCCTCGAAAAACCTATCCAACGCCGTGCAGGATAATTACTGGATTACACTAGCGGTACGATCATACTACATACAGGCTGTGACGGGGTGGAAGCTAGCTAGCTTGACCAAAAGAAAGCCCCTGTTCGAGAAAAGACGTAGACATTGCATTTCGAACGCGCCTTAGCACCATGATGGCATACCCCCGTGAGATGCTGACCCTGTCGACCCGCTAGACGGGCGTGTGCTCGATTATTCCCTCGAACTAGATAATATATATACCCCTGCGGCAGAAGGTTTGAACGAGAGAATGATAGAAGCAGAACAGGCTGACTGAAGGCACTCAACGACTGGATAGTGGGAAGTGTAAATTGAAAGCGATGTAATATATACAGATAGATAGATAGATACAGGCGTGGTATAAACACGACAGTCCCCAACCCGCCTACACGCCCGAATCCTCCTGCTCAATCCCACTCGCCTCATAAAACGTACTCCACGCACTGCACCCTTCACCCAAGCGCTCTTCTCCCGTAATCCCCGCAATCTCCCCATACCGCTCGACAAACTGCAGCGCAAACCCCTCGCTCGTATGCCACCCGATATGGCAATGCATGAGCCACGCGCCGGGATTATCCGTCTCGAAGGCGACGACGAGGTACCCGCTCGCAGGCAACATGGCTGTGTCGCGGCGGGGCGGGTTCGTCGTGTTCAGCGCGACGGTGGAGGAGTAGGAGCCGTCGCCCTGCGCGAGGACGAAGAAGTCGTGGCCGTGGAGGTGGATTGGGTGGGGTACGGCGAAGGTTGTTTCGATGGCGAGGTAGATCCAGGTGTTTGCTGTGGGGAGAGAGATGACGGCGTCGGAGGTGTTGTAGGTAGTCTCCCCATTGAGGATCTGGGAGAGGGTGGGGTCGTTCCAGTCGACGGCCATGGTGGTGCTGTTGAGGTACCAGCGGAAGAGGGCGTCGTCGTTGAAGCCGACGGTGGCGGCCTCTGTGGTGGTGGTGGAGGAGGCGCCGACGGTCTTGGTGAGGTGCGGGATGAGGTTTGCGGATTCGTCGGCGCAGGAGTCGGTGTAGGCGTGGGCTGAGGTGGATGGGGTGGAGGGGTTGGAGCCGTAGTAGATGATGCCTTTGATGTCGTTGGTGTTGCCGTTTTCGGAGCAGGCGCTCTGGGGGATGGCGCGGAGCCAGAAGTCGTCTGCGACGGAGGCCTGGTCGGCGGTGATGATGATGTCGTAGCGCTGGCCCATGCCGATGTCGAGGACGGTGGTTTCGTAGGGGATTATGGGGACGAGATCAGATGCTATGACTTGGAGTGTGTGATTGTCGATGCTGAACTTGAAGTGCGTGTCTACAGCCGCGTTAACGAGGCGCATGCGGTAGGATGTGCCCGAGGTGAAGGAGACGTTGTAGCGGAAGCCGCCCTCGCCGTAAGTGTTAGTCCCGTTGATCAAGCCGTTGTCAAGGGTCGGCGGGCCGGAGGATTCAGCGGTGATGTAGAGTTCGTCTACGGTCTATGAGGGCAGTCAGTATCGGTATAATAAAGGTTTAGGACTGGAAGCTTTCGTACCTGATGGTCCCAGTCGTTCAGGAACAGCATGCCGAGGTCCTCGTCGTAGTTGGCAGTCGCAGGCCCATTGATGACAATTCCTCCAAAGATGCCCTGCCAAGCTTGTAGAGCGAAATGGGAGTGATACCATGAAGAACCGTATTGCGTAGCTCTCCAGGTATAGGTAATATGCTCCCCTGGTGCAGTTGGACATTGCGTGATGGACACGACGCCGTCCTGGTCGTTGGTGTAGTTCTGGCGGATACCGTGCCAATGTATGCTGGTGCCGTTTTGTGAGTCGGTCAAGGAGTTTGTGACGTGGACGATGACGGTGTCTCCCCAGTCTGCGAAGATGGTGGGTCCTGGAATGCTGCCGTTGACAGCCATTGCGGTGCGCGAGACACCATCGGGAGCGACTGTGACATCGGTGAGTTCGAGCCAGTATTCTCGCGTTACGCCAGTGTCAGGGACCTCTGGATGATGTCAGTGATGTGGTCTTCTGGAGGCGATATAGTCTATTTGAGCAATTCGTTCTGAGGCAGACTGTCCATTTTTTGGTACCCTGCCTAGACTTTGCTCCCTGTAGTGGTGGTATCACTTACCCGTATAGTAGTCGGTATCGATTGAGTAATCGCACCATTCTGAACGATTGTCTGCTGTGTTTCCAGAGCAGATCACTCTTGAAGAAAGACTAGAGGAAACACCGGGAGAAACTTTGGAAATGCTGGAAAGGAGGGGTGAAAGAAGGTCATCCACGAGCGGAGACGCACGTGGTAGAGCAAACGCAGCACCAAAGAAGACCGCGCCAACAAGGAAGGCAGAACGCATAGTGATCAATAAAGGAGAAGTGGATGTGGTGGTAATGAAAGATGCCGATGCACAGTGTGGATGGCAGACAGCAGCGAGATGCCTCCGTCTCTTATGCTCCGCTCATCACCCCCTCCTATCCGACCAGACTCTACTCGAATTCCGTTTCCATCAATAGCTTCGTACAAAATAGTCTGTGTTCAGCTGTCCTACATCGGTCCTTCGCAATGGCGTACGTGGACAAGATGCGGCCCGACAGGGGTTTGAAACTTTGAGAAAACATGGGTTTGGTACTATGCCGACGCAAGCTTGAACATGTCCACCAATGATAAACTCATGCACTACCGAAAACATACATACAGCACGCTCAAATTGGTTAGAGTGCGGCTTCCCACCATGACATGTAGGGATATACTATCATGACACTATTGAGACTGTGGCTGCGCGCATCGGCCCTTTTCGATTGCTGGGTACACTTCATATAAACAGGGTCGTTCTGAACATGGATCATCGTCGGTATCCCTCGGCGAGAACACCGCCGTTGACGACAGCGGTCAAAGGAGTCGTCCAGCGCTGACGAACAGCTTGCGTAACTGCTCGAAGGATGTTGCGCAGTAGAATAAGAATGCATGCAGTCTTGCTCGTAGAAGGTGTATCTCCCTAGATATAAGTCCTTCGCTTCATTCTTCCGTTGACATCAAGATCATCCATTAGCTCCCTGCTTGTTTGTTCCATCATGTCTTCCACAAAGATTTCTTTGCTCTGCACCCTGCCATTGCTCGCTCTGGGCGCGAAGTTCAATCGTGCAACGCCGGATGAATTTGGCCTCTTCGGGTACGGTCAAGGATTTGGAGGTTTTCCGTTGTTCTATGCCGATGGTAAGGTCCATCCGCATCGAAAGACAAAACATCTCACAATCCGCAGGGTATGCGTACTTGGGTGAACCCGCGTCTTCGAACAGCTCGGATCCAGGCGTCGTAACCTGTAAGTAACTATGCCGTCCGTAGCGTCTCGATCGCGAAGCTGACTTCTCCGTCAGTCACCCCGAGCGGTTCTGGCACTTCGCAGAGCTGGATCGGCAATCCCAACACAACGCTCACGAACTACACTGTTTCGTGGTCTAATGTGACCTTCGCTATCCCCTCAACGTCGTCTTCCGACAAGCGCGTCAGGTTCCTCACTAACGAGACGTCCGACTTGGATGTCATCACCACTGGCTTCAACTTTTACGGCGCCGCCGCCTTTGCGGTTGAGGATGGAAGATTAGAGAGCTCGTGGTACGCTCTCCAGGTCAGCGAGCGTGTGAATGCTCTGTACTGGAATGACACCAGCCTTGGCCAGGTGCCGGTTGTTCTCAACCACAATCCCCCTTCCAACCCGCAGGATGTAGCGGGCCTTTCTGAAACGTAGATACAAAAGGGTACTTCCAGGACACCGACAGGTTGCATCCGTGCATATTGTATTCGTGTACATAGTTAGCAGATAGTTAGTCCAATTGGCGTTTGTGGGTAGAGCTTGCGCGTCCATGAGCTATCACACACTGGTCTGCAAAACTCATTTCGGGAACATTCAACACCGTGAAAGCTTTAGCAGGGTCCAAAGGCTTGCGCGTGGTCCCCGAAGCCATGTGGAGGCACGACCTGGTGATCGTGGTCGGTGACTTTACCTCGGCCAGATCTGGCGGGAGGATCGCCGAGTACCTGCAGTGGTACCTGCCTCTGTCGGATCGCGATGTCCGTCATAGGGTGTTTAGTGACGAGATGTCTTCCTGGCGGGGAAACGACACGCGTCGCGTTCCAAGTGGGCGACATCGGCGAGAACGATACCGTGGACAGCCGTTCAAAGCTACCCGTCGGTGGTTTTGCGGTGGTTATCTATTACATCTCATACTCTCCGACGGTGCTGGTTAGCGCTTTTTAGATCATTCATGCGTTGATTTTGTTGGGGAAACTCAAGGAGAGAAAAGAAAAGAGTAAACAGGCGCGTATAGAGGTGCACTGTTGGAGACTATTGCACATAGTACGACCTCAGCTTCAGGTGGGCAGGCGCAGAATCTGCTGGAAAGACGCATGCATGTCCAGTCAAATCTTTGGTCAAAATGCTGATGCTGAGCGCTGGAGGCGTTGGGCCACCGCTCGCGGCTCGTGCACGTGATAGCCCCTCCTCGCTAACGCGGCAATTGCCGCGCACTGTGCTTTGAAATTTGCACCGAACTTTCGAACTTCCTCATCACCACACACAGCTAATCTTCGAGGAAAGCCGACAGATTCAGCCATCATCATGGTACGCCCGTCCCGCGCGCAATTGCCGCACCATGCCTGCATCAGCGTCCACTAACCCGCCACACAGTCGGACGGAGAAGACAACCAGTCCGTCGTCGCCGCCGAGGAGGTCGAGGAGGTAGAGGTTTCGGCCGATGCCTCCGCCGGAAAGGGCCAGATGTCCGTTCTTGAGGCGCTCAAGGGCGTTCTCAAGCTCGCGCTCATCCACGATGGCCTTGCCCGCGGTCTCCGCGAGGCGTCCAAGGCCCTCGACCGTCGCCAGGCACACATGTGCGTCCTGAACGAGGCCTGCGAGGAGGAGGCGTACAAGAAGCTCGTCGTTGCGCTCTGCTCCGAGCACAAGATCCCCCTCATCAAGGTCCCCGATGGCAAGCAGCTCGGCGAGTGGGCCGGTCTCTGTACGTGATCACCATGGCATACGCATTGGGGAAAATCTAATAAAGTGATAGGCCAGATCGACCGCGAAGGCAACCCCCGCAAGGTCGTCAACTGCTCTTGCGTTGTCGTCCGCGACTGGGGTGAGGAGTCCCAGGAGCGCAGCATCCTCCTCAACTACTTCCAGACCGAGCAGTAGACGTTTCCTTCTTGACTTGCTATCTCACGTCTTCGACAACTCTCATCGGTTCGGTTTGCGCTACGGCTAGCATGGCTTGGAGTACGGCAGGATGGATCGGATTTGGCTAGGACAATATGTGGGATTGAGTTACGGATGGATCGTTCACGATGCATGGATTTAGATGACGGCTTCAATGCCCGTTAAAAGAATATAAGGATGGACGCCTCAAACATGCTTTATGTTCTGTGCTCGGACTGATCGTGCATCGCCGTATTTCCCGTTCCAGCTAACGCATACATCTGGCTATAGACATCACATCTGCACGATGTCGCTAAGCGCCAGGGCACACTCTTTCGATGAACCTGCATACCTGGTGCGTGTAACACGATTTCTGCCTCGCTGCTCATGTCATTGCTGCTCAATACGCAAGTCACCGCCGTCTTGCGAGGGAAGAGCTTGTGCACCGTTCTCTACTCCGGCCCAACTTCCACCCACGTCAAATAAACAACCCCCAACCCCAGTCTTTGATACACTCCTCTTCCCCTACATCCCCCTTTGCTCGGCGCAACGAGCATCACGTGCAGCACGGGTACGTCGCGCCACCCATGCATCAGACTCCCCTCAGCGTCATAATAATTAACCCCAGTTTATGTCCCCAAATCGCCTGCATTTCAAGCTCGCAATGCGCTTTATACACGCCCAACATGTGGTCGTTCTTTCGGACGCTCTGATTAGGCAGCGGCGCCGAAAGATCAGGATGATGGCGACACTCCTCCATATGTTGACCGTGTGTACACGAGCCTCGATACATGTTCCTTGCAGATTCTGCGCCGTGCTGAGGGCGGCGACGAGGACAGCCGTAGTCCTGACTGGACCAGTAAGCTTTCTCGTCGAAAGAGGCGCGGTAGTTCATCAAGAGGTCGTTGCCCACAGCCAAGGAAAAGAAATTCGAACCCGGCGATATGTACGTCTGATACGCATCGAGTAAGAGATGCCCTACCAGCCTACTACTACCGTCGCGGACGTAACATGTGTTACAAGCCTTGTTCTCTTCGTTGTAGAATCCGCCGATGCGTTTGGGCCGGTATGACTCCTCAAAAGACGCGCCGTCGTTATGCTACCCAAACTCCAGCATCGCGCCGCTCCTCTACGGAGCCGGCTCCCCGGGTTACCCAGCCCAATAGACTCCTGAGAGTGTGGATTAAGAGACGGCCGTCAGGCTCGCAGAGATCGATGTCAGTGGCGCTGAATAGACCGCGCGGGTTGTGTTGTCCAAAAGCGTCTTACCAATGCGAGCAGTAGTTGGTCCGTCGCTCTGCCAATCGCTCTATATAGCGCTCGCGGGAGCAGTTGGCCGAGATCTCGTGAGGGGGTGGAGAGATGATGCATCCTTGATTCCACGGAAGGGTTAAAATGACGCGAACTTTCCGCATGGAGTTCTCGTCTCTTTCAGATGCATCTTCCCTCGACGAGGACAGTTGAAGGTCGTCTTTGTCAGATTCCGCGACGAACATCTCGCGGATGGGCAAGCTAACGTCGTCGAAAGTTTGCACCCGCGCCCAATACGCGAAAGGCTCCTGCCCAGCCACAGAAATCCAGGATCAGGAGGGGTACACGCCAGCTTCTAGTGGAGGCGATACCATGTCGTTCTCGTCATCAACGTACCACAAGACTGCATGGTCGAAGTCGGTCCATGGCAAGCCAAACACGGTACGCGACTCGTAAATATCGAAAAGAGCTCCAGAGGATGCCCGTAGGATATCACTCGGGAAGGTCAATGTCTTGCTGTATACTCGTGCACCAGACAAGCGCTGAACTCGACCTTGAATGGTGTCTGAGTACCTTCGGCCGTGACTAGATATGCAGCCCTGCACCGTAGTAACGCGTTCGATCACCGCGGCCTCAGTGTGACCTAACATGTCGTCCCGTGTATTCTTCAAACATGCACAAGGCTCTTCTTAGTGTCGTTCTCTTTTACAAACAACACCATAATTTGTAAAGAACAAGCATTTTGACGACGCCTGTAATTCCTGGAACGTCCCTGTTGGATGAAGTGAATTTTCAACGCTCGTCCGGGCCACGCTAGACAGACAGAATATATGTACAATCGCGACTATCCCATTCACTCTGGTGTATATGCCACCTTAGCGGATGTATACTCTAACACATGGACATATATGCAAAGGTGAAGACCAGTTGACCAGGATCCCTATGCTCACTCACGCCGGGAAAGCCATAGCCCGCATCCTCTCTAGCGAGTGGCACTAGAGTGAATCCAGCTCCCATATATATTGCGCCTATTCGATTGAGTTGGATATTCCTGCGCTCAAGTTCATCCTGCACCATGCAAAACCTATCCACCCATGGGTATCTAACCTAGGTTGAGACAAATTTCCTGCGCCAGACAGACGAAGATGTGGTATAAGCGTTAGTACTTGCACCAACCACATAAACTGAGTTTGCCATCGGTATTGGCGTGCTCATACCGTTGCACCTTCTATGGAACAGGTCTTGCTTGAGACTGGCAATGTTACCGAGTGATAGGTCGTCTCCGTGCCAATAACCGAGGGTGATCGAAGGACAATATAAATATTCTGCTGATTGCATCCTAGTTGATGCTTGGGTATGGGGAGGAAAGCACATGTGCAACCGTGGGTGACAACGTGCTGAGGCGGGGTGATTGCCCGTGCGGAGTCCTGGCATGATAAGTATAACTGGTATAGGCATTTCTCGGCTGTGCTCCTAAAGCAATATAACGAATTACAGTCCACCCGTAAGATTAAGAATGGAAAGGGGGATTCAAAATCGTTTTGCAGCATAAGGTGACGTGCTCTTGTCACGGGCGAAATCATCTTTTCCTTGTCAGAATCCAGGAGCCAGAAAATACAAATATTGCACATTTCATCCTTCCGGCGGTAAATGTCCGCCACATCTCTAAAGAGGATTGTTCGTCAAGTCGCATCAGGCTTCGTGAAAGCAGGGCTGGTTTCGGAGAACTTTGCTGATGGCCTAGAGTATATAAACAGAACGACAACGGGTGCGATAAAGCCCATCAGCAGATGTTGAATCAATTAGAAGAGGCCATGAATGTGTGTTCCGAAGTGTTCTAGGAAGTTGCTAGGAGCACCCAGATGATCGAATTGTGGAGATGGTTGACGGAGGCGGCCGACCACGGCGCAGGTGATACCGCTGCGTCACGCGTCTCCCACAGCCGCGGTTGGACCCACTCCGCTATCGTTATCCGGGAGCTATGTCCAACACCACGCGCCGCCTTGCCTGAGTCAACCACCGCCCAACCGCAGCGCGAGCTGCCTGTTCTTCGCTCTCCTGCCTTCCATCTCATCTTCACTCTCCCCGAGTTCTTGAAGCTCCTCTTCCGGGAGCATCCTTCTTTGTTTCAGCCTGCAAACTCACCTCTGTCACGCTCCGTAGTACCATCTGCCACCGCTCCGGTATAGGACACCGTCACCATCATGGCGGTCAAAGCTGTCGTTCCGTTTCTCGTGGCTATGATGCTGCTGACGGGAGTGTGCAATACACTCTTGACAAAGTATCAGGTACTACATTCACCCCTGATGCGGCCACACGGAGCTCCTTGGCTAACCGTCATACTCTAGGACATGCAATGCGTCAAGAACTGCGACGCGCCCTCGAAGAAGTACCGCGAGCACTTCGAACAGCCTGTCCTCCAAACACTCCAGATGTTCATCGGCGAGTCGGGCTGCTGGCTCGTTATCGGCGTGTTCTCCGCGTGGCAGCGCTTCAAGTCGCGCCGGGCGGGTTACGAAGCCATTCCTGAAGGAGCTGCTACGCCTGCGTCGGATGGCAGCGACACACCCGATGTATCAAACCCTTTGTTGCCTGCGCATCCCGATGACGAGGGACGTGTGGCGCTTACTGGGACAAATGTGCTGCTCCTGGCCCTGCCTGCGTGCTGCGACATTGCAGGCACCACGCTTATGAACGTTGGTCTGCTGTTCGTTGCTGCGAGTATCTACCAGATGACTAGAGGTGCACTGGTGCTCTTCGTCGGTCTATTCAGCGTATGGTTTTTGAAGAGACACCTAGGCCTGTACAAGTGGTTCGCCCTCTTCGTGGTAGTCTTCGGTGTAATGATAGTTGGCCTGGCAGGCGCTATCACTAGAGACGACAAAGCGACTCCATCGCACGCAGCACTTGCGGAGACTGCGATGAGCATTCTGAGAAGAGAAGAGACGGCAATGACTGCGCCGAGCCAGGCTGCCATGACCATAATTGGTGTGCTCTTGATTGCTGGTGCGCAAATTTTCACCGCCACGCAGTTTGTCTTGGAAGAACGTATCATGGAAAAGTACTCGATGGAACCCATCAAAGTGGTTGGTTGGGAAGGCGTCTTTGGCTTCCTCGTTACGCTGCTCATCATGGTCATCCTGCACTTCGCTATCGGAACCGGGTACTTCAACGCGCGCGAGGGACTGTATCAGATGACGCACTTCCCAGCTATTGCCATCAGCTCTATCCTCATTATGATCAGCATTGGGTAAGTCAAGAAAACATCAGGAATTTGCTTTGTGCTAACAGGAGATAGTGGCTTCAACTTCTTCGGCCTCAGCGTCACGCGCACCGTCTCCGCGACCTCGCGATCCACGATCGACACCTGCCGCACTCTGTTCATCTGGGTCGTCTCTCTCGGACTTGGCTGGGAGACGTTCAAGTGGCTCCAGGTGTTAGGTTTCGCACTGCTTGTGTACGGCACTTTCGTCTTCAATGACTTAGTCAGGCCGCCGCTGAAGAGCTGCGTCGAGCGCAAGCCTGAACCCCTCCTTCCCGAGGAGCCTATCGAGCACTTGTAGACGAGAGGAATGCATTTTATGTGTAAATATCGCATTTTGACTGCAGCATGGTGAATGGCGTTTGGGCATGACTGGAGAAGTTTCCTAGGCCATGGAGCGATATTGTTATCAACACTTTCGATAGCATTTGAATTGAATTGAGACCCGTTCAACTGAGTCCATACCATTTCCACCTTTTCGACAATATTGTGAAGTTGCAAGTCCCCGGTAGTCGACGACGATCCCTAGCGGTGACGCCAAGATTGGCTAGCGCCGCGCACTCGCTTAATTCACGACTGCACGCCAGTATTTTGAACAGTCCCCGCGAGCTCATCGACCTCAACCAACGACTACACGACAACTTAGGTTCGCATCTCTGAACACTCGGCGTTCAGAAAACTAATCCACAGTCCGACACCATGGCCACCGCACAGGGTCAGATGTAAGTGCTCGCCCACAACCTCAGATCGGCAAGGCAGTATACTGACGGCATGACAGCTCCAAGCGCAGGAAGTTCGTTGCTGGTACGATACACCCTTTCCTTATCACTCTGGCGGGCTGGAAGAGTTGTTGTTGCTTGGGGGAGTCGCTGTGTCGCCGTAGCGCACAATTGGCAAGAACAACGGGGAATATTGCGAATTGCGCACAAAGGCATACACAGGGCACGTCGCTAACCCTCACTCACAGATGGTGTCTTCTATGCCGAGCTCAACGAGTTCTTCCAGCGCGAGCTCGCTGAGGAGGGCTACTCCGGCGTCGAGGTCCGCGTGACGCCCACCGTCACCGACATCATCATCCGCGCCACCCACACACAGGAGGTCCTCGGCGAGCAGGGCCGCCGCATCCGCGAGCTCACCTCCCTCATCCAGAAGCGCTTCAAGTTCCCCGAGAACTCCGTCTCCCTGTACGCCGCAAAGGTCCAGAACCGTGGTCTCTCCGCCGTCGCTCAGTGCGAGTCCCTCCGCTACAAGCTCCTCAACGGTCTTGCCGTCCGAAGGGCGTGCTATGGTGTTCTCCGATTCATCATGGAGAGCGGTGCCAAGGGTTGCGAGGTTGTCGTTTCCGGAAAGTTGAGGGCTGCCCGCGCGAAGAGCATGAAGTTCACTGTATGCACCCACACATTTGCAATACGAACATGGAATGCAATACTAACTGGCAACAGGACGGCTTCATGATCCACTCCGGTCAACCCGCCAAGGACTTCATCGACGAGGCGACGCGCCACGTGCTCCTCCGCCAGGGTGTCCTCGGTATCAAGGTCAAGATCATGCGCGGCGCCGACCCCGAGGGCAAGTCCGGCCCCGCCAAGTCGCTCCCCGACAGCGTGACCATCATCGAGCCCAAGGAGGAGCAGCCCGTCGTGCAGCCCATGTCGCAAGACTACGGCGCAAAGGCCATCGCTGCGCAGCAGGCCGCCGAGGCCCAGCGGCAGGCGGAGCAGGGCGAGGGTGAGGGCGAGGCCGCGCCCGCCGAGGCCTACGCAGAGGAGCAGTAGATATTTCCCTTTTACGGATTACGAGTTTTTTCTATTCGCGTGCATGCGGGCGGGGCGGACGATGAATGAGCGCGCTGGTATCACGAAACGGTTCGTACGCGCCTACCCTACCCTACCTTCTTGCACCCTGCCTTCATCTTGTTCATGAAAGCGTGAGTCGTGTGGTTAGTGTGCGTGTCAGCGGACCGGAGTAGGAACCGGGCTTCAATATCAAATTCCTTTGCATTCGGATGGGCGAGTGGGCAAAAAAACTAGCAAGCGTCATGCCATGTCAATGATCACCAAGGGCAGTTACGGAGTCTTATGTGCTGTGTACTTTCGGGACACCCCAATGCAAAAACAATAAACACAGCTTGACTAAACACTTGGATCACTGTTTGTGTCCCGTGCCATGAATCCGCTGCATGAGTATCGTGTTCCAGTGCGACATCACCACCTATACACATCACCGATTACTGTCATCCAACAACCCCAAAGACTCGACCCATCTCATTAGACAACCGCCTGTTCCTTCTTTCTTAATATCACCACTTTGATCATTACTTGACAACGAGACGTCACTCAGGACGTCATTGTCCATATGCAACTCGAATTCGCACACGCCTCTCGTCCTGGTGACAAGAGCGAAGCGCCCCATAAACCACTTCCGCACATCACAGCAAACGGAAATCCTCGCTTCCCCAAGTCAGCATCGATAGAAATGACATAAAAGCTCTTCCTAGAGCCGTGTTAAGCCAAACTCCGCGTAATGCACACAACATCTCCCTTCTCCCCTAAAACCCGGCCCATCTAGCCGCGCTCGCGCTCATCGCGCGCAATGCTACACAATATACACAAATGTCCAGCTATGCATGACGTAACATAACAAAACGCAGTGCCACTGGGACCAGAACTCCACCCTAGCCTTTCTCCGCATACGCTTCTTGTCCTCCTTCCGATCACAACCTCCGCCGCCCGATGCCTCAATGGCGTCCAATTCGGTACCCGAGGCCGCGCAGGCCAGCTCCACCTTCTCCTTAGTAGGGGCAACGAGACATGGTTTGCTGCGTCGTCTTCGTCAGAGGAGGAAGCCTCGCTTGAGCCGGAGGAGCTCGAGGGTGGAGTATCGATTGAGCTGCAAGAGTTGGAGGTATCTTGAATGCTCGTGGCGTTGTCGGAAGAGCTACTGCTGACACTCTGGTCATGGTCATGGCGATGACCATGACCATGACCATCAGAGGGTATATCGTTCCCAGGGCCGCCGTCGAGTGTCGAATGCGGGAGTGAAGTATCTTGATGATCTGCTCTTCTCTTTTCAATAGTTCCGTTAACAAATCCCCATTCCTCGTCGCGGAGCGACACATCCGGATCACGTTTACATCGGGTTTGGTGCGAGCGTTCGGACGAGGATGGGCGCACTGAAAGTGTGACAAACGTGACGATCGGAACACGACGCATTTGGTTTGGGGGTAGATGCGGGTGCTCGGGCAAAAGGTTGGGGTCCGGTTCCAATGGCAGTGAAAGGTCGTTTAGAACGCAAGGTCCACGATGACAGGAGGGCTTTAGATCGAGGGGCGAGACGTCTTCATTACCAGCCATCCCCTGTTCCCCGTCGCTAAAGTTTTCAGACCCAGAAGACGAAAAATCCCAGTACTCGTTTGTCTCCGGGTCCAAGTAGGATGAGGGCAAGTGGATCGCAGGCGTTGTCGAAGATAATTCTTCCTCAGATAGCGACTGCACCCATTGCGCCATGAGATCATGGTCCAAATCTATGCCCCACGTAGGACCGTTGGGACCGTTCAGGAAGATGATTTTCTATTGCATCTCGACCTCTAACTCTTCGCGGGCCTCAACGCGACTGTGAGAGCGAGAGCGACTGCGGTTCTCGACAGACGGTGCGGAGGGGCTGGGGCTACGAAGGTTCTTGCCAAGCGAGGAAAAACTCGCTGTGAATTGCTGACTGAAATCTTTGACCGCGCCCAGGGGGTCTGCCATCTGCTCGGCCTCTACACTGGGTCTTGGAGAGGGGTCGGCCTTTGGTTCCAGAGGCGGATCAGCCGTCGTGCCCGCTCCTGTAGCTTTCGCTGCCGTCTCGGTTCCCATGACGATCGGCTCCTGGGGTATTGGCGTGGATGTTCCACTTCGACCGTTGGGTGGACTGCTCAAATTGGACGTCTGTGGGGTGAGCAGACTCGGCGGCGCTTGAGGACCGAACCTATTCATTTCCTCGTCTGTCCTGCCGAATAGTTTAGCCCACCAGCGTGCCTCGCCTTTCTTGGGAAATATAATGCGCTCTTTCCCGCGAATCGAATCATCAACGGTCGAGTCGTAGCTAGGATTCAAGAATTCTTCTCGTCGGCAAAGGAAGTAGTCCCATACCGACCGCGTGCGATCGTACGCTCGAGCCTCCACGCGTTCCTTTTCATTGTCGAAGAGGAAAGTCCCGTACTGGCATGAATGCAGATGGTAGAACAAGCGGCGCAGGAAGCGTTCGTTAAATTCAAAACGGGTGGGATGTTGGTACAGGAGTTGATAGGTGGCGTCCAAGAACTGGTGAAAGACAGGCGAAAGCTCGTTGGTCTTCGTGATGCGATGCTCTTCGGCAGGCCCTATCTTGTTGGAAAATGGCTTGGCCGGTGTCTCTTTGTTCGGATCAACATCTGAAGTATTTAACTCAGCCGCAACGACCCCGTTAGGATCAGCCATCTGGGTGAGCGACTCGTTAGAGTCATTGTTATGACGGTTGAAGAGACCCTTAGCACCACGCAGAGCATTTTCGAACGCATTGCCAGGCCCTGATCCGTCTCGATTCCGGTCAATCCGCTCGTTCTCAATGGTGAACCACTTGTCGCTGCTCAAGAATCCTGACCGATGACGGAACATGTGGCCGTACGATAGCCAATCTTTCTCCACAAGTACGATGAACCCTTCCAGTGTCCGGTAGTACGGATCGAGCATTATCTGGCTGAGGGCGCTAAGCTGACTAGTCCTATCCCAGCCATCGGAGCAATGAATGAGGACGTGCGAGTGCATGATGCCCACAGTCCGTGCGATCAATGAGGTACCATCCAAGATGTTGGCAATGTGACGTATCCAACCGCTTTTCCGCAGCATATCGTAACTGGGCGCGACGTTGAGGTAGTCGGATTCTTTCAAGGCGTCCACGACGCATTCGAGAGACTTCCGCATGACGTGAATATTGTCGATTCCAAGGTAAGCCTTCTCGGCACCGGGGTAGTAGTCCATTTTCTCCGAGCCCAAGCCGACAGCTTGCATAGCGTACGCGTTGACGGTAGGTCTCGCATCGACTATGAGATTCCGCTGCTGTGCTCCGTATATCTTGGGTGCGTCTGGGTCAGTCTCAGTCGAGTCGGTTAGGTCTTCCACTGTTGTTCTCCCAGAGTTGACAGCTTCCGCATCATCTACACCCACAAACGAACTATCAGCAGCAGACTCGTTCAGATCGACAACACTAGACTCCGGCGAACCTTTCTCCGGAGTCGTAGGGTTAGGGGTTTGCGTTGTTGTCCACCCACGATTGGTTGCGAATATGGCAGCGACGAGGCGCTCATCTTGCGCGTTGCGCTTTCCGCTGAGACCGGGCAAGGGTTGCGAACTTCGAGTAATGGAACAGTTGTTCAGAGGGTGGCGGTACACAAGGGCTGGTATGCGCTGGCGAGAGCGATAGTCACCCGCATAGCGGAGGACGCTGTCGGAGACTTTTGTCGGTACCGCAATAAGTGCAGGGTACGTTTTCGAGTACTGTACACATGTGTTAGAACCAGCTGCTATCCTCAGCTTTACCAGACCTACCTTGTAGTCGGCGTTGATCTCCGATATCCGCCAGCCCTTCTCCGAGTCCTTGGGGCTGATGCCTAGTCGCTTAAACTCTTTCCGCGCATCGTAGATCTGCCAACCATTGACGTCGCTCTCTGGCGGCTTGGGGTTATACGCAAAAGCGAGCAGTCTATCCAGGCGCCCAATCTTGCAGGACAACGCCCTTATACTATCGTATACATTGCGTGCGTCCTTCTCGTTGAGGAAATTGAAGGCGAACATCTTGAAGTCGCGACACCGTAAGCGGATCGACGGCTTGTAGTGCGAGGCGGACGGACATGGTCGCAGGCAGCAGTAGGAGATCTGGGGATACGTGATCCATATTGTTTTTTCGCGCGGCGGGTTTGCGGTCGCGTCGACGCCCGGCGGGCACGGTGGCAGGTATCTGAAGACGATGTGGTGGGCCGTGATGTGCAGCGTGCCATCGAAGCCCGAGCCGCGGGAGAACGCCTGGACGTTCTCGACCTTCAGACGTTCAGTCTCGTCCCCTTGCATCGGGGCGTGCAGGGGAACAACCTTGCCGACTTTTATCTTCTCCATGCTGTGTGGAGAGACTGTAGCGGGGTAGTGTGTCGAGCAAGTGTGCGTGTGCCTACCAGCCCCGCGTGGTAGGGCCGCTCGGTTGGTCGTAGAGCGAGAGAATTAGCGGTCACTAGTATGAATAAGAAAGCGGGTGTGTGGGTCGAGAAATAGATTGAGTGGGTGGATTGAGTTACTGCGCGGGTCGCGTTGCGTTGTGTTGGCAATGTTGATGCTGAGTGCGCTTTTAGGGCAGTCGCCGCGGTTCGTCATGGTCGCTTCCGCGCCCAACCCTGTCACGCTTGGCATGATCGCCGCCAAACTGGCAATCACGCACGCACCTGCCCATGTCAAGTTTCTACCACAGCATACACAGCATACGTACCACGTATAAAGAATCCACATCATCAAATCGTGCACAGCACGGCAACTCGATACGAAACAAATCATGTATTGTCAAAAGCTACTGCACTAAAGCAATCCAGAGGCAACTACACAGTTCCAAGACAGCTTCTCATGTACTTACGCTGCAACTCTGACTTGCGCCATATACACACTGGTTACAGTTTCGACGTCAGGGTATGGTGTTCTTCCAAGGCGCAGTACTTCCCTGGCATGTGAATGTAAGTACACCATAATAATGTAGTCGTCGCAAACGTCGGACCCGCATTGTCATCCCATAACCAATTCCCACAAGGCCGCGTCAGAGGTGGAAAACTACTGCGGCGGCGGCGGCGGTGGCGGAGGGGCATCAGAAGGAGGAGGTGGGGGCGGCGCGTCACCCGGAGGCGGCGGTGGAGGGGCAGACCCAGGTGGTGGGGGAGGCGGAGGGCTTCCAGCACTGCCGCCATAGTTCTGGAAGAGTGGTCCAAGGCCAGGAGGTGGGCCTGCCGCAGCAGGAGGAGCACCATATCCGCCGTACGCGCTCATACCAGGAGGAGCGGCACCCGGAGCAGCGGGTTGGTCGTAGCCATAGCCTCCGTAGCCGTAAGACGCGTTGGCGCCAGAAGCCGCCCAAGGAGCAGCACCTGCACCGCTTCCGTAGCCTCCCTGGTTGTACGAGTCCTGGCCGGCACTGGCCCACGGCGCGGCAGATGAGCCTTGAGCGCGATCATCGTTACGCTCGTTGCCACGAGCCCAAGGAGCAGGCGCGCCAGTTGGGCGCTGTTCCCAAGGCTTCGCAGCGCGCGATTCCTCTCCACCCTGGCCGCCTCCATTGCCATTGTATTCGATTGCTCCAGCAGCGCGACCATCGCCACCACCACCCATCTCGTTGAGGAAGCTGTCGAGCTCGTTCTCGGTACCGCCGATCCTGGCTTGAGGGCGGTCTCCGTAGCGGTTGTCGTTGCGCCAGGGCTGTCCAGTCTTGCGCTGGGGACAATCGCGAGCCATGTGTCCAGCTTGTCCACAGACACGGCAGATGATGCTTGCCGTGTAATTTTGCTTCTGGGGACAGTCGTACTTGCGGTGACCGATCTCGCCACAGTTCTGGCAGGCTTGGTTCTCGTCGTCACGGAGAGTACCGTTGAGGGCGGCAAGCTCGCGGAGCTGGTTGCGCTTGAGCTCGTTCTGGCCTTCGGGGATGGACGCCGCCTGCATGCGTTAGTATGGGACATGATGAGTGCTTCAATTGTACGTACCGTTTCAATGACGTTGTGAATCAGCTTCTTCGCCTTGTTCACCTTGTCCTCGGTATCGGCCATGATCAGACAATGCAGGTCTTCCTCCTGGTTGCTGGTGTGAGCTGCATCAGAACGACCCTTGCCCTCCTTGACGGAGCCCTTGCCACGGATCGCAATTTTGGCGCCGGACTCGGACTCCATCTTTTTGAGCGTGTTGCCTCGCGGGCCGATAAGTAATCCAACTGTTAGTGCAGAAAATCTGTGGTTAGTGATGTGATCAAAAGTTTGTATTGCGCAAGAGGGGTGGTTCGGGTTAGTGACTTGGTTTTGCAAAGAGGCCACCGATGCGATGCTACACAGTCGGCAGGTTGTGCAAAACGGTCAAGACGAAGGCAAGGGAAAGGAAGTAGACGAGCAAAGAAAGTTAGAGGGGTTAGTATCATACTGAAGTTAATCTCCGGGTAGTCATTGACTGGCACATAGACTTTCTCCTGTGTCTTAGTAGGGCGCCTGTAGTCTGCCGGCGGGTGGTAGTTAGGAAGCGTCTTCATGGCCTTCTCTACAAGTTTGTGGCGCTCGTCTTCGAGGCGCTTGCGGTAGCGGAACTCGCGCGTGTTCACACGACGTCCGTAGTTGTCGTACTGCGGCGGAGGAGACGGCGACCTAGGCATGTTAGTAACTGGCCGGTTGAGCAGGAGAGTGCGCGCATACCTGTCCCCGTCGCCTGGAACAACGTCGTTGATCTTGAGCTTCTGGGTGATCTCCTCGATACGCAGGTGCAACGTGTAGGCATCAAGCTGTTCGGTAGTCATGGCCGAGTAGATGGCAGTGGGCAAGCCCATCAGGCCAGCAGCCTTGTTCTCGCTCGCATCACCCCAGCGGTTGCGCTTCTTGCGGATTCTCGGGCCATCGGAGTCTTCTGGCGGTGTTAGCATTGTCTTGCATAGAGGTAAAAATTGCTTACCGCGTGTCGGGCTGCGACCGCGCTTCAGGTCGAGGCCAGCAGACGGCTCAGAGGGATTGTAAGCTCCATCGTCGCCGCTGCCCTCACCGCCGATGCGTCGACGGTTCCCTAGAGGGATGTTGTTAGAGCCGGTGATGCCCTGGTTGCGCCACGACATAATGATGAGTTGCGCGGTGGTTCGATCTGAGGTTAGGGGTGTGCAAGTTGCGCTGCAGAAGAAGCGGAGAGGGTGGCGCTTTCTTAGCGCGGCGAGGTTTAGCCAGATTTGGTGTGACGCGATCACGTGCTGTTCGTTGCCTAAAACTTGGGTGGGCGCCTTTACTCAACGTAATCGAACAAGTCCGAGCATCCGCGTGAGGAATGAACGTAATCGAAAGAGTCCAAACATCCGTATGACGAATGAACGCGACCGGGGCGGTGTCCCTTTCCTTGAGCTTACCAAAATCCGCTTCGATTCACTTCCGGGAGAATCTAACATCTGGAGTGCCATCACACACTCAACCTTCTCTCCTTCACCGTCAGAATCATACTTCCAGGAGATCTGCAAGCAACATGAACACGTCTCTATACGCATAATTAATGAACACTATGCACTCAGATATCAACTACACGACACGATAGTCCGTCATCTGGCGACCTCCTCTAGGACCCAAAAACAACACCTCCAGACCGCTTACCGCACACAGAACCCCCCTCACCTCAACCTCCACACGAGAGCGCTCCGACTCAAATCCTACCTTCTTGTTCCAACCCGCGGACTTCTTCCCTCCACCCCCGCTACTCACTACCCCATCCCCAAACGCCCTCGTATCCCGTTTCATTTACCAAATCCGGGGTAACCCTCCAGCCTCGACAGCGCACCCCAACACAAATGCCAGCCAGCGTGTCGTACGAACCGCCCCCTCTTCAATTCCATCTCCTCGCTTGTGTGTACATGAGAGTCCCGATGCGCGGCCGAGTAGCACACGGTATTAACCATCGCGCATACGCTGCAGGAATACGAGATGCACATCCATCTTCGACCCCTCACTATCCTCACCCCTTGTTATCCCCCAGTCTCGCGTCGTATTACAAGCATCGCCATTTCCCCAGACTACGGCGCCGGTCTCACCCCCAAAATCAAATCAGTTTTTAACCCATGGAGTGAAGCTCCCCCGCGTCATCCTCGGCATCGCCTTCGCAACCACAGCGCGAGCAACCACAGCGCGAGCAGAACCCTGCACCTACTCCGGCCGCACGGGGACATGCTTGACGCCAACGGCCTGCGCGGGCGCAAATACGTGGTGGGTGCCGAATTTGTGCTCGGGCGGTACGTACATCCCATCCCATCCCATCCCATCCCATCCCGCTATTCCCAACCCTCCTCCTCTATCTCCTTTCCATCCTCCTCTTCTTCTCGCCATCTCCAAGCCTCCTCTTCTACCTACCATCTACCCTCCTCTTTGACTTTGTCCTTTCCATATAATATGTTACTTTTGGTTTACTGTCTACTTTCTTCTCCTTGATCTGACTCACACCATTCCCCCTCTAACCCCCCTTCCACAGCCTCCACGCGCTGTACCGCGTCCCCCGTGAACGGCGGCTACTGTCTGCGCACCGACACGCCGGGGAAGAACAAGTGCGCTGCGAACGGGGTTGCGCACCAGAGCGGGTGCGTCTTTTCTTTGGGGGCAAGGGGTTGCGGATGTGCTGATGAAGGGATAGGTTGTGACCCGGGCCGGAGGAGGAGGTGCAGTGCTGTGCTGTGTTGTGCGGGGAGGGTAGGTTGTGCAAGATGAAAGCGAGGGGAGGGGAGCAGGACGAGAGAAAATAAAATCCTCCCCACGCAGAGTCAGGGGCGGTGGTACTACCCGAGGGTCTGCGATATGCAAGCTAGATGCCCATCGTTTGCTACAGAACCTACATCGATTCACCCACGGACCGCAGTCCTATCTACTCCGCGCCCCCAAAAAACCCCACCGTCCTCCTCTCATTCATCTTCCTCAACCTCAACACCGTCTCCAAATGCCCCATACCCAAACACTCATCATACTTTGACGCCAACAGCATCGCCGTCTTGACCACATTCTTAATCTGCCTTCCGTTCAGCTTCTCCCTGCTCAGCCTCTCCAGCTCGGCGTCAGTGAAGGCGCCGACATTCGAGCTCTTCCGCCCCGCATGCGTGCTCAGGAAGGTGGCCCATACGTGCTTGCGGGCGGGCTTGTCGAGGTCGGCGTAGTGGAGGGTGAGGTGGATGCGGGACTCGAAGGCGGCGTCCATGTTGCCGAGGCGGTTGGTGGTGAGGAACATGATGCCGGAGAAGTACTCGAGGAGGCGGAGGAAGATGGCGACGAGTTTGTTGCGCTCGAGGTCGGCGGTGGAACGCGCTTCCATGAAGACGTCGGCTTCATCGATGAGGAGGACTAGGGGTTGCCGTTTGTGTCAACTACCGGTCTGGAGAAGGGGGAGGGAAAGGGGGGGACGTACCGGCATTCCACTTCGAACACATCTCTAGGATGTCGTGCAGCTTGTTTTCTAGCGCCGCGGGCTTACCTGCATCGCTGTTCAGCACGTCCCTCGGGTATCGGATCTTTCTCGCAAACGTTCGTCTCTCGGGGGACTCACTGCCCAGATCCGCAGCGCCGATGCTGTACAGCGGCGCCTTCATGGCTTCGGCGACGCTCTCCGCCGTCAGTGTTTTCCCCACGCCCGGCGGGCCCGCGAGGAGCATGATGATGCCCTGGCCCTTGCCCTGGATGAAGTCGTCGAAGTCGTCGCGCGACTTGACCTGGCTCTCGGCGAAGGAGAGGATGAGGTCTTTTTGCTCCTGGGGTGCGACGAGCGAGGCGAACGCGTCGTCGTTCCATGCGATGTCGGTGACGCTGTCGATGAAGAAACTGCACCACTTCTTGTCGCGCAGGGAGTAGCCGCGGACGGTCGCAGAGGAAACGAGGCGCTGTTCGGACGTGAGGACGTCGTCCGTGCTAGGAGCGGGTTTCACCCCGACTGGCACGGGTTCTGGCTTCTTGCCCACGTTCTCGTCGAGCATGACGCAGTCGTCCTCGGGATCCTCGGGGCTGGCTGGACTCGCCATGTCGTGGACGACTTCGGGTGTCTCGAAGAGTTCCAGACTGGGCTTTGTCCCGTAGCGAGAGAACGAGTGCGCGTCGACGATGATGCGACTCTTGACGTTGAACTTGGCCTCTCCGCGGTTGACCTTGCCCAGCGCAATCCCATCGTACGCAACGAACCGGTACTCCTTGTACGCCTCGAACACGGCGCCCCTCTCCACGAGCCTGGTCTTCAGCTCCTCCACCCCCTCCACAAACTCCAGCGGATACGCCTCGAACTTCGCAATCTTCTTCGTCCCCTTGAACTCCTTGATGTTGATCGTCTCCTTGTTGTACCCGAAATTCGTCCCATCAAAGTCCACATACTGGCACTCGAGCTTATACACCCTCCCCGACGTCGCCTGCTCGATCTTCGCGCTCTTGAGCTTGTACACGCGATCGTGCCCATCATGCTTCCGATACACAAGACACCCGGGCTCGAACAGCGTCCACAGCTTCTCGAAGCGCATCACGCCGTGCGCAACCAGGTCGTCCTTCTCGCGGATCGAAGCCGCAAGCTCGCTTTCCAGCGTAGAGCACAGGACCTCCATATGGGCCACAGCATCCCCAGCCATCTGCGCCGCGACCGGCAGCGCGGTCTCATTCTTCCGAGCCAGCGCCACGCGCTCGGCTTGCAGGCGGTCCCACCGGTGCACGAAGCACTCGAACGGCGCGGTGAACTCCACGCGCTGGAGCTCGGTCGTGATGCCCGGGTATCCATCCAGCACCTTCCCCAGGCTCTTCTTGAGAAGAGGACTCTGCACTACGATGGAGTGCAGATCCAGGGTTTTGGCAGGGTCGTCTGAGAGCTTGTAGCGCGCGACGAGAGCGTGCTGGAGGGAGTGTGCGTCTTCTGCCGGTGGACTGGCGCGCGTAGGGTACTGCGTTGACCACTGGTTCTCGTCTTAGCATGGCATCCCAACCCAAAACCCTATGCCAATGAAATGCCAACATACCTTATTCGGCATAAACGGATCCGCATACACATTGTGTATGCTCGCCAGACTCCCCGGCGGCCCAGCAGGTTGATTGGGTGTAGCCTCGATCGCAGGCGCAGGCACAGCTGCAGCATCACCAAGCCTAGCATCGATCAGAGCCTTCCTCTCCCTCCACGTCTGTCCAAACCCAGGATCAAAAGCCTGTTGCGTATTCGCCATGATTGCACTATCCACTCAACCGCACTTCGTATCAAGCTATATACGTACACCAGCAAGCTATGCTTGGGCGTTGTTGCCTAGCCGGGTTCGGGTGGGTGGGGAACGAAGGCACGCCTGAGAGGCGGGGCGGAGGTGTGGCGAGTACGACTCACACATTGGTACGTGCGACGACATGTCGTGTGCCGCGCTGCATACGAGGTAGCTTCTGGGTGGTGTCTCGGAGATATTCGTCTAGAGGCGAGTATAAGAGGGGCGGGGCTGTACAGTAGCGCGGTTGCCTGATCATCTACGATAGGCATTCCAACTCCAGGAATGCTATAATCATCCGCAGCGTGAGTGTTCTTCCTCGATCATCGCGGGAACAATGCTAATGGGGGGAAGAGTCATCGCTGGTCGCGGAGTCATGCCAAGGGAGGAGTAAGGTCTGGTGCAGGATGGGTGGTGGGGGCGAATTCTCCTGCCGGCCACGCATCTGGGGTATGACTGGACGATGCGGCTAGAAGTACCTACTGGATACTATAGTCGGTCGTGTACGGTTTCAGATCTGGGATGATCATCTATGACTCCCACACGAGGCGCTAGACTCGATGCGAGAAATACCCTCTGTACTGCGATTTCGTGCACTGGATGAAGGAGGAAAACCATGCATTCGAAGGAAGGAAGGAAGGGTATCTACCAGCAATTTCGCCATGCACCACTCAACAATACACAGCGTCCTACACCACGCTCCCCCATCGTCTACAAAAACCACCTAAAATCCGGGCTATTCGGGCCCTCCCTCAACTTCTCCGTGCTGACGTCCCTCGCAGTCAGATTGACACCCTGATTCTTGTTCCTGCGCCTGTTGTCGAAGATCATGTACGTGCCCAGCAGCAGCGCAATGCAGCAGCCCGTGGCGCCGAAGGCCGCCGTCGTCGCAAGCGCAGGGGTGTACTTGGGCCTGTCCTCGTCGCGGAAGATGTTGGAGGATACAACGCCCATGAGGTTGGCGAGCGGGATGCCGACCGAGGTCAGCGTGACGCGGCGGCCCTCGTGCGCGATGTTGTTGTTGTACCAGGTAGATAGGAGGACGGAGGGTGCGGAGGTGCCCCAGACCATCATGAAAGCGCCGAAGTAGGCGACGGAGAGGTGGTGGGGGACGTCGATTGCGGCGAAGATGATGAAGCCGCAGAAGGTGAGGGCGAAGCCCAGCGCGATGAATGGGAAGCGGATGCGCGTGAAGTCCGAGGCGAAGGCCAGGATGAGGAGGACGGCGGCGCCGACGCAGTTGGGCGCTACGGTTTTTAGGTTGACTTGGACTACGTCGCTCTCGAGTGCGTTGATGATCTGCGGCATGAAGAGGCCGACGGACTGGAGCGGTACACCGAGGCAGATCTCGATGGCGAGGAAGCCGTAGGTGGAGGGTAGCTTGAAGATCTGGAGGGCGTCTTTCAGCACAAATTTCTCGCCTACGATGGCCGAGGAGTCGATCTGGATGCGGGTGAAGGCTAGCTTTCGCTCCTCCTCGGTGAGGAACTTGGCTTCGTATGCGGACTTGGGAAGCCACCAGTAGGCGAAGCCGGCCACGATAATCGTGGCGGCACCTTCGATGATGAACAGGTAGCGCCAGGCCTCGAGCTTCGAATGCTTGATGTGGAACACGCCAAAGGCGAGGAGGCCGGAGAAGGCGTTCGCAATGTTGGAGGCGGCATAGAAGAGAGCGAGGCGACGGGCCAGTTCGCCGCGGCGGTAGAAGGTGGTGAGGTAGTAGATGACCAGTGGGAAGAAAGCGGCTTCCGCCATGCCTACCACGAATCAGTTTCTGCCGTCATGTTTCGTACAGGATTGAAACCGCACTCACCCAAAAACCACCGCAAAGCCATCATCCCACTCCAATTCCTCGTCGTCGCACTCAACAATGTCATAGCCCCAAAGCAAGTCATCAAAATCGGCAACATGCGATGCGGCCCAATCCTCTTCCCCAGCATCGCAATCGGCGGCGCAAACAGCACATACGGGACGAAGAAAATGCTCAACATGGTGTTATACTGCCCCGGCTTGAAGTGCAAATCCACATCCATCTTGTTCGTCTTCGCATTGCCCAGGTTGCCCTTGTCCAGCGCATTGAACAGATACATGACGGCGAGCATGGGCAGGATGCGGATGTCGAATTTGAACGCGAGTCTCTTCTCGTGCTCGAAGGTGGGGAGGTGCTCCGTCTGACCTTCGAGTGGGACTGGGTTGTTGCCATCGGAGGAGGATTTTGAGGCGGTCACTTCGAGGCCGTTTTTTGCGTCGAGCTGGTCGTGCTCGGTTCCGAGGGTGTTGGACGCCATGCTGGGCGGGCGCGCAGAGCAGGCGTTGAGCTAACGGGTGAGGCGCTGCTAAGATGGGCGATGGCGCAGGCAGAGTCGACGCGCGGTGAGAAGCCTAAAAGCGACTCTGAGCCAAGGCGTGCTGGTGGCGTTCGACAGCGATGTCGTCCGGTAGTGCTTCCCGAAGATGGGACAGAAAGTTGGTGTTGCGGTCGCGCAGACAAAGATTCGACGAGGGGGCCTTTGTATAGGCCGAGTTGCGCCCACGTTACAATGTAACGTTCTATCATCAAGCTTCTAGCCACCAGGAGGAACACTCGTGCTGGCGTTGCAGGCCTAAGACGACGGGCCAGGACACCCGTTGACCAGGCAAAGCCGACGTGCAACCCTGCTTTTCGGCACCGTGATAGGACGCCGTCCAATCCGCCTGACATGCTGGCGAGCGGTGAATTACGTGTGCCATCTGTGAGTGGTCCGTCGGCGCCTGCGGTGAGAGGATCGACGCCACCCTTGTCGGTATGATAAGGACGGGGAAGGAAGCCCTCATTGTTCGGCACGCTCAATCAAGTAGCCCGGACGGTGCGTGACAGCGGCTGTGGAAGCAGACGCTCGTGTCTCTTACTCGCAAGTGCAGCAGAAGCGTAGTATTATTGTTTGTTGGCTCCTTCCTGAACCGACGCTGAGGTTGCCGCGGTCCCCCGCAATCCCCGCGTTTCGGCCACGAATGGGGCCCGCCAAGCTCCGCGAAAGAAGGGATGGATAACTTCACTGTGGCACGCTTCGAACATGTCTTACCAGAAGAATAGGCGGGCATCTAGGGACCCGTCCGCTCGTACAGTACATCTTCCAGAACATCTCAGTCCTGAAGACACACACAAGACACACACACAACATGAACCCACCGCACCGCCCACGACTTCCCGCACGTAGCCCCTATCGCCACCTCAGCTCAGCTCTGCCTGGGCGTAAGCGAGCATACTCCAATC
Organism: Karstenula rhodostoma CBS 690.94; assembly: GCA_010093485.1. Lineage (NCBI taxonomy): Eukaryota > Fungi > Ascomycota > Dothideomycetes > Pleosporales > Didymosphaeriaceae > Karstenula > Karstenula rhodostoma. The sequence continues at coordinate 2,807,681 of MU001494.1, forward strand.
AGCCGAGCTGGTTCTTGGCAAGTGCTTGATATCGCCAGCCCAGGCCTTCGACTGCCTCACTGACTGCCCCGTACATCCGAGTCTTCGTTTGCATGGTCGATGCCTGCCCATGCTGTATGGCACGTAGTCTAAACGACTGGCGGCGCCGGATCCAGCCTTATCTCTCGTGCTCCGACATCGTATCTTTATCTGTGTGTCTGTGTCGGCTATCAGAGGGTACCTGCACGCTGGTGTAACGGCTCCACAGATAGAGTGCCAGATAGATAGACGCCGAGGCATGCAAGGATCGCTGCGACCACGCGCGACGAACCTTATCTGATCGCTCTGGGCGAGGTCACGTCGCTTGATGCGCGGCATTGCAACTGTCGAACAGAAGCGAAAGTACCGAATACTTCAAATTTCGCGACTTGTCCCACCATCATGTGGGAAGCGCATGCTACTCAGGACCTGCCAGCCTGCAACAGCAGTCGCTGCTGGCTTATCCAATACCAATAATGGAGCTAATTCTAAAAGGTGCCGCAGCGTCCAAATCTAACTTGCGAAAGGAAGCAAACGCCAGTGGGGTATCCCGTCCTTGCCAGGCTTTTCGCTGAAACGCCTTGCCTGTGAACAAACTAGAAATCTTGAAATTCGAACAAACAAAATAGACGAATAGTGATACATGGCACGACGACCTCACTCCTGTATAGCCTCCTTACCCTTTGACGAAGTATGCAGGAGGTTCGGCCGCCACTTGGTGACATTCGATACATTGAAGTGCAGTGGCTCCTTGGTGCCCTTCTCGCGGACGGGCATCTTCCGCTTCGAGCGGCCAGAAACGTACATGGGCGATGGCGCATGGCCTGCGCCATTGGCCCCAGGCATCGACTGCTTCGACCTGAGCTTGGGCTTCTTGTCGCGATGCTCGTCATCTTCGGTGCCTTCGTAGCTCGTTTCTTCAGTCGAGAAGCTGCGCAGGCTGCTGCGCTCGGAGGAGTAGTGGCTTGAGTGCGTCCGCACGCGTTCGATAGGGCTCAGCAACGAGGCGGAATCGGCAAGGACATCCAGTTTCGAGGGCGCCCTATCCGCCATCGAGTGAGTTCGAGATGAATAGGTAGGTGGAGGGTCCTGGTAATCGTACATTATCTCCGAATCGAGGCTCTTGTATTTTGCGTTGCCGTCCAACTCTTCATCGTGCTTCCAGCAGGAGTCATCTGCGCCAAGGATCGCTGGTAAGAAGCGGATCTCGTTCCACGTCACGTCCTCGAACTGCAGGGTAATGTACAGTACGTCGCCTTGCATCTTGTCGTGTGCGATGCAGTGATCCTCGAGGAACGGGTAGTCCCATACGCTACGGTGGGTGAGGTCTGAGGGAAGGAGCGCAAGCGCCATGCGCCCGAAAGGCTCGTCAGCAGGGCGATGAGCTGTCAGCGGCATCCACGGTCGACCACGTAGAATGCCTTTGAATGTTGTCTCGATACAGTTCGCAAAGCAGGAACTGTCTTGGCTGGGGAAGTTCATGTTCTGCTGGAGCTTGCGCGTAGCACAGCGCTTGTAGCCGTTGCTGTCTGGATCGTAGGCAAACTTTTGACTTTTGCGCGGAACAAAAACGACTCGCGCGCTCCAGGAGAGTGGATACTTCTTGTCGTTGCGGATAGGAAGTTGGCCCAGTAAGGGTTGTGATTGCATGAGCAGCGGTAATGGAGGCACAGGAGGCACCGATTGGGGTGATGAGAGCAAAGGTTTTGGGGTTGCTGCTCCTGGTGTCGGTTCTCTGGAGGTCCCGTTGTTCAGTTCCATGCGGTCCATTCTGTTCTCAAGTTCCATGGTGACATCGTCTACCAAGGTCAACCGCTCTTGCAAGGCCTTCATCTGGTCATTGAACTCCTGCGTCTTGTCCACGACTGCCTCGACCTTGTCATCCATGTGCACTTTCAGATGCTGCATGTTGGTGTACAGGCGCGCTTCGATGCCCTTGTAGGTGCGGAAATGCTCTTCTCTCGCCATTCGCTCCTTGAAGAGCTCCTGCTTAAGGTGATGCTCCAGGTGCTCGTGCTTCTTGACTTGCTCCCGCAAACGCCTCAGTTCGGCTACGATGACATGGTGCTGCTCTGCCATGGCGGTGGAGACGGGTTCCGGCTCGTGATGCCAGGCCTGGTGGCCGCAGCCGCATTGCGAGCGTATTAGCGAATCCGGAAAGAAGCTACGGCACGAGCATCGTTCTCGCGCAGCGCCGAGGGTTGCAGCGGGTACAACGAAACAGCATTCTCCACGGGGCAGCTGCGTGTCGTGGGCACGGGGAATGCGCGGGTCATCCCTCGTTGCGGGCTTCACAGGCACGAGGTAGTTGTGGTGGTTGTTATTGAACATCAGGGGAGGGCCTGGTCACGCGGGCGCGGTGTGCTTTTTGCAGGGGAAGCGGGCAGTTCATGGAAGGCCCTCGAGATGGGGTCGAAAAGGAATCAAAAGAAGGGCTGGACCAGTTGACGCAGGCCGGCCAAGAAGCTACCCGATGGTGTCAGCGGGGGCTCGGTGAGGGATTTATATGGGCGGATAAGAAGGCGTAGGCTCAGGGCTGGCGTACGAGATAAGAGAGGGCTTCACGACCACGGCGGCGGTGCGCGCGGGAGCATCCGAAGGCGGCAGGGCAGCGCGGCCGTCGCACGGCCAAAAGGAGAGGGTGGGTTTGTGTGCAACCGTGGGCGCAGCGAGGGTTGTGGAGGAAAAGGGCAAGAGGGAGTGCGGAGCGGCGGCGGGTGGGCTGCGATGGGTCGTTTTTAGTGCAGACTAGCCCCCGGCGCCCGCGCGCGCTGGGGTGGGGACGGGGGAGACTCCAGACTCCAGACGTGCGCTGCCGTGGCCGTGGACGCTGGCGGGTCTGGGTTTGAGGTGCTGAACAGACAGGCAGGCCCGTGGATGGCCAAGGCCGATAAGGGCGTGGGGAGGAAGGCGCCCGCTGCTGATTTGGCAAGCGCGCTGCTGCCGGCGCAGGGAAGCCGCGACCGGCACTGCAACAGGGAGCACTGCACTGCACCGCACCGCACCGCACTGCAGCGCAGCCGCACGTCGCTCACGCCCATACAGAGTATCTGGCGTCTCTGCTGCTTGTTGGGCTGGCGACATTCTCACCAGCGCTGCCGCCATGGCACGATTGCACGATTGCACGATTGCACGACACCTTCCCAGAGCCCTCTCCGCCGCCACCGCCTGCGCGACCCCACTCCGCGCGCTTCCCCGACGCGCCTGCCCTTCTCTCGACACCATCTTCGCTGTCATACCATGTACACAACAACAGTATGCAGCCCGGCGTGCCCGGCGCGTCCACCGCTGCTCGCTGCTCGCTGCTCCACGTGCTGAGACGCCATCATGGGCTGGCAAAAGCACCCTGTTCACCGCTGCTGCTGCTTATCTACACCCGCAGTCCTGGGCGGTGCGCATCCTTATCGCTCTCAAAGGGTGATTGTCCCTATGCGCCCCCACACGGCTCCCGCGCAGCCCCATTGGCGTCCACGCCCCTTCGCAAACACCACCACAACGCCGCACGCAGTCGCCCCAGACGGAACAGGATACGCACAACCGCCCGCGACAGGGCACACCCCGGAGCCGCCTCCGCCCTGCCTGACTCTCTGAGCAACTGTGTCCATCTGCAGCTCGAGACCGCGCTCGAGAGCAGCACTTCGGGACGTGTGCCGCGCGCTCGCCGTCGGCCATGTGAGCGGTCGCGAACAGCAACGTAGCATCGCAAACCAGCACATGCCGTCACCTTCCCGGTCATAGACGGTGCTCATGGCAATCGCTGCACGCTTCCATGCACGAAAACTAAACCGCGCTGGCCAGAGGCATGTGAAACGACAAGCATACCCTCCAAATCGAGTCGCTTGTCAACGTGCCTGCGAAAACTTCTCCAAATTACCTCTTCAACCCAATGTTGAGGCCAGCAGCAGGCGCCACAACGACAGCCTTCCGCATGCGTTCGGCGCCCATGTCTTGTTCTTGAGAGATGGGTTGCGCAACGTAACCACATCCCGCGTTTTGTAAGACGCATTACACTCACCACACTTTAGCCAGGAACGGATCCATTTGCCACCACGCCAATCAGGCACTTTCTAAACAGTATACACTAATCACCTCCAGGAACCGGACATCCGCCACACCCTGCCACGCGCCATCTCCGTTCTCGCTGCCATGTTGTTCCTGGACCAGTCTCTAGTCATCCGTTGAATAATCCATCGCGTGGTTGTAGTAGCCAGCGACGCTCATCCGTCTTCAACATTGTTTTGAACTTTACCACGAATACTCCTTACGGCTAAGGCTCGATGGATCTGTAGCGCTATCCGTGCGCGCCCTATCTGTGGCGCCTTCGAAGTCGAAAGTGGTTCTTTGTCCTTTCCTTCCATCTGCCTAAAGAGGCCTAGCCTTATCCCCCAATTTGCGACGTCGCTGGCGATTCTTTCCTCGAAGGCCCCTCTGCATCTGCGGAATTCCCAAATCGCTGCTATCTATGTTGCCTTCCGCTGCATTGATATGCCACGCGCTTGCGCTCTCTAATTACTCCACTCCACGTCTTAATCTATTCAGTCCGATCACATGTCACAGTTTCATCAAGTCCGTCGCACCTAGTCCTCAGCATGTGCGTAGCTTTACCACTCCGCTTAGTCCGAGATGTGGAAGATATCGACGTAATCGAGGGTCAATCTCTCGACATCCGTGCCGTTTGGACACTCCTGAGCATTGGCAATCCACCGTCACGTAGACGAGAGCAGGTCCTCGAGATCTGTGCCGCATACCTGCGATGAACGTATGTCTCCCAAGGCGGATGCGTGCAGCAACCCACCTTACCATCCAGCGATGCGATGATCCAATCAGGAGAGGTGGACCAGTCACTTGAAAACAGTTTGTTGTTGTCTCTGTTCCTGTGCTTTATGTTGGAATTCGTTTTCGTGCTACACTGGAACAGTACCTGTGTCGTCGAGGTTGGCAGGCTGAAGCGACAGACGGTGGCACAGCGACGCCCGACCTCGTATTGCGCCACACTCGCCATGTGGTTAACTGTTGAAAATATGTTTGAATCCCCATCAACCTCCATACGATTCATCGGTATCGATGCCGTGTCCTGTCGACAGCGACCAATATTGGAGCGATGCGCGATAAATTTCCTCAAGTTTCTGCTGTCGACCCAACTTCTAGCACTCGAGCCAGCAGATCACTCTTAGTTGACTTTCTCTAGGCTGCAAGATGCCGTCGCCAGAGAGGAGAGGGTTTGAGCCCGTCATCGAAAGATATGGCCCGCCGTTGCCGAGCCTGCTTCAGCGACGCAGACACGCCTTCACTAGCCTTCCGGATGGTGTCATGAGTCTCCGTGTGGGCTCACCAGCGACTGATCAGTTCTATATGTCGAGCCACCAGCCCTTTGAGTATTATCCTATACCAGGACCAGGCTACATCCGGCTTCTTCACCTGCATCCTGATTCCGACAATCCTGCTGAACTGAGAGGCTGTCTCAAATTCCATAAACTCAGCGAGCCTTCCATGTATGAGGCCATCTCGTATGCCTGGGGCGAGTTTCCGAAGTTCAATCAAGTCATTGTTTTGGATGGAAAGGTTCTGAAAATCACAGACAACCTATATGCCGCCCTCATGGCCTTTTGCAGACCTGACCGCGTTAGGGTGCTATGGGCAGACGCCATATGTATCAATCAAGCAGACACCACCGAGAAGGCTCAACAGGTCGCGCTCATGGCTGAGATCTACAGCAAGGCAAGATCGGTCCAGGTCTGGCTTACATTGTACTCTGAAGCAGCCGCGACCGCGATGGAGTATCTTAAAGATCTCTCGTCAAGAGCAGATACTTTCGGCATCAACAAAGATGTGGGTCACCCTAGGGTTGTGGAAGGTTTCCCCCATGTCGACATAACAAGGAGTGAAGCAGATAAACTGATCAACGATGCAATCAAACACTATGCGGATTTCCTACTATATCGCTCTTGGTTCAACAGGGTGTGGGTTGTTCAAGAAGTTGCTTTAGCGACGGATCTTTTCGTCTCATGCGGTCATTCAACGCTGACCTGGACTGAATTGGCGCGCGCGTTGGAAGTACTACGTGGTGTGTACAGGAAAATGTCAAACAAGGAAGATAGATCACGCATGGAAGGGCTCAAAGCAGCCTGGGAGCTTGTAAAGCATAGAGACGAATGGAGGATGCTGGATAAGCACCTTGGTCAAAACCACCATTTCTCGACAAACACGGTCGGGGAGCAGATGAGGAACAAGGCCTGTTCCGACGATCGCGATAGGGTGTACGCGATGCTTTCCATGACCAAGTCTCCCTATGGAGGAATGGTACCTGACTACACGAAAACGGTGGCTGAAGCCTATACTGAGTTTACGAAAAGATATTCACCAAACACGCAGATCTACTGGGCGGGCCTGGCTCGAAGGCAGCTTCCGACTAAGGAAGATGCCGTGGATACTTCGAACGACGCGGTACCCGCTCCTGAAGACGGCGAACAAACTCCACTCGATGTCACAGATCGTGACTACCTTCCTTCATGGGTCCCGGAGTTTCGTCCCGCAAGGAATCTCGCATGGGCAGCGCCCTTCACAGGATCCTACGCCACCGCAACAGCAGCCCCATTCTTCTTTTTCTCGCATCCCATGATCAACAACGTCATGTTCGCCTCCGGATTAATCATCGACATGATCGAACACACAAACTGTACCTTGACCATGACAGCGCCACACTACTTCGAACACCCGGCCTTCTTCTTCCCGCTCATCGACTACCTGACCAGCCTCCTCGACAGCTCGCCCCCTTCCTCCCACACCACCCTCGACCCTTTTCCAATCCAACTTGCCAAAACCCTCACCTCGGGCATCGGCGACTGCCCGCACGCGGAGTCCCTCTTCGCAAGATACGCCTTCCTCGACCAGCTAGCCGACCGCGGTCTCACCCCCGGCTCTCTCCCCTGGCTAACCGCCATCTGGGCCGCCTTCTCCGCGCACTGTCTCGCCCCCACCGGCGAGCTCTACCAGCGTATCCTGCTCCACGCCATCACCGGCGAGAGCACGCACCTCATCATCGCCACTGCCGACGCCGATGCGCTCTCTCCCGACGCAAAGCTCGCATACGCCTTGCTGAACTACCTCGCCAACATCCTCATCTCGAACCGCCTGTTCGTCACGTACGGTGGGCGCCTCGGGCTTGCGCCGGGCATCGCCAGGCCGGGGGATATGCTTGCCATCATCAACGGGTGCCACATGCCGTACGTGGTGCGCAGCGTGAAGGAGGCGGTGCATGAGGAGGGCGCTGTGGAGTGGGCGCTGCAGGTGGTGGGGCCGTGCTACCTGCATGGTGTTATGCGGGGGGAGATTTTTGCGCAGAGGGGGGAGGAGATATGGGAGGGGTTAAGGTGGACGAGGTATGAGGGGGATGCGGCGGATAGTTTGGTGGGGTGGTTGAAGTTGGTTTAGGAGGGAGGGGAGAGGCAGCCACTTGTGCTGGGTGAAGGCATGGGACAGGTGTGTGTTTGGCGAAGTGTCGCATCTTGTTCATTGGTATCGATGTCATTAGAACCGTCGTAGTCATATAACATTTCCACAATTTTTTACTACATCCAATGTCTTCGCGAGGGTCGGCAACTTGTGTACACCTCTCGCATCCACCGAATCAATGTCTTCGAAGTCAGCTTACTCATACCACCTAAACAGGCCCTATCCAATTCATTTCAAAAGCAGCTTCGCTAGTAAGCTTGGTCGATCCCATACATATCCATCCCGCCACCCCCATCTCCACCTCGCAAGCAATCTCTCCATCTCACCACCACCACCACCCCCTCAGCCATGTCCATCACAACCCCCTTCCCCCCCACAGTAACAGCCCTCATAACCCCCACCCTCCTCACCTCGCTCTTCACCCTCGAAATCCCCTGGCCCAAGTCCACCCCGCCAACCGCTCCCCAATGGTCCGCCCCCCACTCCTCCCCCGCAGCCTACAAACCCCTCTGCTGGCCCGCCCTCCTCGCCCTCTCTACAATCCCCCTCCCCGCCACAAAAACCCTCAACTGGTTCACCCTCCTCCCTGCGCCCACGGACCCCGCCTTCCCCATCCAAGCAGTCGGCTTAACCATCCTACTCGACCAAGCCCCCCGGCACCTCTGCACACATGCCCACGAACGCTGGCGCAACGCCTTCTTCGACCCGCTAGCCCTATCTCTCACCCTCGCGCTGCGCAAACTACCCGCCTCGTCAAGCATCCACGACCGGCCCCGCTGGCAGCAACAAGGCTGGTCCATGCCGCACTTCCAAGCCCTCTCCAACTTCCTCGCCGCGCCCCTCGCCCACGCCGAACTCCTCGCCGTCCACACCGCCCTCCTCCTCCCCGAGGTCGCGGCCCGCAGGCGCCTGCTCGAAACGTACTACGCCGTCCGCGATTCCTGGCACGGCACTGCACTCGCGACTTCCGCTACTGCCACTGCTGAGTTTGCGCGTCTGTTTGCGGCTGCCGTGCCCGCGGTGGAGGTCGCGGATACGGCGTTCTGGTGGTGTCGCGTGCTCGAGGCGCATACGCCTATTCTCCGTGCGTTCGGCCGGTATCCGTACCGCAACCGCGCGATGGGGCGGGTGTCGACGCCTGCGGAGGTGCTGTTTTTGGAGCAGACGGGGGACTTTGGGGTGGGCGTTGGGGAGGGGGATGCGGAGGGGGTTAGGCGGGATGTGGAGGGGGGTGTGTGGACGGCGTTGGGGGACGGGGAGGGGGAGGGGCTGGGGTGGAAGGTGAAGATGGGGAAGGGGAGGGAGGGCGCTGTGTGATAGGTAGGATAGAGATGTTGATTTGAAAGGTTGAAAAGACGCGGGTTCGAACTCGCGCGCCGTCCCGTCTAGTCCAAAAAGTCAAAAACTAAAAGCCACTTCGAAGCCCGGCTCAAAGAACCCAGATGTGGAGTTTTTGTTTGATTCGGTGAAAGTAATTGGAATGGGAAAGGTTATATAGGGGATAGAATTGGGCGAGTGAGGGTGAGGGACGTGGTGGGTGAGGTGAGGTGAAGTGAATGGCACCGTCGCGCTTCACTTCCTCGTAGAGACTCTTCGGTCTAGCGACCCTCGCATCTTAAATGTATGTTGGATGTTGTTCAGATGGCGAGTGGGAAGATAGCATAATCGCAAACGAGGATTACCGTCTACGTGCAAAGAAGTATGCATTCTTTCTTGTATGACTAGATATAGTGAAAGGTTTCCTGGCAGACATCCACGACAAACCGACCCTACACCACCCGTGTCCAAACCCATCCCAACAACCCGATTTCTCGGCGGATGGACCTTGGCCGGCGATCCAGACTCAGACTCACGCTCCGTACCCGCCCAGCTAATCAATACAAGCCTCACTCTTCTCCATCGACTCCACCATCCACAGCCCCAACCACCACAGCCCCAACCACCACGACGTCAACTCATCCCACAGATTCAAACGCAGTCTTATACACGTCCCACAAACCCCCATACCCAACACTCCCCTCCTCAGTCCTCCTCCACTTCCTAACAAACCTCCCCGTAAGCGCCCAAAGAAACGACCCGCAAGCACCCATACCCCCCCGGAAGATGTTATCAGTAAACTGACTAGCCGTGCGGTTGTGGAGGTCGAACTGGTAGCCTTGGAAGGGGGCGCGAGGGTGCGCGGCCACGGGAGCCGCAAGCCGTGCATGACGCGCTCGGCGACGATGCTATCGTCAGTAATAGTGTTTTGGTCGGCGCAGCTGGGGTCGAAGTGTTGCGTGGAGGGACGTGTCGCGGACGTGCGCGGCGATGAGAGGCCAGTGCGCGACGGTGCCGGTGCCGTGGGCGTCGTCTTCGTAGGTGGCGTTGGCGTGCTGTTGCTTGTGCGCGAGCCAGCCGTCGCTGACGGGGGTGAGGATGAAGTGCGCGTTGGCGAGCGTGGCGCTGTAGGGTGCTGTAGGCGGGCCGAGTCAGTCGGAGAAGGTTGGTTGCGGTGTAGCACCATTGTGCGGAGACTGTGTTGAGGACTGCGATGTGGTTGTGTGAGCAGCGGTGTATGGGAGAGAATGGCGAAGGATGCGGATATTATGTTGGCGTCGAACCACGTGTCGGTGTCGGTTATTTCTTCGAGGTGGGCGAAGGTCAGTCGCACGTCTGAAAGGGATATGGCGGTCTCGTTTGAATGGGGAGTTGAAGACATGGTTGGATACCTTGTGGTGTATCTTGTGGTCGGATGGTGCTTGATTATAAGTTGGACAGTGAAGTCGCCCCGGGCTTTATGTAAACATGGGCAGTGAATCGTATAGCAAACGACAGTCGAGGTGTTGTGTTTCGGGTAATAAACATACCAGCCTTGATCAGCATCAATCATAGTGCATTTACGGGTATCTATGCGAATAGTGAGATGTCCAAAGGAGGATCGAATCCCTCAGCTGCAATGGCGATGATTGTGATATTTGAATTTTTGGTATATTACTCATGAAGATCGAGTTCGCGTAACATGGCATTACTTGCAACGATGTTATTTTACTTCAGCGACCAGGTGCCGTTCTCTTCCACGATTTCGATCGGCCTGTTCTCGTCCAGCGATCTGCGGCCGGCCTCCAGAATGGCGGTCGTGGCAATGGTGTTCTTGAGGGTAGGAAGCGGGCGGCTATCTAATTGCTCAAGCGTGACTTTGCCCTCGTTCAGCTGGTTGACTGCATCCACGAACTTTTCGAACGAGATGTAGCCGTATCCGATCTGACCAGCAAAATTGCCTTCCTCGTCAGGGGCATACTTCATATAGAAACTTCTCAACGTTAGCACTAGTTCGATCGCCAAGACTCAATCACACTCACGGGTTGTACCAAAGAAGACCGGTGTCGTCGTCAGTCACATCGTAGCCGCGCTTCGCCTGGTTGACGCGGATCTCTCCTTTGCTGGCCATGTAGTGGAAGTACTGATTCGAGTGAACACCGGCCTTTTGCGGCGCGGCCCAGCCAGCGGTATAGACGCCCGTGGCGCGCCTGCTGGGGTCATCCTTCTTCACCCAGTCCACCAGAAGTGTGATGGTGTCCTCGGTGGCTGGGTCGCAGCCGAGATCGGTGGCAATACCCTTTGCGGCACTGCCCATGACGCGGACGGGCTTGAAGCCTGGGACCATGGACTCGTTGATGTCGATGTGGTGGGAGTTGAGGTAGTATGAGATGTCACTGTCCTTGCCGGCCCACGCCTTGAAGGTCTCCAGTTGGCTCTTGGGCTGGGACATGTACGAGTAGAAGTAGTTGAAGTCGCCCAGCTTCGTGGCTCGGAATCGGGCATCGGCGTATGCGGGGTCGAATCGCTTGTGGTGCTCCACGTAGACGAAAACATTGTGCTTCTTCGCCGCCGCGAAGAGTTTCTGGTGGTGCTCGAGCAGCTTCACGGCGGGCTTTGTAACCAGCACGTGGTGTCCTCGCTCAATGGCATACAGTGCTATTGGGTAGTGGGTGGTGTCGGGTGTGAAGATGGTGACTGGCGAGCATTAGGAAGGCACGAGGGACTGGACGCGGCGACTCACTGGCACTGCCCTTGGGTAGCGCGTCGATGGCTTCCTTGTAGGCGTCGGGGTCGCGCTTTCCTTCCTTGGGGAACTCTTGGAACGACACGTCCAGCCCGTTGTACGCCTGCGAGATGTTCTTCTCGAGATGCTGGCCTGGCCATGATCAGCGCTCGCTTCTACGCTGTGCGTCTTCCATGCGACCTACGGATGGCGGGAAACTTGTCCCCCGACACGCCCACCATGCTCAGGTTGCCCACCTTGCCGCGCCGGCGCAGGTCGAACAGCGTCAACCCGACCACGCCCACCTTCTTGTCCGAAGTCGACGCGCCGCCGCCGACAAAGCCGGTGGTGTACTCGCCCGTTCCCACCTACCGCCACGGTCAACATAGCTCCTCGTTGACGCGAGTGTGATGCGACGGCTGCCAATGCTGCCCACAAAAGCAAAGTTGACGCCGCCCGCAGCCATGCACCCTTCGACGGCGGCCACGGTGGTTCTGGCCGTGGTGGGGAGGAGCGACTCACCATGAGCACTTCGAGGGGCGCCATGCTGCTGCTGGCGTTGGTATCACGGGTGGGGTGGTTGGGAGGTGCACAGTGCAAAGAGGACAAGGGAGCACGCTGATGGGAGAGCAGTCACTGGGAGGATGAACTGGAGGCTGCTACTGCCCGCGGCCGTCGGCGTCTGCGTCGGCTTTTGAGCACCGCTCTGCACGCCACGGCGCCTCCATCGCAGACGGAGAATCCGGGTTCCGCGAAGGGAGGGGTGGAGGGGCAGCGGACAGCCTTGGAGGGGCCGAGGGGCACCACACGCTCCATGTTTTGCCGGGCTCCCGTCGTCCAGCTCATCTGCCTTCCCCAGGCCAAGACACAACACCTGCACCCCACGGCTCGACGAGCACTCCGATTCGTGCGAAGTCTTTCCTCCGTCCAGTACCCGGCAGGGATGCCAGCTGCGGCGCGCCATGTTCGACGTCCACTCTTCCACAGGTGGTATTTCGTCCCATGAGCTCTCGATAATTTTAGTCACCTTGTAGAAAAGGCCGCAACCTGTCCCGCTTCTCGCGCAATGTGTCCCGAGCACGTCTGCGACCATCGGTCGGCCCACTCCCATGCACGCGACGCCTCGGCTCTAGCTCCCTTTGATTCGAGCTACGGCTTCGTGGCGAATGAGAGACTCCAAATCCACATAGTTCCCGACTACAGTGACGATGGATGAGCGAACAAAGGGTGGGATGACTTTGGGCTCCGCCCGAGTCCAGATGCCCTACTTTACACCGATGCCCCGTCTCGCTGTTATATTAATCGCTGACCCGACCTGCGCGCCGCCTTAGCTGCCATTGATCAGACGTTCCCTCTCACCCGGTCCCCCAATTTCTGTCATTGCCTCTGCAGCTCCCTTCGTCTTCTGCTCACACCCCCACTTGCACAATGACTTCAGGCGCAGCAAACGGCCACGCCAACGGCGCCAATGGCCAGGCCAAAGAGCGCACGCCGCTCCGACCTGGCATCTACTCGCCCACCATGACCTTCTTCGACCCCGAAACCGAGGAAGTTGACATCCCCACGGTCAAGAAGCATGCAGTGCGGCTTGCGGAGGCCGGCCTGGTGGGGCTCGTGACCATGGGTTCCAACGGAGAGGCCGTACACTTGAACCGCGCTGAGAAGGCAGCCATCACGCGAGCAACCCGCGAGGCTCTGGACGAGGCAGGATATCAAAACGTGCCCGTGATTGCCGGTGCTTCTGAGCACGGCATCAAGCTCACAATCGAGTCAATCAAAGACGCCGCCGAAGCAGGTGCCGAATACGTCCTTCTGGTCCCCCCGAGCTACTACCGCTATGCCATTGACGAGGACGCCATCGTAGAATACTACACCAAGGTTGCTGATGGCTCGCCGCTCCCCATCATTCTCTACAACTACCCCGGCGCTGTTTCTGGAATCGACATGGACAGCGACCTTATCATCAAGCTAGGCGAGCACCCCAACATCGTCGGCACAAAGTTCACCTGCGGAAATACGGGCAAGCTCACGCGCGTAGCCCTCGCCACTGACGCTGTGACTTTCAAGAGTAACGGCAGCGGGTACATGGCGTTCGGCGGTATGGCAGACTTTACCGCGCAGACGGCCGCCAGCGGCGGCTCCGGCATTATCGCCGGCGGCGCCAATGTCGTCCCTAAGACGTGTGTTAAGGTGTGGAACCTTTGGGCCGAAGGCAAATACACCGAGGCCTTTGAGCTCCAGAAGGTGCTCAGTAAGGGCGACTGGGTGCTCACCAAGGCCGCTATCCCGGGAACCAAGTCCGCCATCCAGTCATATTACGGCTACGGCGGGTACCCGCGCAGGCCTCTCAAGAGGCTCTCGGAGGAGAGGGTCAAGGCTGTGGCGGACGGCATTGCGGAGGTCATGAAGGTGGAGAAGAGCTTATAAGGAGCGCAACCCTTTCCCTCTGTCTTCCTTCTGATGCATTTACGATCCTTTTCTGTGGCTCTTTATAACTCTTGCGTTCAATATCCAAGTTGCACGCTTCTCGCTTCGCTCGCGCATTGCATCCATTGCTGAGGGTAGTATTCCTCTGTAGCTGGAAAGATAGCTATAGGTTATGTCATAGAGATCTACTTAGTCACGTGCACGAAGATACCCATGCCACTGATGAAAGTATATTGGTTCGTAAACGTTACCAACAATGGAGCAGCTCTAAGCTCACAAGGAGAGGGTTGGTCACGTTGGACGTTGGTCACGTGAGCTCTTGGCGCAATGGCATGGAGCTGGCCAATGGCATCCGGTCTTATTTTAGCCAATCAACGCGCTGGTATCATGAGCGATCTAAGCCCTATAGAGGAGCGACCATATTCTTGCAGCTAAAGCTGCAATGAGTACCAAGAGTACAATTACCCTTTACCCTGCATTTTACCGAATGCTCAATGGCGTGGACGCAACTGCTCAGTAGACCTAGGTAGAGCGCCATCAGGTGGAAGGCCGTTCTGGGTCCTGGCTTTTGGTTTCCTGCCATAATGTGTAATGTGGTCACCCGCAGATGTTCCCATCATATATGATCGCCCGAAGGTTTTACGATGTTCATTGAAACGTGACCGAGAGGCCATTATCACTGGCCACCGGCGAGGCGCCTTGAGTAAGACTTGTACTCGATGTACCCCGAAACTGGACGATGGTGGGTAAAGAAGGTTGAGACCCGCCGACATGACAACCGAAAGTTGTGAGCTGGGGAGAGAGGGCGACGGCGGGGTTTTATATACCGGTTGTAGAGCGCGTCAGTGGCTAGGCAGGGGCGAGAAACGTGACCGCGGGCGGTGGCTCGTGCACTCACTCAACGGTGAACAGCACGGTAAGAGGCGCGGTGAATGGCGAAGATTGTTACCTTTGGTTCATTCCAGATGCGACCTGCTTGCTTTATCAACTCTTCAATGTCCAAAGTCTCGTCTCTGGCTAACCTTGTTCGGACGAAGCACCTTGCATAACGACAGGGTTCGATAGGAGGTCGTCGGTGCGCCCCTCGGATTGGGCCAAGCTCGACTCCAGACCGGGCGGCCCGTTTCGCGAATGTGAAGCAGCGCTGCCCCGATAATATCAACAGGACATCGCCCTCGCTCACCATCCCCTGCAGTAACACCGGTTTGACAGCGACTGTGAGGCGAGCTGGACGTTCACAACCGGGTTCTATCGTTCATTTGTTTTTCCTACCCTGTCCCGTTTTAATTAACTTCTTCCGAGCTGCAGGGACGTAGCACGAGCGCATACAGTCCCCTCCCTACCGTCTACGCCGACTTCCTGCCGGAATACTCATCTCAGCTCCAGCTGCAGCTGCCACTCTTTTCGCTGCATAGCAACATTCATCGCGCCGTGTAGAGTGCCTCGACTCCAACTTTGGCCGCGTGCGCCTTCCCGCCATCCGCATTGTACGACTGGTTGCGGTTGCGCCTACCCGCAGCGCCCCTTCCCAAGCCGTGAACCATTCCACAGCAC
Organism: Karstenula rhodostoma CBS 690.94; assembly: GCA_010093485.1. Taxonomy (NCBI): domain Eukaryota; kingdom Fungi; phylum Ascomycota; class Dothideomycetes; order Pleosporales; family Didymosphaeriaceae; genus Karstenula; species Karstenula rhodostoma. The sequence continues at coordinate 2,823,153 of MU001494.1, forward strand.
CTCACCCTCCACCCCACCACGTTGCCTTGCAACAAACGCAAACACGCCCGAGCAGTGTTTTCCCTGCGCAAGCGCTGAAGCTCCCCTGCAATCGGTCCGTAATTTCGGCTTGCGGCACAGCATCCCATGGCTGTAGCGTCTCGACAGCCGATTCCAGCTGTCCAGCAATTGACGCCACCCAGCAGCTCCCACGGCGCGCGAGGCTTGTGGGATTTCGCAGTGCCTATGGACTCCACGGTGCGTACTTCCCGTTTCAAAATTCACGTCAGGCAGCGTCACTGGTTGGGACTACGAGGCGCTATCTGCACTATGATCCGCTCCCGCAGGTAGCGCCAGCTACCGGCGCGCCTCGATCTTGACTCCCAGCCCAGCTCTTCTTGTGCCCACAAGCGGTCGTCTGAAGACACTTCAGACTTCTCTGTACTAACTGGGTGCGACACAGAAGAGTGCTTTCCCTAACTACAAGTTTCCCATGTCCGACGACGTCGCGCCCGCGCATCCCTACTCCCCGCGCGAGCCCCTCGCGTCGCAGCCAAATGGCATGTCAAAATCCAGTCGGGCAAACACCGTCGATTCGCAGAACCAATACCAAGGCGAAGGCCATGCGCCTCACGCTTCCGGCCAGGGGTATGAGCGGGGTAGGACGATCAGCGGCGATGACGCTGTCGAAGGCAACGAGGAGGATGGCATAAAGGAATACTACAAGGCGCACGAGAAGAATGGCAGCAAGTCTCGAGGCAGGAAAAAGAGCGCGAAGAAAAATCCATCGGGCTGGACCGAGGCGGAGAAGGACGAGAACAACTGGATCCATCGTGACAAGTTGAAAGAGATTGAAACTAAAGAGCTGGAAGAGTTTAGCATGCGTGTGGGGGGTCGTCAAAGTCGGTCGAACAGCAGATCGCAGAGCGCCGCCAGGAACCAGTCGAGAGGCCGCGCCGACTCCGAGCTCACCGACACCATGTCGAATGGAGACGACCGCCACGACTATCCCCGCATGATCTCTCCGATACCCGCCGAGGATGAAGAGGAAGAGCCGCCGCAAACAGGCTGGGATATACGGTCGCCTGCCGAAATCGAAGCCGAGAGGGAGCAGTGGGCAGCACGCAACAACAACGTCGTCAGACCTAGCACGTCTCGCATACCTATTGCAAAAACCAGTCCGTTGCCCGTTCCCCCCAACTTTGTCGACCGAGATCAGCCTCTCCCGAGACCAAGAAACGGCAGTGGCAGCTGGGAGTCTATTGCCGCGAACGGAGCTCGTGTGAGGAGCGGAAGTATGTCCAGCCAGATATTACTGGACGATCCAACCGCTTTTGGAGACGCGGGAAGGAGCCCCGCCAAGTCCAATTTCAGTATGCCCGTCGATGCCAAAGCAAAGGCGAAGACACCAGCTAAGGCCACGCCTGGATCTCGAAAGACGAGCGGAACAAAGCCGGGAGCAAAGCCGCGTAACACATCAGCGGGCCCGCGAAACACATCGGGGACATCGCCCGTCAAGCGTCCTGGAACGAGCGGTGGTTCGATATCTAGACCCACCACAAGTCATCGGCCAGAAGGTGAAGCTCCGTGGATAGCTACCATGTACAAGCCCGATCCAAGACTTCCACCGGACCAACAGATCATCCCGACGCATGCCAAGCGCATGCAGCAAGAGCAGTGGGAGAACGAAGGACGGGTTGGATCCATGTACGACAAGGATTTCCGGTTGCTCAACGCAGATGAGATTTCCAGCAAGAGAGCTTCTTCAACTCTCCCTCCTCTCGATCTTGAGAAAGCACAACAGGATCAGACGTGGCCGCTACCGAGCCCAGACAGATCCAAGTTGGATCCTATCGAACACACGATTTCCAAGTCTCCCACCAACGAACAGGGCAAGTTCAAGCTGACTCCAACTATATCCCAAGGCCCCACGTTCCCTCCTCGCGCACCCTCTCGTGGCCAAGAACCCAAGGTGGCCCCTCCTATAGCACCGGTTACACCGAAGGATACAGTTCGTCTCCCCGAGCCACCAGAGTCCGAGAAGGAGAATAAGGGCTGCTGCTGCATTGTCATGTAGCATTTTCATTTCATATACCCAGACTTTGCACTTTGCTGTCCGCCACCCAGCACTTACCCAGCACTTACCACCCAAGTGGCGGTCTTCATTCATTTCCGGTGTCACCGGCGCAACTCCGTTGTTTTCGATCAGATGCTTGGCTGATAGCGTACAGCGACTTGCTGATATTCCATATTTCCTTCCGTGTCCTTTCTATACCTACCTACTCATGTTCGGCCGCCTGCATCGGCTAGTCATTGCTGCTCTTTCCTTGCTTTTGGTTCTAGATGGAGTGGGGAGTTTGCGAGTGGAGCTCGCGAAACGGGGAACTGGGGTGTGTTCTACATGCGTGTTTGACATTGTTTTTACCATACCTACGATATTATTGTCTAAAGTGACGGGGTGAGTGCTGGGCATTTCGGTGAAGGGATAGATGTGGTGCTTGCAAATAGCATGAAGAGACTGTTGTAACTGTTGGTATTGATGGGATGGTGCGTGATGTGACCTTGTCTTTGATTTGGATGCAGTGTGTTACCCCTGGCTAAGCAGTGGGGTGTGTGGACTTTGTTGACCTGTCAGTGTTTACGTAGCTATTTTGAGGCCTCCCTTGTTGCTGCGGCCTTGCTTGTCACCCTCGCACTAGGGTCGAGCATGGCTAGCATTGATGTCTGCAGATTGTTAGCTGACAAGGCAGCAATAGCTATTTTCGGGCCACTTGCTTTATCGTGCGTGTGCAGGTTAATGAACTGGCCGACTACCCCGTTAATGCAAGATAGCAACAAGCTTGGTAGAGCCATGGTGCTGTCCTGCTGCTGTTTGTTCTCGTAAGAACCCACCGCGGGTGCCTGTTCTCTTTCTGAACCCGGTACGTACGGGCGTCTATAACATCGCTTCTAGAGTGATGGAAGAGTGTATGACGCCGACATGGAAATATCGTAACGGCCGCTGTGAGCATCCCGAAACGCTACCACGCTCATGCTACTGCTAACCCCAGCAAGCGTGAAGAACTGTCCTCCCTCATTCAAAAACCACCCTCAACATCCCCGTCAACGCCCCACCTGCCACCGTATAACTCAGCACCAATTCCCTCCCATCCACCCCAAACGTCGGATACGCATGCCCCGCATAGTTATACCCCTGCAACCCTCCCCCAGGCACCGTACCAGCCAGCACCACCTCCTCGCTCCACGCCCCCGTCACCGTCCCCTCCAGCGCATACCGCATGTAAAACGTACTATCCGCGAAATTGTTAAAATACACCGCCATATACGTATTATAGTAGTCGCTCCAGAAGACGTCGCCGGTCGAGAGACTAGCTTCGAAAAGGAGACCCGCGGGTGCTGTGGAGGCAGCAGCTAGGTCGGGGGTCCAGGCGGTGCCGGTCCAGTAGGTGTAGGTTGAGCGGTTTTTGTACGACGAGATGGGCGCTCTTGCGAGGCGGATGCCGCCGGATAGGGTGGGGGCGTGCCATTCTTTGCTGAAGAGGTAGAGGTGGGATGACTCGTGGGCGAGGATAGCGGCGAAGGCGCCGTAGAGGGGGGATTCAGCTGCGTAGAAGAGACGGGGTACTACGCGGTGGACGTTGGGGCCGGTGGCGGGGTCCGCGGTTATCTCGACGAGGGTGGTGTAGAGGTCTGTTTGGGTGTTTGAGGTGGAGTTGTAGAGGGCGATGGGGTAGATGGCGATGCCGAGGTCGGGGCCGGAGGGGGTGGGGAGTGTGGCGATGGAGGATTGGGGCCAGAGGACGCAGCGGGTGCCGTCTGTGGGGAAGTGGGAGGTGGTGTATTGGGTTTCGTTTTGCGTGAAGGGGATGGGCATGGTGGGCACGCCGTTGGAGCCGAAGTCGGTGGTTTGGTAAAGGGACGCGCCGTTTTGGCCGACGTAGGCGATGGTGTTGTCCGTGAAGCCTTTCATGGAGCCGTTTATGCCGCCGGTGGTTGTTGTTGTGTCGCTGAAGGTCATGATGTTCAGGCCGTTGATGGTTCCGCCGCCACCGCCGTCTCTGTATACATCTGGAAAGTTGGAAGATTGTATGCCTATTGGTTCGACTGTGAACTTTGGGGGTAAGTTTGCGCGCGCTACTAAACCGAGCGCCGGGCTGGCTAGCAGGGAAGCGGCTGTGGTGTGAAGAAGACAACGCATAATGAATGTATGAATAAATGGCCGCCGCAGGCGGAAACCGAAAGAGCGACTGGAAACAAGAACAGAAAAACGAAAAGATCAAAACATGTCAATGGAAGTCGCACAGCGCAAGATAAGCATCCGGAGAGATGCAGGCGGACAGGGTCGTGAACGGTTCTGTTCCAGAACGCAAGTCCGGCCCCGGATTTCGCTGCCCCGGGCGGCCAGTTGCAGACGGCTACCATTCTACATGGAGAAACGTGCAGCGTGTTTTGTGGAGTGCATTTGACGAAACAGATGATGATTAGCTGACTGGACAGCACTGTGCAAGGTACATGCGGCGCGAAACAACTGAAACACTCCTATGCGCCAACTATCACCCCCAACGTAGAAATGGCCCGAGCCCGCTCTCGCATGTGAATACCGGCTTTGCAAACATGGGTCAAAATGCGCGTACCTACGATACGCAAATCATTCCTCGGTGAGATTCAAGAATCGGTGCAGGTCTCTACGTTGATACGAGGTCTGCATCAGAGCTGTCCGACCAGTCGAGCAATGAGGCGCCTACAAATCTCTCGTGGGGTCGATATCTGGCTGGTGCAAGTGCGAGTGGTAGGCGATCCAGCCCCCAACTCCACGGCCCCGATGCTTACAAGCCCCATATAAACTCGCGGAGAAGCGAAAGTGGCTGAATAATCTCGGCGTGCATCTTGATCAGCTTTCCCCTAGCCTTTCGCTTACGACATATACTCGGAGCACAGCAGCAACGTGCCTCTCGCTTTCAATCAGAGCCTAAAAAAGAACACGAGTCTATACAGGCACTACGCTTCTAGAAAACAAAATAGACAGATTTCTTCTATACATCCGGCAGGTGACTCTTCTAAAGATCTCGATGGGGACACAAATACGAGCAGTGATCTCTCCCGATCTACACCCAGCACGCTTTCAATTACTTAAAGAAAGTCCTTCACATACTCATTCGCCCCTATTAGACCACGTCTCGAATGGAAACCCATAAACCTATATACATACACACTCTCCTACCATAATACGAGTTACATGAACCACCGCCCCCTCACCATCCACCGAAGATATACAACCCGCCTCGTTTTCAGCTCCCTACGCCCGCCCACCCCTACACCCCATCCTTCTGGAAGAAAAACATGCACCCCCTCCTCACCCACGCCGCCCTCGACGGCCACTGCACCGGCTCCGAAGCTTTTTAAAAAATTGCATCTGCATCAAAACGTCGACCTGCGCGTCGTACGGCGGCACCACCATTTCTGGCCACTGCCTGAATGACCCGACCCGGCCGACGTCAAGTGCTGCTACGTCAACACGTGCGACCACACCCACCCGCAGGGGTACAGCTACTGCGTGTAAACGGACCACGGGTGTCCATGGGGGAATCCTAGCTCGGGGATCTATAAGAGCAGCAAGTGGTTACCTGAGGATGGGATGGGAAAGGGAAGGGGTAAGATGGTGCTGATGCGTCGGTGGTAGATTTGTGTCCGGGTGGGACGGACGGAAAGTGTTGTGTTTCCGGGTAGAGGCGTAGGGTAGTCTGGGAGATAGAGTGTAAGTGGTATTTCTCTCTATGTGTGTGAGGAAAGTGCGGGGATTCGGAGACTGGTGTGTGATGAGAGGTTGCATAAATAGCCCCTGATTTCCAATACTCACGTGCAGCCAAATGGACGCCGGAACTTGAGCACTGCACTTCTCGGATGTAATCGAAATCCAACGCTACCTCCATCGCACAACTCATCGCACTCCTGGAGGATTCACGGTGTAAGCAATCCCTCCAGATTTCAAATCAAGCGTCGACCTGCCCCTCTTCGCGACCCCACTTCGCGCCGCCACTACGTCGACGTATGTAATCACTCACCTACAAAAAGCGCAACCATCACCTCATATCGCCAAACCATTGCGATTATACAATTTCTTAGTCGTCCGCAAAAGAAAAGCCCCCCTTTAGAATTGAAAAGCTTCGAAAGAGATAGCCCACGCACACAATGGCGGACAAATCAGACATCACGCTGTACACGACGCAAACGCCCAACGGCATCAAGATCTCCATCGCGCTGGAAGAGCTCGGGTGTGCCTTCCCTCCACACCCTTCCCCCCCGAATCTAAACATCCTAACCACCCCGCCAGCCTCCCCTACAAAGTCCACAAAATCGAATTCTCAAAAAACGCCCAAAAAGAGCCGTGGTTTCTGGAAATCAACCCCAACGGCCGCATCCCTGCGCTAACGGTAAGTAACCCAAGCTACCAGCCACAAAGTCTCTACATCCCTAGCAATCAAGTTACAAAGACTACTTTCTTCGCCGAGCAGGACCATGTCACCACCACACTAACCCAGCCCCTGCACCTAGGACACCTTCACCGACGGCAACCCCATCAACCTCTTCGAGAGCGGCAGCATAATGCAGTACCTCGTCAGCAGATACGACACGGAGTACAAAATCAGCCACCCCCCCGGAAGCAGGGAGTGGTACGAGATGAACAACTGGCTGTTTTTCCAGAACGCGGGCGTGGGTCCCATGCAGGGGCAGGCTAGTACGTCACCTACCTCCTTGCTGCGTTGTATTGTATTTCCGAGAGTGTGGTGTGAGGGAGTAGGGGGTTGACGGCCGACAGACCACTTCACGCGCTACGCCCCCGAGCACATCGAGTACGGCGTGAACCGGTACCAAAACGAGACGCGCCGGCTGTACGGCGTGCTGGATAAGCATCTGGATGAGAAAAAAATCCCGTATTTGACGGGCGAGAAGTGCACTATTGCTGGTAACGTCGCCCCCCTTTCTACCCTTCCACCAGACCGGCCTTGTCGAAACCACCCGAAAAATAATACTAACACACCCAGACATAGCACACTGGGGCTGGATCGCCGCCGCCGGCTGGTGCGGCGTAGACATCGACCACTTCCCCGCGCTCAAGGCCTGGGAAGAGCGAATGGTATTATCCCCCTCTTCCTCTTCCTCTCCCCCTTCCTTTACCACCCACCCTTATCCCTCCTTCTCAAACATCTCTAACACACACCCCCCAGGCCGCCCGCCCCGCCCTCGAAAAAGGCCGCCACGTCCCCGACCCCCACACCGTCAAAGAAGTGCTAAAAAACAAGGAGGAGACGGAGAAGCATGCTGCCGAGTCGCGCGCGTGGGTGCAGAAGGGGATGCAGGAGGATGCGGACAAGTTGAGGAGATAAAAGTCCGTGACGCGAGGAATAGTGGCGTTGAGGTGGGAAGATGTGTAGTATATCGCCGGTTTATAGACGATTGAAGAGGTGGGTATGGGTTGTTATCATGGCATGGGCTCTGGAAGGAACGTGTCTGAGTTGATTGTCAGGGTGCGGAGTGAGACGTTTCGACTGTGCGGATGGCGCTCTGGCTGGTCTTTCGGGGTGGAGCGAAGCAAAGCAAAGCGAAGCAAAGCAAAGCCTTTGTTTCGCCGCTCCTACTCGTCCACCATACACACACCACACTTTTTCTAGACTGCGCGGGGCGCAGCAACCCAACTCCACGCAATACACCACCTCTTCTCCTCTCCCCTTTTGTATAAAGGACTCGGAAGAGCTGGATTAAACGCTTAGCATAACAGCCTGCCTTGATATGAACAAGCCGCGCTGCGCTTACACACCCACCTCTAAACCTGCACAGTACAGTATATGCACTACACTACACTACACGGCGTACAAGTACAAGCACCACCCTCCCCCGCCCAGTGCACGCGCATAGGAAGGCCTATACCTATACGTGGGTCAACTCCCCTCCCCTCTCCCTCCACATCCCAGCTTCGCCTAGAAAGCGGAGGCACCATCATCAAACCTTCAGCGGAGTACCACCCCAGCCATTCCACCGTCGTCCTTCTAGCCCGCCATACCTCGCAGCTCCACGTCTATAACAATATGGGACGTTGACATAACATGGGTGCTAAGTGCAGGCCGTAGAAACAAGCGTGCGAGCTAGCACGGCCCAAGGGAGCTTAGGCTTAGGCTTAGTGGTCCGTAGGCCGAGAAACGGCGCGCGCCATGGGTGGGTCTCTTCGTGACGAGACGAGAGCGGCGCGCTGCGTTCAGGACACCGTGCTACGCCATACACACGTCGTGGCCCATGTCGAGCGCCGGAGTGGGAGGTGAAAGGCAGCTCGTGATTATACCGCCAAGTTTATCCCGGGGGGAATATACTGCGCTTCACGCTGGACGTGCCTGGAGGATGTGTTAGAGCCCAGGGCAGTGGGGGAATCAATCTGCAGTTCCCCAGAAACAAGAGGGTTTGCTGCTCGCCTCCAGCTTTCGCCCACTTCGCGTCCGCGACCAGGCCAGCGTGTAGAGTCTCGATAAACCGACAGTACCGGCACTGCCTGTCGGCGTCACACGAGCACCAAGTACCGCCGCCTCGCATTTGCATCATCGACGCTCCGACCTACACACCCCATCAATCCAACACTGCGCCAGCCTATAGCGCCCTCGGACAATCCGAATGTATCCCACCCAGCCCCTGTGCATTTCCCCACATTCTCTAAAGCTCCACAATAGAGACTGCGACAATCTGCAGCGCCATGGAATCTTCCAAACAGCTTCTGCCCTTGATCCCCAGGGCTTGCAGTGCGCGCCAATCTACCCGAGGCAGCTATTACAGCTAAGCGAGTTTTGTGCATCGCCTGGCTCATCTGACAGCATCCTACTCGTGAACCTTACTGCCATTATGCATAAGACATCGGATTTAATGTCCTCGCTTGCACCTCAATACGCCTACAAACGGTCGCGAGATGGTAAATCCTCCGTAAGGGGTTATAGCCCGCGGGAGGAGCACTATACCAGGAGAGACGCTGGGGTGAGGTATACGAGGTGCGTATCGACTCTCAGGGTGACGTGTTGGCTGGAGCGAGAGCCGCAGTCGTGCAACTTCGGTTCCGGTAGCTTCCCGTCCCGTGAACCACTGCTAGTACCTTCATAAAAAGTAGACCAGGTATTGGGACCGGTAGAGGCATTAGCGAAAATCAGGAGCAGTGGGGCGGTACATTCTAGCTGCAAGGTCAGCTGGTCCCATCAGATTAGTCCTGCTCGTATCAAGATGATACGAAGGGGGGCATGGACGGGCACTGCGAAGACCAAAGTGGCAGTGGGCGCATGCAATCTCCTGCACCCCACAAACGGTCATGCGCGCAGCAGAGAAGACGTGCATGGTGCAAAGATCTTCTAGAAGCCTGCAGGCTTCTTTCAACCCAGCCACTGACATCCAGCTCTTTTAGAACAAACAGGAAAGATGGAGCAGGAAGCATGGAAATGAGCCGGAGAAGCCACACCCTGTTGGTTGCGGGGGATGTGTAGCTGATCGACACCAGGGTAGTGTATTCAGGCAGAAAGGACGATAGACTCTCCACACACGTAGTCGAGCGACCATTCTCGGCACTGTACCATAGCAAAACCCTGCTTTTAGCTCAGAATAGAACGTGATCTTCGTGGAGCCGGAGGTTGCACGAGGTAGTGAAGGTAATAAGGCCCACATGAGGACTGTGGAGTGCATGTGGACTGACCAATGCGGAAGTCTTGGGTCCTGGTGCCAGCCAGGGTGGCATAGTCGAGATGTGGGGAATCTAGCAATACACTTCTCGGGCTCCTGCGCAAGCGCGTGCCGTCTGTCTGAAAGGGTTCAGGTGCGGATGTACGCGCGGTGGATGCCACAACACAACGTCTACCGGTAGGGCCGGCGAATCAGCGGAGAGCATACCGCATGTGCGGGCCGAGGACGCTACGAACATGGTGTTTGATTGCGACCAGGCGCCCACTAGGATGCTGCGGAGAGATGGAAGGCTGGTGTGCAGTCATCAGGGTGGCATTCCTTGACCTGAAATGTGCGGTTTCAAGTCTGATCAAACACGTGGTTCGTGCAGGTTCAGGCACGGCGCCGCAGAGCAACGGGATGGTGCTCGAGGCTGCGCAGTACGTCTGTGGGCGGCCGGAGCAAAGGAGGAGTAGAAATGTGCAAAGACTCGGGCAGGCGTGCGTGGCGTGAGGACGTGAGGGCGGCGCCGTTGGCCGATGGGGTGCGGGAGGGAGGGGAGGGGTCACCGTGGCAGAGGCGCAGAGGTCAGGCGGCAGGTACGCCAGCAAGCAAAAGGTAGATGAGGATGGGGATGGGGATGGGGATGGGGATGGGGATGCTCGGCGGAGTGAAGGTGCGGAGCGGGTGTGCTGTGTGCTGTGTGCTGTGCTGTGTGCTGTGTGCTGTGCTGTGTTGACGTGAGGTGAGGTCGTGCGCTAGCCCTACACAGCCAGCAACAGCAGGTGCACCCGGCGTCATGCGGGGCGCCCGCCCTCGACTTTAGCCGGAGGAAGGCGCGACCAACCAGCGCGTGGCGGCTAAACGGGCTAAATTCACACGCCTCCCCTCCCCGCGTCCCTGCACCGACACCAAACTTGGCCTGCCTTCCAGCGACCAGGTGCCGCAGCTCTAGTTGCCCCAGATCGTCGAGCCAATCCCCCAGCCTACAATCAACGGTGCGCCTTCGCGATATTGTCTCCTACGTGATCTCGCTTCTCGAAGCCCTCGTCGACGCATGGAAGATTCAAGCCACAGATGCATCCCTGGTTTCGGCCCATCCTGTCCAGGATCCTGAACTCCTTGTCCCTCGGCACTCTATAGTGTCCTCACCGGCCCACTTGTGAAGCCCCAAGTATCCCATGACCGCTGCAGTCTTTTCAGACTGATCGCAACCTCCGTCCCCGCTGCCACCCACTGTCCCAATTCTTCTTCCCCGGACCGCCCGCCATGGATACCCCCACCGCAGACGCCACCAAGCTCGAGCGCAGAGCCTCCGCTCCCGTCAAACGCAGAGTCAGTCGCGCGTGCGACCATTGCCACCGCATGCGAACCAGATGTAACGGCCAAGCTCCGTGCTCGCGATGTCTTGGTACGATGCGGTTGCCTGCCGTGCCGCCATCGCAACTGACGTGTCCGCAGAACTCGAGTACGTTTGCCAGTACAACCGAGAGAAGAAGCGAAGAGGAAAGGTCCGGAGACACGCTGCCTCGCCTACATTGTTTTGCCTCTGACTAACCACGACTCCAGGTACCACGACACATCCAAAAGCAACGGGACGAGGCCGCTGCACAGCATGGACTGCCCAATGCGCACGAAGAAAATCCTCTCTCCATACAGACTCATTTTGAAAACTCCGAGATGGACGAGGAACTCTGGTCACCCTCGGAGCCAACACCAATCGCCCATCACTTTCCAGCAAAAGAGGACATCCACCACGTACCATCGCCAAACCTGCACGCCCACATGATGCCACCACCAGATTATCCGCAAGATCCAACCCAAATCAAATCGCCAACCAATTGGCACGAATTGGCTTCTTGTAAGTTTGTCGAGAGTAAAAATGCTAGAACTGCACTCACCACTGCGTCAGCTGTGAGCTTCAACCCACCAGTGACGCACATCATGATAGATCCGCTATTACTCGGACCAGGCGAAAGGCTTGCGCAGCCCCAAATGCATGCTTCGATGGGAAGAAATGAAGAGCTCATGTATGCCATGAACGACATGCACCTCATTCCGGACACTCGTACGCCCATATCCATGCCCTCTGAGTTCGGGAACATGGGATATCCAATGCACTTCGCGCCCGTACGACAATCCTCGCCCCGAAGTTATGGATCGGTCGACACTGGATCACCTCAATCGGGCATCAGCGCTGCGTCTTCGCATCCAGGAATCCTGCCTTGCAAGTACCCAGTCCTAAAACCGTTGCTTCCGCACCTGAGCAACATCATGACTGTGCCAATGGCCTGCGATCTGATCGAACATTATTTCCAGAGTTCGTCTTCGGTATTTATGGAGCCAATATCACCCTACATTCTCGGAACCGTCTTTCGGAAACGCTCCTTCCTGCGACAACACAAGCCGCGGAAGTGCAGCCCCGCACTGCTCGCGAGCATGCTCTGGATTGCAGCTCAGACCTCGGAAGCGACCTACCTGACTTCGTCTCCATCGGCCAGAACAGTCTTTTGTCAAAAGTTATGGAAGCTCGCAATCGATCTGTTGAAACCATTGGTGCACTCGCCCGCCTCCCATGGATTCGCCCAAAACCACGGCCACATCGTCAGCCCTGCAGTACATGACGCGTTTGGAGTAGAACGCGCAATGGGACAGCTCGAAAACAGGACAGATTCAGCAATGCCACCGACCAGCACCCTTGACGATGTGGCGACGTACATGAACCTCGGCGTGGTGACCTCGGCGAGCGAATACAAAGCCGCTAGTCTGCGATGGTGGAACGCTGCTTGGAGCCTGGCAAGGGAACTGAAACTGGGAAGGGAGGTAGCCCAGGAATCTACAAAGGATCGACATACGGGCGACGACGCCGACATTGGCATGTCGGACTGCAGCAACTCGGGCGCGCATGTTCCTGCGGGCACCCCTGCAGCTGCTCTGGTCGAGGAAGCAAGAGAGGAAAGACGCAGGCTGTGGTGGCTCCTGTATATGATTGAGTAAGTACCTGTCGCGCGTATATCCGCATTTGTATGCTAACGTACCCCAGCCGCCACTTGGGACTATGCTACAACCGCCCCCTAGCGATGCTAGACAATGAATGCGAGGATCTCTACCAACCGGTTCCAGACACGCTGTGGCAGGCCGGAGAATTCTACACCGGGAACTCGGGCCCCAAGAGGAAAGGCCTCTCTTTCCAATGCACGTCGCATGACGTGTTTGGATTCTTTCTCCCGCTCATGACCATCCTTGGCGACATCGTCGACATGAACGCACAGAAGAACCACCCCCGCTTCGGCCAGCGCGCATCCTGGGAGTCTTTCGAGTCGGAAATCGTACACCAACTCGAGCAGTATGCGTACAGTCTCCAAGAATTCAAGACGCAGCACGGCTGTGGCGCGCCGGGCGATGACGCCGCGGATCCTATTCGTGGAGAATGTGCCCACCAAACAAGGAAGGTCGTCGCGTATGCGACGCACATCATGCATGTGCTGCACATTTTGCTGCACGGCAAATGGGACCCTGTTGCGCTGTTGGAGGACGACAACATGTGGATTTGCTCGCAGTCGTTCTTGGCCGCGACATCGAATGCGATCTCCGCGGCACATGCCGTCGAGGAGATCCTCAAGCTCGATCCGGACCTGTCCTTCATGCCCTATTTCTTCGGCATGGTGAGTCCCACCTCAACCCTGCTGCCGGCCCGACATTCGCTAATCATCTTCCAGTACCTGTTGCAGGGAAGCCTGATTCTCCTTATGCTTGCAGACAAGCTGTCGACCGAGACAAACGACGGCGTCATCCGGGCCTGCGAAACCATTGTGCGCGCCCACGAGGCCGCCGTCGTCACCCTCAACACAGAATACCAGGTGCGTCTCCACCATCCCTACCAGCCCCCGCCCCAGCTAACCCCCACCGCAGAGAAACTTCCGAAAAGTCATGATTTCAACACTGGCGCAGATAAAAGGCCACAGCCACTCGCGCGAAATGTCGCCCGCGAAGCGCCGCGAGGTCCTGTCGTTGTACCGCTGGACGAGTCTCGGCAACGGCCTCGCGATATGAGCATCCTTCGTTTTCAGCCACAGCCGGGGGGAAGAAAAGGGAATTGGAAGGGGAAACAGGCGTCGTTCGCGCCCATTCAACTGTAATATTACGCATCCCGGCCCTTGTGCATGGGATGGGAGGGGGGGAGGTCTCACTTTCATCACTTGATACCAGAGACAAAAAGTCGCAACTTGCATAGTTTGGGTAGCGTGGAATCATTGCCTTCTCTACGTGTCTGCGGTATCGCCTGGTTTTCTGCGCCGTCGCTCGCGCCGGTCTCGCTATCGCGCCTTCCCTCTTTCTCCTATTCCATCCCATCCCATCCCTCAACCCCAACTCCCACCACGGTATCTATACCGTACCAAGACACTGCGCTACGCGTATGGTAAAGCGTTAGCGTTAGCGCTGGTACTAGATTTCTTTTATAGGGGATGTTTGGGAGCGTTGCTGGGGGAGGGATGGAGGGGGAAGGAGATGATATAGAGGTGAAGTGAAGTGAAGTGAAGGTCTAATATAGAGGGGGGTGTTGGGGTGTTAGGGTTTTAGTGTTAGGTTGGGGGTAGAAGACGGAGCGAGCTATAACCACCACCAGGGCGGGTTAGGTAATTAAGGATGGATGATTGTTATAGGCTAGATTGTATAGGGTGGGTTGGATTGATTGTGGGCTTGGTGGGTTGGGTGGGTTAGGTGGGGTATGGATGTTAGTTATTAGCAGGGGTTAGGGAAGTGGGTTTTTGTGTAGATGTGTGGTGAATGGTGGATAGTGGATGGTAGACGGGGGTAGGGGTAGGAGGGAGGTATAGACGGTAAAGGTTAGTTAGTAATAGTGGAGTAGATGCAGCGTGGGTGTTTGAAATGGTTGGGTTTTGGAACCCTGCAGTGTTTATATGCTACGGTTTACCGCGGCTTGCAGAAGCTCGCGAAGAGTCAATAATTGAGTAGATGAAGCTCTGTTTACCAGCACTTACTCTGAGCTGGCGTACTTGGTGTACTTCATTCTTCTTACATAGTGAACCGACCGTGCCTACACGTCCCCCCTACCTCCCTCTTCCCCCTCGACTTCCCCGTATCCTGGTAGAAGTGCCTCGACTCTTCTTCCCCAACAAGCCCCTCAGGCGGGCCATACGTACTCGTCACAATCACACTAACATGTTCCGCCTCGCTAGCCAAGCCTATAAGATACGGCAGCAACTGTTCCGCATGGTCCCCGCCATCCTCATCGTCGCTGGCGCCATCGCATTCTTCGATGCGGTCGACGAGGACGAACACGCTGCTCGCCAGCTCGGTGACCAGCGCTTCGAAGATGGTCCAGAGCCGCGCGAAGGTTTTCGCGCGGCGGAAGCGGTGGATGTTGTACGTGCTTGGCTGGCGGAAGGGGATTTCGGGGTGGCGGTCGAGCAGCTGCGCTATGAGACGTTTAGCAGCGTGGTCACGGTCGACGGCGCGTCCGCAATAGTGCAGAACATGTGCAGCAGCGCCAGGTTCTGCATCTGCAGCGCGTCGATTAGGTCGATGCTCATTTCCGTGATCCAGGTGTCTTGGTTGCCGGAGCGGCCGCCGATCCAGAGTTCGCTGCGGCCGTGGGCGGACCACGTGTCGAAAGCTTTCAGGACGGCGGTCTCGTAACAGTGGTCTTTGGGAGAGAGGTTTAAGTGGTGGTTGCGGGCGGGGGAGAGTTGTTCGGCTGCGGTCGAGGCTGTGGGGAGGAGGACCTCGGTGAGGGCCAGGGCGTGGTTGGCGGCGTGGAAGGTGTACGTGGCGGAGGACTGGTGGGTGAGGGTTTCGATGCGGGCGTCGAGGAGGGTAAGGCAGTAGCTTAGCGCTGTCATGGGCTGGGTTAGGTTGTCGTGTAGATGGCCGACGACTTGGCTGGTGCTTTCGAGGAGCTCTTTGATGTCGGCTTGTTGGGCTACGTGGGCGGCTTCTTTCAGTTCGTGGAGTTTTTCTACTTCGGCATCGATGCGCTGTATACATTTGTCGAACTTTGTCTCTACTGGACGTAGGACTGCGTCGCGTAGCTGCCGTAGGTGGTTGCTGCGGTAGTACACGATCGCTTCGTTTAAGAGGTTGAGGATCTCCACGTATATCGATACTACTCGAATTTTCACTCCGTTGGAAGGAAAGACTTTGCTATAGAAGTCGACAATAGGAAGTCGGGCGCTGAGCGTCTGGATGTAAGTAAGCAATGACTCCTGCGTCTCTCTCCCCTTGAAGACTGTTTTGAACACCAGAAGTAGAACCCCATAGGTCATTCGGTATTCGGGGCTTTGCGGGACCAAAAGCTCGATAATGCCAGAGGTTCGAGTAACGAACTCGCTGAATATTTCCACAAACTGGCCTGCTTTCTTCGTGGCAGGGTGCCTGCTGGACGACTGCTCTTGGGAGTCGATGGTTTGTTGGATCTTCTGTATTAGGACGTCAAGACCATGTGTACTTTTGATGCTGTCGAGCTCGTTTGCGGTGAGGTCAAGCGCCTTGAGCCGCGTCTTGGTGGCACGGCAGGCATCCTGAGCCGCAGCGTAGAAGCTGTGTAGGCGTGCAAATAAACAAACGCCCGTTCAGAGTTTGATTACATGTCTTATCTTAACAGAAGTCTCTTCCTGGCTCATACCATACACTGAGAGAGCGTTTGTGTCCCGCGTCGCGTGATGCTCCTAGAATAACTCCATAATCTTCCATTCCTCCATGTAGGAGATGTTCGCGTGCAACTATCGATATTACATCTACCTCTTCGCCAGTCGATCATCACCAAGCCGGCGCGGCTATGTTGAAAATGCAAGAGACCGGATGTTATGGTCGATGGCGTGGGCATGGTGTTGCCTCAGCCTTGCACAGCCCCGAAGTCAATGTTGCTTCGTCTTCCGGTCTGCAGTGTTGCGTAATTTTTACCCCTGCGACGGATAGCTGCAGCTGTTGAAGGCTTGCTTGTCGAAGAATCAGACGCAGTGGCTTTGAGGTTACCTTGCCATTATGCGGTGACTTTGTATGATGCCGCGAGCTGGTTGCCAACAACTTCGGGGACGCGGGGCGGGGTTGCCTTGATTTAAAGTACGAATCAGCTGGTCTAGGTTGAGGAATATCCCAAATCACATCTCTCTTCTGCTTCTACAACCAATATACCAGTGTTTCTGGTCTACACAAACTACATACCTGCATCGTCTTGGCACTGCGCGCTCATCTCGATCTTGTGGGTCATTCATACAAGATTTATGGGGCGGGGTTGACGCTAATATTCTCGTACGTTAGGATCCGTTTGAGTCGCATATGGTAGAAGCTTGTTCTCTGTTTAAGAAGGTTTATTCGTCTGCCAAACTTATTACGAAAGTTGGGGAAACATGTGGGGATCCCGGAGTCGTGGAAGACAATAGGGAGGCGCCCGCGAGGAGGAGGGAGTGTTAGGGTAATTAGTAGGGTAAGTCACGTGTAACTGTAGCTCTAGGATTATCGTCGCCTTAACTATCCTAATACTTAACTACTATAGAATAGGATAAATCTAAGGGCTAATAGAGAGAGATAAGTTACAGATATAGTATATAAATCGAGGAGGGATATGCTGCGGTCTCTCGCTCATCACGATCGACGCCACAATCCAACATGCTCTTCCCCTGGCACCCAGAGTCCGGCCGCCGTACAAACCCGCAGATCCTCGACCAGGTTGGGGAAACAAGCAGTGATTATATTGTCTCTCCACGCAGGAAGGCGATTCAAAGATGACGGCACGTTCCGCCAAAGACAGCGACCACGAGGGAATACCCACCGCAGAGCTGCTGAGTCCAACGGACGGCACCATCTCGGCAAGCTCTGGCGATGAACTTTCGCGGACAAGTAATGATACGGCGGCGGCTGTAGCCTCTCCTGAGCAGGATGCGGATCCTTCCGTTTTAGAAGCGACTAATGAAGAGAAGGATGCCAGTAATGAGAAAGAAGGTGACGATGAGAAGCTTGAAGCGAAGAAGGAATCAGAGACCCCGCCTTCGCCAACGCTTCCTCGAACACGCATAGGACGGCTCAACAAAGATGATAAGAAAGACATTATCGATCAAGCCGACTGGCAGACGATGGTCCCGAAGAAGGATATCGAGAGCAGGTTAGTTATGGCCGTGAACGATGGCGACGACGGCAGAGAACAGGCCACGCTCTATTCCCCTTACATCCATAAGGTGTGCCGTGCGGTCATCAGGTACTTGTGGAGATTAGTATGCAGAGACTGAAGTTTACACCAGCCACTAATTACTTCCCCGAAGTCTACGTCGAGGTTCGAAGTGTTAGCTTCAGCTATCCGTACGCGCCGTTCTATTTCTACATCGATCAGATGCAAGAGCACGTAGAAAACGATAATGACGAAGATGCGAAAAGTGACGACTGGAACGACTTTCGGAAGTATTTCTACGATGTTTACGTCGGGGCTTTTCATGATCGAGTACGGGTGAGCCTTGAAGAAGCAAACGTCCGATTCGACAGTCTTTGGGCGGTGTTCAAACCTGGAGATATGCTCTACACCCTGGACGACTTTGATGCGCCACACCTCTTCATTATCAGTAGAAGCACCTTCCATAGTCATAAATACAACGCCTATGACATCGAGAGCTTGATGAAGAAGGGAGGCGCTGCCGCCGCTGGTGACTCAGAACGCTTCGTGATCGATGCATGGACTGTGACGTGGAAAGGCTCTAGCAAGGTATTCTCACGAGAAGTGAAGACTTTTGTCATCAATGTGTTTGCCGGCACACGCCCAGTTTCTTCCTTCAAGATCTACCCAATCAAATACCACAAGGACGGCGATACTGAGTCGCAAAATGCGCTACTCGACAAACTAGAGTAGAGGGGCCGCACATGGGCGCAACTCACATCTTAAGGACCCGTCTCTAAGCATCACGATGGTCCAACGAGAGAGCTTACACGCTCGTTAGGTCGCACGATGGTCGAAGAAGAGCGCAGAAACGTAAGTATCGATAGATGATATACCAGTATTAGGATGAGTACTTGCGGTAGCGTACTAACTGGTTATCTAGCTGAACGAGCGAGTGATATTTATTACTCTATATAATATACGAGGTATCTCTTATAAGTAGTAGCTATAAACGTATATTCTAGCCTCTGTTAACTAATTGAGCGGTAGAGATAAAATCGAGTTACTCGATTCTACGTAGGTCGCGGTAGCTCATCGACGTCCGTGGCGAGCGAGCTCCTGTGCTTACAAGGATAATAGATAGTCAATACATCCAAAGACGTCGCCTGCTCTATAATGTTATAATGCACATTTATTAGAGCGGATAGGACGCGTCTATACTCACAGAAGTTACTTAATCTTACAAGTTATTTGCAACTACTTTCGCACTTATGGCTTTCCCACAATATATAACACTATCCTTACCACTATAGCGGATCGTGTTTCTCGCGTTGACGCAGGCTAGAAAGGCAATACATATAATACTTTCAAACGACGCGCCTCTGCATGTGCGCAGGACTAGGTGTACCCGTTTCGGAAATGTGGGGTTGGTAACTGTATGCGAAAATCTTGAGTGGTTGGGAATATTTTGCATGCAAAATAATAGTCATCTACTTCCTACAGTGTAACAACTGCGCGATATCATCATTGCAATCAACAGGTAAAAGATCCCCTGGCGTTGCCCCATCGCAATTTCTAAGTGTAGTATCTGCTCCGTTCGCAACTAACCACTTGACGGCGGACATCGTTCCAGCCGCAGCGGCTGCATGGAGTGCTGTACCGTCTGGAAAAAGAGCTGATTTCCCAAAGCGCTCGTCCAAGTTAGCTCCGTGTCGCAACAACACCTCCAACACATCGATGCGCCCACGACGCGCAGCAGCGTGCTGTGCACGTGACCGGGCAATAACAACACCATGTTCTAGCAAGCATTCGAACATTTCGCAAGGCGCACCCCAGAACACCATTTGGAACAAGAGGCTATGGCGTGCAAATACCATCCTTCCGACAAGCTGCTCAGGATCAATTCCTCTTGCCAACAAATGGCGTAGAAGAGAAAGACGCGCCTGGGGAAAGAGCCTCGCGCTGATCCATGCACCATCGATAACCTGGCCACCCATAGGCAGAGTTATAGCCCAGACATCAGAGTGTGCACGCTCAAGCGCGTGGAAGAGGTCCAGTGTACTTTCAGGTCGGTTGATTGCCGCCAGAACTACCCTTGCAGTGACCAAGTAAGGCACAGCGATACCATATTGCCGACCGAGTTCGAGTAGTGCGGCAATATGGTCAAATTGTTCACCTCGTACTGCTGCTTCCAGCATACGTTCGAGAATAAGGAAGTCCTCTGTGGAATTCGAGTAGGGGTTTGGTTGGAGAACCTCTGTGCTCAGCACAGTCTTCATAACCAAGGTATCTTGGAGCACAGACACAAGCTGCTCGTATGGTCCATATTCGCACAGATCGATAAGCTGTTTGGCAGACGCTGAGAAGTTCTCCATGTTGAAACGAAGGACAGCCGTAGTGAATGCGACGAGGTTGCGGGTGTCTCTAAGAGAACACAATTGTTGGCCTCCGCTCGATGACTTCGGAGCTGGCTCAATTAGATTTGTCCCAGTAGCGTTTCATCCGGCTGCGAAATAACTAACATATTTCGATATCTGTAGAAGAACGACTTCTGGGGCTTGTTCTGCGACGAGACAGACAACGCGAACAGGCGAATGAATGAAAATGAAGTAAGTTTCGGTAAAGATATATAAGTTGGCAAGTATGTGTGAAATGTTAACAAGTGATGAATGGCCACGTGTTCGCAGATCAAGTTGGATGACCATAGCCACGACTGTGCCGTAGGCTAGTCAAATTAAGCCTCCCCTAATGCCTCATCAACGTTTCACAATGCTGCGCTACCAATACGGTCACCGAAGCGATAGCACTTCGCCCACTGCATTCGTCATCGGCGCTAGTTATGGGTGCGTATATTATGGCATCGCCAATAGTCAAACATTTCTTAGGTATTGTCTCAACAAGAAGGTCAAACCCAGCAACAGAAAATACTTGGAGATAAACGACGCTGTAACAAGAATTGATATTCAATGAACGACTAAACGAAAGAATGATGTAGTCTCGAACGAGAGCAATCCCTGAATCCCTGAACAACGACCTCTGCATACACCGGAGATATTGAAGAGTCCACACCTATATTGTAAATGAGCGACTACTCGCTTGAGAATCAAGCGCATAATGAATGACTGTTGATAGTGGTATGAGCCCCATTAGAAAAATCCTAACCCTGCTCTCATCTAGAAGCCCCTCAATAGCCAAAGACGTCATTTGGTCTTAGCATGCCTTCTTCTCTGGAAGAGCGATCTCGTAATCAACATCAGCTGGTGACAGCGCGTTATTCTTTAACTTCCTGATCGTTCCTGCGTCCTGCATGTAAGGCCATTCGTGATTCCCCCAGAACGATTTGTCATTGTCAATGATAGCTGTTCTTAGTTAGTCACCGCCCCATTTGTATCTTAAAAAAAAAAAGCGAATAACATACTCTTGGCCGCGCCAAATACTACGGGATTGCGCGCGTATCTAGCCAATGCTTCCGACTTCGCTGCATCTTGTTTGGGGGTGGGAAAAATAGCTACTGCCCAGTGATTCAAGAATAACTCAGACTCGAAAATAGTGTAAAAGGGCCGGCGTTAGTTAGTTACCTCTTTATTTATTTATTTAGAATCTTTACTTTACTAAGTTAAGTTTATTTAATTACTATCTTTCCCTAGAACTAGTTATTAAGATCTATTAAAAGCTACTAATTATAGTTTAATACTAGTTAATTTTATATTATTATTAGATTATATATATATATTATTACCTATAGTATAGTATACTTACTATTATAGTAAGTTATAGTAACTACTAGTAGTAGTAAATAGTAAGTATAAAAGGAGAGACTAGGATATTTTATACTATTAGAACTAGTATAAGGTACTAAAGTATCTTTTAAGGGTATATCTTAGTTAGACTTAAAATAATAATTAATTATAATAATTTATATAATTATATAATATATAACTAACCTATCTATATTTATAGTTTATAATAATCTATTATTATTTATAGTAGATTTAATAATTAAGAGTCTTACTACCTTATTACTAACTATACGCGTTAAATAATATAGCGCTACCTATTAGACCTATAAAGACTTTCCTTACTACCTCTATATAGTATATAGAATAGCTAATAGTATTAGAAATATAAGTAAGAGCTAACTAAGTATAGTATATATTTAATCTAATTAATAGTAAAATACTAAAGCTATAACTATAAGTGCTATAGCTACTAAATCTATATTAATTTATATATAATAATAATCTAATACTAAGTAGCCTATATATTCTTATAAATATATAAAAGTTATAATAGAACTTATAAGTTAAATATTATAAACTATAATCTAATTAGTATAAAATAAAACTAGTAAAATATTATATAAAGGTATAGAGAGTAGAGAAGCTTATATTATATCTATAGGATTTTATTATAGCTAACCTATTTAGTACCTACTATTTCTTTAAAAAACTATATAAAGAATAGATCCTCCTTATTATAAAGAAGGTAGGAGTTAATAATAAAAAAATAAAGTTATAAGTATAATATAAATACCTATATATTATTTAAAATACTAAGAGGTTAATTAAATAGGATCTCTAGCTAGCTAAATATAATTATATAGTATTTATTACTAAGAGGTAAGACTATATAGAGACTATAGATAATATAACTATCCTTAATAATTTTATAAAAAGTATTATAGTATTAAATAAAATATATACTATTACTTTTAAATAGGCTCTCTAAAATAAATAGGAGATAATATATTAAAATATAATAAAGAGATTTAGACTCTATATAGAGTACTATTATCTAGTTAAAACTATAATTAGAACTATATTTATTATTAGAGGAGAACTAGATACTAGTACTAAAGAGGATACCTTTTATACTAGTAATAGTATACCTATATAAATATAAAGTACTTAAAAATAGAGATAGAGTATAATAATATTTTTATAGAGATTATATAACTCTAATCTATTTATATTATATAGGTAAGAATTCTTTATACTATATAGATAAAGCTCTATATTATATAGATAGAATACCTCTATACTATATAGGTAGGAAGGTTATAGAAGGAATAAAATACCTTACTAGTAAATAAAAAATTAAGATATAAATAAAAAAAAGTATTCTATATATTCTATAGAATATATACTAAAGGATTACTACTATACCTTTTTAGAAAAAGCTCTAGTATAGTAGAAACTATAACTAGGATAGAATAGTTTTATTAAGTATAATATTTAAAATAATCCCTTAATATAAGAATAGATACGCGTATCTAAATAAGTATAATTTAAAATACTATAAATTAAATAGTTATATACTCTTATACTAACCTAAATATTAGAGGCTAGTAATAAGTAACTAAAAGGATAGAAAATTACTATAATTCTTATAAGCTTCTAAGTAACCTTTTAATTTAACCCTTATATATACCTATTATAAACCTTATTAATCCTTAACTTAGATACTATATATTATATTTTTAATAATATTAATTAATTTATCTTATTCTAGCTACTAATACTAGGAGACTTTATATAGGTAAATAATATATAGGTTTAGATATAAGAATATAAAAGTATTTATCTTAGACTATAAAGTTACTAGGGAAATAGTATAATTAAGTTTAATAATATAATTTACTACTCTAACTTACTCTATAATCTAGTATCCTTTTAACTACTTAGATATTAAGGACTATAGTAGGATACTAAATTAGAATCTATAATACTAAAATAGGCTAATAATATTATTATAGTAGAATTATAAGAGCTATATAGTTAATAAATACTAGAGTATAAACCTACTAATAGTATTTATACTATTATATAAAGTATAGTATATACTATATATAAGATAATAATATATATAAAATATAAAGTAAAAACTATAAGTATAACTATATAGTATAAATAACTAGGCTACCTAGGACTAAATATACTTAAGTATCTAGTATAGTAAGCTAAGGGGATATATATTAAAGGTATCCCTATAGTAAAATATAATACCTATAGATAAACTAAATTAAAATAATAGATTAAATATATACCTTAACTAAATAATTAAGGACCTAGTAAGTATATTATAATTAACTTTTATAACTTTAAACCTAATAGCTCTACTAAAAAGAAAAGCTAAATATTAATTACTAATTAATACTTTAACTATATATAAGACTTCTACTTTAAAGATAACTATCTAATAAGAATTATTATTAAGGTACTTAGTAGTTTTATATTATTTATAAAAGTATAGTTTAGTATAATAGTTAAAATTATTAAATTAGATAATAAGATTTTTATAGTAAAAGTAGATATTAAATACTAGTATATAAGCTAAGGTATTAAAATTAAGCCCTTAGTACTAGATATATAAGTATAAAATAGAGGAGCTAAGTACTTAAGAGGTATAATAAAAAAAAAAGCCTATATAATATAATTTAATATAAACCTTCTATAGAAAATATAGCCTAAGATTACTAGGGCTATAGTATATCTATATAATTAAATACTAAATTATAAAAATTACTAGTGCTTACTATATAAGGTATTCTTTATAATAGTTATCCTTATTAATAGGATAGTAACTTAGCCTTAAAAACTAAACCTAGTATACTTTAAAGTATATAGAAGTAAAGCCTTTACTATAACTAATAATATATAGTATAGGAAAAGTAAGCTATAAAGACTTAACCTAAAGGTATAGATTAAATATCTTATAGGATACTAATTAATAAATATCTAGCGTGTATAGATTCTATTACTATTAAAAGTAATTAGTATCTATAATATTATATTTAATAAAGATATAGTATTTAATAGAATATAGAAAGAACTTATAGATAACCTTATATATAGTATTCTAGAAGAGATTATATTATAGGTTAGAACTATAGAGAGACTACCTACTCTAATAACTAAACTAGAGATAACTTTATTCTATAAAGATAAGTTAGTTATAATAAGTTATAATAACTTATAATAATAATAAGAGATATTAGAAGAGTTACTAAGGAGGAAGTATAATAGTACCTACCTATTATTACTAATAATACTACTACTAGTTATACTACTAGTATAACTTATAATATAGAATATACTATTACTAAAAGTATAAGTAATAAATAATTATATATAGTAGCTAATAATAGCTAGTATAAAGATTATACCCTAGGTAGCTATATTTATAGTAGGTACCCTAGTAGGTTATAAAGGTATATATAAAGGCTATAACCTTAATAAAGTATAAGTAAAATAAATATTTATAAAAGAATTAAAGCCTTATTAAAGCTAGCTACTACTATTACTAATAATCTAAACTAAACTTAAGGATTACCTAATAGGGGAATTATTTTAAGAAGCTAAATATAAATACCTTACTAGTTATTAATAAATAAACTTATAGATAGAAGTACTATAGAGACTAATTAAATAAGTAGATTACTAAATCCTTAACTATATATAGGTATATACCTATAAACTTAATAAATACTATTAATTCCTAAAATATAAGGCTTAACTAGTTATATAAGAAGACTAGTAAAAGGATATTACTTTATAAAATACCTATATAGTAACCTTAGCTAATTAATTATTTTATATACTTATAGTAATAGCTACTAGGTATAACCTTAAACTAAAATAATATAATATAACTAATATATTTATATATATAATACTTAATTAAGAAGTCTATATAAGGATATCTATAGGGTACTAAAAGAGAGATATAACCCTTAAACTATAGAAGGTCCTCTATAAACTCTAAATCTTGCCTAAGCTATAATAGAAAGAATTTACTATAATACTTAAAGGTATAGATTTTACTATAATTCTATATAAACTATACTATATAATTAAGGATAACATTATTATCTTCTTCTATATAGATAATATTATTATTACTTATTACTAAATAAAGGAGGTAGTAGTAACTAAAGTAGTAGAGCTACTTAAATAAAAATATACTATAACTAGAGAAAATAACCTATAATAGTTCCTTAATATAGAGGTTATCTAAAAACAAGACTAGTAACTTATATAATTATTATAGACCTTATATATTAAAAAGATCTAATAACTAATAGATAAAACTAATTACTACTATAGTATACCTATAGCTAGTATAGAGCTTAAACCTTAAGAAGGTCTAGCCTTACTATTAGAGATTAATAAATATTAATAAAAGATTAAATTACTATTATTTATAGTAGTTATAATATAACTAGATATTACTTTTACTATATTATAGCTAGCCTAGTTTCTATTAAACCTAGACTAAGTATATTAAAATACTACTAATAAAGTATTATTATATCTCTTAGCTACTAAATATAAGGATCTATAGCTTAGAGATAAATTATACCTCTAGATTACTAGCGACGCCTTATTTACTAATAATATAATTAATAGGAAAAGCTTATAGGGCTATATAATTAAGTTATTTAATAGCCTAATAGTATAGAGGGTAAATAAATAAGACACTATTACTATCTCTATAATAAAGGTAGAACTACTCGCCCTATTATAGGTAGCTAAAGAAGCTATCTATATTTTAAAATTATTAAGGGAGCTTAGGATTATATTACCTAGCTCTATAATTATAATATAATATAATAATTAATAGATAATTTACTTAATAACTTAGGAAGTATTAAAACTTTAGACTAAGCTCTAATATATTAATATCTATAATTACTAGCTATAATAAGAAGTCTTTATAGAAATAATTATTATTAAATATACTAAGTTAGCTAAAATAATTACTAATAGACTTATAAAGGTACTACTAGTAAATAAATAGCTAGACTTCCTTAACTAGCTTAGATTAGTTAATATAGAAAATTAAGAGGTAATAAGTACTATACTACTTAAAGAAATCTA
Source organism: Karstenula rhodostoma CBS 690.94 (assembly GCA_010093485.1). Taxonomy (NCBI): domain Eukaryota; kingdom Fungi; phylum Ascomycota; class Dothideomycetes; order Pleosporales; family Didymosphaeriaceae; genus Karstenula; species Karstenula rhodostoma. The sequence continues at coordinate 2,849,796 of MU001494.1, forward strand.
AGACTATTTTTACTAAGTACTCTAAGCTATTACTTATAATCTAGCTTAGGTAGCCTAGAGATACTAAGTTAAGGGGGTATATTAGATTATATATATATATTATTACCTATAGTATAGTATACTTACTATTATAGTAAGTTATAGTAACTACTAGTAGTAGTAGGTAGTAAGTATAAAAGGAGAGGCTAGGATATTTTATACTATTAGAACTAGTATAGGGTACTAAGGTACCCTTTAAGGGTATATCTTAGCTAGACTTAGAATAATAATTAATTATAATAATTTATATAATTATATAATATATAACTAACCTATCTATATTTATAGTTTATAGTAATCTATTATTATTTATAGTAGATCTAATAATTATAATCCTTATTACCTTATTCTACTATTAATATAATACTAAGCTCCCTTAGTATTTTATAATTAAATACTATATACCTCTATTACTATTATTAAATACTAACTATATATAGTTATTATTTCTATTTTTTATTCTTTATCTTTTACCTTTTATATATTACCCTATAAATTCTATACTTATAACTTAGAATAGAATTTAGAACTCCTTTACTTCTATTCTTATCTATATATCTACTATACTATATAAAATCTTTTATATCTAATAAATACTTACTATAGTATAAGGATTAGCTAGTAATATAGAATTAGAGGAATAATAGGCCTAATAGGCTATTATAAAAAAGGAGCTTAGTAAAAATAAAAAAAATAAATAATACTTACCTTAATAGTTTATTATAAAAGAGATAAAAAAGACTTTATATAATAGATTTTTATTAAAATAATTTTTTTTTTTTTTTTATATTTCTTCCTCTTTATACTATACTAATACTATAGTTTTTAGTAAGGAATATAAGACTACTTTAAAAGAATATAAAAAAGTTAAATAAATAATATTTAAAAAACTAATAAAATCTATTTAGTAAATTTTTAAATAGTTATTAAATAGCTAGAAAGAAAATATAATAAACTAATAGACTTTTAAATAGTTATCTAGTACTTAAAAAAAATAATAGAATAATAGACTTTTAAATAGCTATTTAAAATACTTAAATAATAGACTAATAAACTTTTAAGTAACTACTAGACTTTAAAAAAAAATAGATATAATAGACTTTAAATAACTATAACCTAAGTAATAATTAAGTTAAAGAGAAAATAAAAAGATAAAATATTAGTAATAGATTTTATTTAAATAAAAAGTTATAATTTAGTTACCTAAAACTAGATTACTAAATACTAGAAATACTAATAAAAGAAAAAAAGAAAAAAGAAGAAAAAGAACTAAATTTAATTTAAAAAATATACTAGAAAATATAAATCTATATAGCTTTTACTATATTTTAGTAAACCTATCTACCCCTATTAAGAGTAGTATAGGCTAAATAAGCTAAAATATTAATAATTACTTTTTAAATAAAGTAGAAGAGAAAAAGTAGTTTACTAATAAAAAAAATAAAAAAAAAGTATATTTTTAAAAAAAAACTATAATCTAGTTTATTCTTAATTTAAGTAATAGTAATATACTAAGTTTTAGTAATATTAATATTACTATATTTCTAGAGGACTATAATTTCTAAATAAAAAATATAAAATAAAATAATAAATTAAAAAAGTAAAAACTATTTTATTTCTACTTTAGAATTTATTAAAGGGATATTATAAAGCTACTAGTATATAGAAATTCTAATATATACTAGAATAAATTTTAGAAGGTACTTTATTCTAAATACTTATTAATAAATTCTAAGTATTAAAAGTTAACTAGGGCCTATCTAGAGAGCTAGCTAAATAAAATAAACTAATAATCTATTTTACTAAATAATTACTTTTATAAATTTAATAGCTATATTTAAACTATTCTTATTTAATTATAAATTATATAGCTAGAAGTAGAAACTCTCTTCTTTAGAGGTTTTAGCTAGAATAATAAAACTATAGTAATATATAGAATACTAATAAAAAATTATTTAAAAAGTAGAAATATAAATATCTATTAGATATAAAAAATATATAACTTTCTATAATAATATAAAGATTAGAATAAAACTATTTAGACTATATAGTAAAATAAGTAATAGATAATTATAAATTTAGTTTACTCTAAAGCTATTTTATTTATAATTTTAATTATTCTACTACCCTAAAAGTTCTTTAAGAGATAAGAAGAGAGAAAAGCTCTAAATAGTAGTAAAAAATAAAAAGAAAAGATAGATATATAAATTTAAAAAATTATTATAAAAATAAAAGGGCTTACCTTAATAATAAAAGAATATTAATAGTAAAAAATAGCTATATTTACTACTACTAACTTAATTTTTAGTAAGCTAGCTAATAACTAATATACTTTTAATAAACTAGTAAATCTAACCCTTTATATAGAATAGAATAATAGGTTATTTAAAAGCTTTTATTACCTAATTATTTACTCTAGTACTAGTATCTAGGTAATTTATAATTAGGAATATTAAGCCTAGAGTTATAGAACCTATAAAGAGAATATCTATAATATAAAAAAATATTTATAATAGTAAAGACTTATTAAAAAAAGGCTAGTATTATAAAGTTTTTAATACTAAAATTTATTTTTTTAATTTCTACTATAGCCTAAAATACCTTTAGCTTAAATAATTTAAAGGGCCTATACTATAATTTTAAAGAGATATATAGTTATAGTATCTTATTTATAAGATAAAATAGTATTTTAATATTAGTAATAAGAATTTAGAAAAGAACTTTAGCTAAATTTCTAACTTAAAAAAAAAAGTTTCTACTAATCTTAAATATAAATTAGGCTAATTAAACTTTAAACTAATAAGTAGTAAATAAGGTAACTAGAAACTAGAAATTAATATAATATATAGGGCTAAAGTATTCTATATAACCCTATTAGAGGTTTTATACTAAGGAGAAAAGGTAAACCTAACTAAAAAAATAAATATTATTAAAATAAAAAAAAAAAAAAAAAACTTTTAAAAATAGACTATTTAATTAGTTATTAAAAAGATAACTAATTCTAGAATAAATAAATCTATAGTAGTAGCTTAAATAAAAAACCTTTAAAATAAAAAAATTAGAATTAACTTTTAATTTCTAATTAAAAAGTTTTATATAAGGTTTTCTATACCTAAAATAGATAATAAGAAATTAGTACTATAAACTATAATTATAGAAATAAACTAATAGACTTCTAAATCTATAAAAATAAAAGGTAAATAGATTTAAAATATACTAGAATTAAAAGTAACTAAAAAAAAAGAAAAAAGCTAAATAGTTTCTATTTTTTTATAAAATAAAGAACTTATAGCCTTAATTAATACTTTAAATACTAATTCTATCCTTATAGCTACCCTTATTTAGGAGGTAAAAGAAATTATAGTAAAATTAATTTTTTCTTAAAAAGAACTTTATTAAAAAGTATAGTAATTACTTATAAAAAAAAGAAAAAGTCTAATAATTTATTATAATAAAATTCCTTTAGTTATATCTTTATTAGTTTATATTAATTAGAAGCTCTAATAGGGTAGTAGAGTTAAAATTACCTATATAAAGCTATAATTCTACCTAAAATAATAGTAGAAAAGTTACGTTCTAGCCTATACTAAATTATATAAAGAAATATAATATAGGTTACCTAATATACTATTAGAAAAGTAGAAGATAAATACTAAAAAATAGTAAATAAAATAAATTTTAAAAGTAGAACTAAGCTAGAGAGATAAATAGGTATTTAGAGTATTTTAGCTAAGCTACCTATCTATTTTATTATAATTCTAGAAAATAACTAAGAAAGAGACTTACCTACTATAATTTAAACTAAATAAATTTTAATATACTAAAATATAGGCCTAGCGCCTATAGAGATAATTACTAGTATTTAACTAATTTTATTTATAAAGCTAGTAATTAAAAGCTAGTAAACCTTACTATAAATAAAAATTAAAAGTTAATTAGATCTCTTTACTTTAAAGGTAAAATAACTAGAATAAAAAAGGAATAAGCTATTAAAAATACTTTTTAAATTAAAAAAAATATATTTAAAAAAAGTAAAATAATAGAATTTTACTAAAGTATTTTAATAAAATTTTACTAAAAGTAATTTAGTACTAGTTTAGAATTCTATTAAAATAATTAATAAGTCTACTACTATAAAAATATATAATAGATAACTTAATTTTTATTAAATTATTATTAACTACTCTAGATAGTTATTATTAAATCCACTATAAATAATAATAGATTACTATAAACTATAGATATAAATAGGTTAGTTATATATTATATAAATATACTAATTATTATAATTAATTTTTTATTCTAAGTCTAGCTAAAATACGCCCTTAAATAGTACCTTAGTACCCTATACTAGTCCTAATAGTACGAAATATTCTAGTCTCTCCTTTTATACTTACTACCTACTACTACTAATAGTTACTATAACTTACTATAATAGTAAGTATACTATACTATAGGTAATAATATATATATATAATCTAATAGTTATATTACTAGCTAGAGAAATTAGATAGAATACCCTTTTAATATATAATATATAGTAATTACTTTAAAAGGTTCTATAAGTTTAGCCCTAATAATAAAGTCTAAGTTTTAAAAAAGAAAATAAAAATAATATCTAAAAATCTACTAATTAACTTTTACTAACTAGTACTAAAAGTATCTAAATTATCTAGGTATTATATTATATATAATTACTATAAGGGTAGGTAAATTAATAAAGGAATAAATAATATAAGATATTATACTTTACTAATATATAAAGGAACTAAAAAAATAGCTAAAACGTATCTAGTATCTATATATAGGCTAACTAAAAAGAATAGTTAGATATTAAATAATTAAAAAAGAAAGATATAATTAAAATTAAATTTAAAAAATAAAAAAAGACTATAAAGAATAAAA